>MNCI01000805.1:4200-59251 GCA_015680685.1 Gnetum montanum
TCACTAGTTGATCTTGAGTTATGGTATTCTACCATGAGCTGACCATGGGTTGTGGTATACNAAATAAAAAATTAATTTTTATTTTACCATGAGTTAGGTATTTCCTCACTAGTTGATCTTGAGTTATGGTATTCTACCATGAGCTGACCATGGGTTGTGGTATACATATCATGAGTTGATTATAGGTTATGGTCTTTAGAAATTAAGAAATTCTAAAAATTGATATTACCATGAGGATTCCACAAGTTATGGTATATATGAAATTGTGAGAATAAATATTTTAAGGATACCATGATCTAACTATGAGTCATAGTGATCCTCCATGAGTTGTGGTTAATTTACCTTATTTTTGAAATGGGCCATAAGTTGTGATGGATTACCACAAGTTATGGTAAAGTTGTGATTTATAACCATGAGTTATGGTGAATTCAATGAAAGATAGTAAAAAACTGAAATAAGAGTGGTGGTTTAGTTATGAGATGAAAATTATATAGACCATGAGTTGATCATGAGTCATAATATTATAGAGTAAAAATACAGTGAGTTGTGGTGAGGTCATGATAAATAGAAAATTCTTATTTTGATAGAATTCAAAATTAGATTTAAATATGGATTGGATAGTCCATGTTGCCTAGAGGAGTAAGGATACTAAGGTGGTAGCATGAACTAATTAACTATGAATTTTGATGAAAATTAATTGAGGAATTTAATGATAAATTCTGATCTTTATTGTGATGTTGTCTTGAAGGGTAAGATGTAGATCTTGGTTTGTGATGAGTAGCAAGGTAACCCTATGCTCAACCATACAAATTACAAGTGTTCATGTGAAATTTAGTCAAATTCCATAGACCTTAAGTTCCTAAGTACACTGGTTCCAAGACATGAAATCTAATCATGATGTTCGTTGTCTTCTCAACTACACTTGTGGAACTTAATTGTATGGTTAAGTGTAATTGAGGCACATGATTTTTATTATTTTATATTTCATTCTTCTATGATTAACAAGAAGTTGAAACTCAATATATGAACCACTTTAACTAATATAATTGATAATTAATAACTAACTATCCTAACATAAGCATTCGATCCCACGTTCCATGCACATTTTGAACATGTATAATGTTGTTGGGTTACCAAACATTAAGTGTTTTTGGGATTACCAAGTGTCATCTGCATGCTCTAAGAAGTTGTACTTATGTGCTTAATTAGCTACTATTTAATCTAGGTAGCCTACTTAAGCTTAATTACTTGGCAGTATTAAATGAAATTTCACAAAACATTAAATGAATGAACAAAATAATTAAGCTAGCCAAGGTGTTGGAAGGTTTGATTAGAAAGATCATCTTTATTGCCACACACATTGCTATTCTTAGGTACAATAGTGCTTGAATAAAGATCCATACACTTAATGACTCTTGCTACAAGCACTTTGGAAAATATTCTAACTCTGGAAAAAAAGAACTATAAGAGCTCTACTATGCTATGACAAAAACTAATACAAATCATGTGCCCAAGCACTATATTTATAGGCTAGCATACACCCAGTGATATCAGATATCTGACATCTCTTCTTGGGCCTCAATATCGAGTATCGAATATTGGATATCCAATATTAGAGCTAGGTCAAATATAGTTCATCGTACCCCAAAAACTGAATGAAAACTCATCCTCGAGTGAACAAAAGGAGGAACAAGTTTCTTACAAAATATTAGAAAGGTATGAGATTATTGACTATCATGCAAACTGACTCAAATAGAATAGATAGACCCTACATTTCCAAGTGTGTAGATTTACTATCTTTTACAAAATTGGGTGTTCATGACAATAGAATTGAACACTCTAGACAAAATTGACATCCAACTCCTTTGGTAGCTGAAGAGCAAGGGAGAAGATTCAATGATCATGAAGGATCCTCATTGCATGGTGCTATTGCTTCTTCCTTGTTGAAGACAATCCCTCTTCTAGTTCATGCTTTCCACTGTAATCACAACAAAATCACAAATTAGTATGCAATGTGTTACGTATAGCTTTTAGGTACCTTGTCTCATCGATAGCTACACTTGGCTAGGTTGTGATTATGTTGGATTGATTTATTTAATAGTGTTAGTGGGAAGACTAAAAAATAGGGTGAGATGGATAAGAAATCCATTATTAAATCTAAAAAGTCCAAATGTGATTAAATGCTTGAAGAGGGTTAGATTATTTACAACAATAAAAAGAGGATTTCACTAAAAAATGTTGAAAAGATGTGCACAATTGGATGTCATTGATGGGACACACAAACGTATTTGATTGTGAGAATGTGTAAGGATAAAAAAATTAACTAATCCAACCAGAAGGTATGCAAGTGGGTCCTCCCCAAAGCAAGCACATGCCCTTTGTTTCCCTTGCATAATCTCAAAATGAGAAGTCCATGGACCCCATGGATGATTAATGGTTGTGGAAAGTTAAGTACAAAAGTCCAAAGGAAACTACCTAAAAATTTCGACACATCAAACTAAAACATCAAATAAGAACATGAACACCAATAATAAGGTGAGGCATGGAAATCATAGATGGATGAGAGAGAAAGTGAAATGGAGTTCTCAATTAAGGTCACATGAAGTCCCTTGTGAATATTGTGGTTAAATGACCTAATAAAATCCATCCTTAGTCTATACCAAAACCAATCATGTTCAATGACTTTGCATCACCACTCTAATACTTGTCCACCCCCTTGAGACACAAGAGTGCTTCCACAAAACAACCACCAATCTGTATTTAAGAAGAAAAGATAAGCAATAAGTGAGAAAGGGCCTTAGTTAGATGGGACCTTTAGGCATGGGTAACATGTCTTTCTAGTCCCATAACTAGTGCTTGTACCCCATTTATTTTGTCTAAGGGATATGCTTTGAATTCCCATCATTTTTTTTTGGAATGGAAACCACACCATGCAAAGACTTATTCAACTTCCTATTATTGATTGACATAGAACAATAAAAAATCCATGAAAACACACATGCACCCAAGTAAGTAGAAAGATACAAAGAGTACTGAGTTCCCTTGAAGTTACACCTTGTTCAAACCTTTGAATCATTTCCAAGTTCAAAAACTACCAAGGTCACAAGTTCGTTAAAGTTTTATTAATGAAAAAGGGACATCATACTTTCAAAACAAGGAAAACCATAAAGTTTGTGGATGGGTGGATGTCATGGAATCACTATCTATTTCATGAAAAATAAACCATGTCCTAGTTATCAATAATAAAATTCAAATTGAGAATCCAAAGACTAATAATCAAATAATTGGATAGCACATGCCAACATCAAATAAACCACATTCAACCTAGTTGGCAATAAGCCACATTATTATTAAAACTCAATAAGAAAATCACATAAAAATAAAGAAAAATATATAAGAAATTGTAAAATATTTAATAAAAATAAAATGTACTAATGATGTTGTAAAACAAAAATTCAAAAAATTAATAACGTAAAAAAAAATATGTAAGATCAAAAATACGTAAAATAAAAAGTTGTAAAAATAACTAGATGTAAAACAAAAATGTGTAAAACAAAAACATGAAAAAATGAGCTGATTATATAGTTAGCATGAATGGCCATCTTCCCCATGACTAGGTTAAAAGAAGGAGATCTAAAAGATTGAGCATGGTTGTTCATTCAATGAGGCGTTTGTTCCATTGGCTTGGTTAGGCTTGTGGAAAGATTTGACTTATTGTGTATTGACTATCAGCTTCTTATTCAAGCTCTTAGTTAGGTAGATTAACATGGACCTAGAAGGAAAATTTTCATAAATGATATAAGGTCCTTTCCACAACATATGGAACTTAGTTTATTAAGGTATGTGTGTGGGGTTCTGATAGAGGACCTTATCTCCTGGTTGAAATTTGACTTTCCTAATTCTAAGGTCATGGAAATTTTTGTTAAATGCCTTGTGCAACTTGTTAGATGACAGGGCCACTAATTAGTTTTCATCTAGTAGGTTAAGATTCATTAATCTTTTTTTTTTGTGCTAGACTTAAGTCAAGGTCAAGGGTCATAGGTTGTTGATAGTGTACAGAGCTCAAATGGAATAGGTAGAGTTAGTAATCTTTTGTACACTAGCTCATAGGGAGAGTAGTCTATAGAGAGTTTCCATGTCAAGTAGTAGGTCCAGAGGGCATTGTTGAGATTTTTACTCTAGTCTCTTCTATATTTGCTAACAGTTCTCATTAGGATCTTTGTGATTTCCCTATTTGTAATCTCAGCTTGGCCATTGGCTTGGGGGTGGTAGGGTCTTGTTAGTTTATGTTCAACCCCTAAGCATTGCATAAGCTTCTGAAAGGTAGTGCCTTTAAAGTGGGTTCCATTATCAAAAATTAATGCATGCGGCACACCAAACCTATTTACAACATTATGTTGTACAAATCGAGTAGTAGTGGAAGATGTATAGTTAGTTATAGCTGCTGCTTTTGCCCATTTTGTACAATAGCTAATAGTGACTATGATGTATGCATTTCCATTTGACATGGATGTGATGGAATCCATGAAGTCAATGCCCTAGATGTTAAAGGGTTCTAATGGTTTAATCCACTATTAAGGTCCCTCCATTCGAGTAGTCATTCCATTATCTTATTGGAAACCTTCACAAGAGTGGACAAATTGGTGAGAATCCTTGAAAATTATTGGCCAATAATACCCTACCATTAGGATTTTAATGGTTGTACATCTCCTAACATAGTGGCTCCCATAGGGACCCTCATGAGCATCCTAGAGAATGCACAGTTGATCAGCATCAGGGACACACCAAGTAACTAGGTCATTGATGCACACCTTGTAGACGTGTTTATTTATCTCCATGAAGTGTTTCACCTGGCGAAGAAATTATTGTTTCTTTTCATGATCTGATCCTTATGTCATCTCTTGAGTGAGAAGATAGGTAAGAATGCTATTATACCATTTAGGTTTCATGGGCAAATTGTTTAGTTATGGCCTCGGCAAAGAGGATTTCATCAAAAAATAGATTAGATAGTGGGCTTTCTTCCTCTTTGTTGTTCCATTGCTACCAAGACAAGTGATTAGTGACCAAATTCATAGTTTTCTTTCGATCTACCATTCTAAGATTTAATTCTTGCAAGATCACTAGACACTGTATGACACGAGGGCTTACCATTGGCTTATTCATCAGGAAGAGAATCACATTGTGGTTAGTATGCACAAATACTTTATATCCAAGCACATAGTGCTTGAACTTCTCTAGAGAAAACACAACTACCATCAATTCTTTTTCTATAGTGGTGTAGTTTAGTTGTGCATCCATAATTCTTTGGCTTGTGTAGTGGATGTAATATGGATGTTACTTGTCATCCAACTACATAAGCATAGCCCCCAAGGCATAATTTCATGCATATGTCATAACATAAAATGGTTTGGACTAGTCAGGTGCCTATAAAATTGGATTTTTTACAAGTTTCTCCTTCAAATATTGGAATGCTTTTTCACATTCCTTGGTCTAAAAAAAATGGAGAATCCTTCTTTGTTAGCTTGACCCATGGTTTTGCAATCTTAGATAAATTTTCTATGCATCGCTGGTAGTAGCCAATGTGTCCAAGGAATGACCAGACATCTTTTACAATTTTTGCTTGGCAGTTAATTCTTGGGATGATCCTTATCTTTTTAGGATCAACCTCAATCCTTGTGAGATTTTTTGCCCCAATACAATGCCTTCTTAGACCATGAGGTGGCTCTTTTGCCAATTAAGCCATAGGTTTGTTTCCACACAACTTTTTAGCACTTGCTTAAGGTGATCCAAGGCTTGCTCAAATCTAGTGCCATAAGTGGAGAAGTCATCCATAAAGACTTTCACTCTGCTATTGATTTTCTATTAAAATATGCTTAATACTAGGTGTTGAAAACTGGTAGGAGCATTACATTGACCAAAAGGCATTTTGCAATATGCAAAGATCCCCTAGGGACTTGTGAATGTTGTTTTGGCCTAGTCTTCTAGTGCAATCTGGATTTGGTTATAGCCACTATAACCATCTAGAAAACTATAATAGCAATGCCTAGATATGGTGTCCAATACTTGATCAAAAAAAAAACAATAGAAAATGATATTTGAATCTTGCCATATTCAACAGACGAAAATTGATGCAGACCCACCACTTGCTACCTTTCTTTGGCAAAATCATGAGTGGACAAACCCACTTACTATCTACAATGGGATACAAAAACCTTATCTTGAGGAGTTGTTAGATTTTCTCTTTGACAATTTTCTTCAATTTAATGTTCAATTTCCTTTTTGGCTACCTCTTTGGCTTCATGGCTAGGTCATTGTAGATATAATGCTAGCATATCCTAGGATCAATCCCTATGAGTTTAGGATATGACCAAGCAAAGGATATTCACCATTTGTCAACCACATTTAGCAACATTTTTTTCTATTTTGAAGCAAGATTTACATTGATTATTACTAGATTCCCATTTTTCAAGATTTCATATTACATGCTAGTAGGTAGATTTTTTAACTCAAGGGGAACTTGCTTAAAATTTTCAGGAATTTTCAACTCTCCCCAATAGGTATCATCATTTTTATTATCAGAGGGTTGGTGATGAAATTTCTCTAGTTCATTCATGCTTGTGACATAAGTGCATGTTAGGCTCTTAGTAGGTTCCATGCACATTAGGCTACTTTTAGGATCAACAGTCAACCACTAGATACCCTCTAATTTTGTGGTTGCTACATATAGACACCTTTGAATATTTGCTTGAGGNTTGGTTGCTACATATAGACACCTTTGAATATTTGCTTGAGGGGCACACTACCTACATGAAAAAATAGATGTTTGTTTCATGGACTAGTGTTTTTGCATGTAGTTGCACCCTGTATTTTTGTACACAATGCATGGAACTCACTTCTTCTTAATCTTTTAGAATGCATTTTTGTTAGATATCTCTAGGGAAACATCTTTAATGCTCATTCTTGCATCAACAGTGCTTAGCCGTGCCCTTTCCATAGTGATTATAAAGTCGCCTTTATAGTTCGCAACCTTGATTACTAGGAAATTAGTAGGATGAGACCATACATAGATAATGATTACAATGTCTTCTACTAGTTCTAGTGGAATAGTAATGGATTGGTCTACCAATTCTCATTGAATATTTCTCTTCATGAGACATGGTGGATTCTAGGCAGTATACATTTCATGAGAAATCAAGTTCACATTGAAACCTAAATCAAAAAGAGCTTTACATGATTCATTCCAAATAGTTTGTAAATAAATAAGAGGACTCCCAAGATCAACTAATTTCCTAGGTAGGTTGCTAGCCTAGATTCAATCAGATACAACATAAGTGAGCATAATAGTATGAATTTTGGGCAGTATTTGGTTTGAAGGAGACTCAAAGGGATTAGATGTAGAGGGAGATGGAGAAAAAGGATTGCTAATCACATGTGTATGTGAGGGTTTAGATGGGCTATTGGGTTGAAAAAATGTCTTTTTCATGATCTAGTATCTGAACCACTCAGTTGGTGAACCAGTTGTAGATTGATGGCCCTAGTAGCATTGCATTACTACAGTTGGGCTAGAAGTTCATCCTATATAGATGAAGTAGGCGGTAGCTATGTTGAGGGTGGAGGAACAGGTGTAGGGATAGGAGGAGGATAAGGATAAAAGTGGTATCCCTCCTTGAATGTGAAGAATGAGTTTTATACTATTTGGAAGGGTAGTAGTCATGTTGGAAATGAGAAATGTGATTGGAAGAGTCATGTGAAGACAAGGGTTGTTGAACGTAATAGCCATATGGGTTTGGTTGTTAGTAAGGGTATTGTTACCTTGGTGTTTCTAGTGCCCATAACTATGGTTTCTACCACTATTGATACTACTTTTATGGTTGTGGTGGATTTTTACGTAGATAATATTATTGTTGCTAATGGAACTGCTTGGGATTTCCTTGAGGATAAGGAAACCTTCTAGGTACTTGCCTTTTTGCTAGTCATGGATTCAGAGCGTACACCCCAGACTCTTGTAAGTGTGACAAGATGGGGTAACATCCCTTAGGACATTCATATTGGTAGATGTCACACCCACCATCATCATCTAATTTAGTTTCCATAAATTTTTCTACTATAGAAATCTTGCCCTTATCCCTTTTATTAGCATGTTCAACTTCTTTTTGCCTTCTATAGTCACTATCACTACTTTGTTCTTTGGACTCTTCAATAATTTTTAGGATAGCTTAAAATCTGCTATCCATAGAGTCCCATCATTGATCTACCTTAGACAAAATTTTAGAGGTGAATTTTTGAATTAGCAAGGTTTTTTGGTTCAACTCCTCATCAAGTGATCATTCCTTCTCATTATCACAAAATGAGACTTCCCTCTTGTGAATGGAAGGATTGTGGTTGTATTCTTCTACACTTTAGCATTTCCTCAACTCTTCCTCTTCTTTTGCTACCTACTTAATTATCCATTAGATCTAATGGACTCTTAATTCTAACAATCATCCTTGGGTATAGAGTTGAAGAGTTTTCCTCATTTCTAATCAGAGTCCATGTATGATATGGCAAAGTTGCTACTATTAAGAATAACCATGGCTAGGACATCTATTCAATAGAGAATAGTATGAACCCATGGCAGCATCCAAGGGTTCATGTATCCCTTGTTTCCATCCTTGGATCTACCTCCTCAAGTTGGGTACTCAGGAGTATGTCTAATATCTTTCATTGAATAGTTCAAGCATTGTACTCCACCTACGAATTGATTCTAGTTCCAAAGACTAGTACTAGCTTTTTTCTTTTTTAATGAGTGTCTTGGGAAATAACTTAATCTTTTGCCAATTATTTTCTATATTTTCCAAGGAACAAGCATCGTGAAAATCCTAAAGATGGTTCTACAAATTTGAGTTGTATTCTCATTTTAACCTAGGGATATTTTCATGTCTAGCCTCTTTATCCAACTATCCTTTATGTGCCTTGTGAGAATTATCACTGTCTCTGCAATGTTTAGCATGCTCTAGGTAGTGAGAAAAGGCTCATTGAGGACATGATTCTAGTACCTATGATGCCTTCTACTACCCCTTCATTCTTGGTGATGGACCTCTCTTGAATGCTTGTGCCCTAGATGTTAACTTGCCCATTAGTCCCTATGATCATCTTGGCCCCATAAGTCACCTACATCATGATCGCATCCCTTGTAGTTACATTTTGATCTATAAGAGGAAGAAGATTATGATGAAAGTGAAGAGGAAGGAGGACTAGCACCATCATGATGCCTGCCACCTCCTCTTCAATGGTTGTGGTCATGATCACGATCATGTTTCTTGACCGCATCCCTACCATGACTATCCTCCTTGGATCCCCCTTTGTCATGGGATATGTTCTTGCCAAAACCAAGATTATGGATCATGGGCTACAAGTTTTGGTTTTGACCTCCTTCACCAAAGTCAAAGATAGGAGTCTCTCTAAATGGGAAACCCCTAGAGAAGGGTTCTCCACCATCTCTTTGGTTCATCAGGAATGGAGAATCATTGGACCACTTTCCCTTTGTAGACTTGTAGTGCTACTCTAGCCATCGCTCTATTAGACATTGTGTATTAGTGAGATGATAATCCCTGGCATCATTATCCTACACAACCTACTCAACATGAAGCCTGTAGATGCCCAATTGCATAAGAGTTTGTTGGATCATCGCAGGAATGGATTGATTAGGTAGCAACACAATGTTGCCCTCCATGTCTCACCACCATAGTAGTTCATCTTGGTGTAGGACGAAGGTGAAATTGGGTACATACTCATCAAGATGAGAATAATCCACTCTATATTATTGGGGCACCTACTAATTTGCTTCGTCAGACTTGGATGGAGAATTACTCCTATGAGCAGAAGACATCTTGTATTAGAAGTCAAGAAATGCAATGTGCTTTCTTAAAATTATTATAGTTATTCTAATGTATGATATGATTTTAGGATTCGTTCCAATGATTTTGAATAAATTTTCACTAACTCCTAGATAGTGCATGTAACAAAGAAAAGATCCTCAGCAACAGCACCAATGATGATCAATGAGATACCCTTATGCTCAACCATACGAATCACAAGCATTCATGCATGATCTAGTTAAATTTCATAGACATTAAGTTCCTAAGTACATTGGTTCTTGTACATGAAATCTAATTGTGATGATTGTTGTATGCTCAACTATACTTTTGGAACTTAATTATATGGTTAAGTGTAATTGAGGCACATGATTTTTATTATTTTACATTTTATTCATTTATGATTAACAACAAGTTGAAACTCAATTTATGAACTACTTTAACTAATCTAATTTATAATTAATAACTAAATATCCTAACATAAGCATTGAGTCATACTTTCCATGAACATCCTAAGCATGTATAACACTGCTAGGTTACCAAGCATTAAGTTTTGCTAGGATTACCAAGCATCATACGCATGCTCAAAGTAGTCATACTTATGTGCCTTAATTAACTACTATTTAATCTAGCTAGATTACTTTAGCTTAATTACATGGTAGTATTAAATGAAATTGCACAAAACATTAAATGTATGAATAAAATATCTAACCTAGCTAAGGTGCTACAAGGTTTGATTAAAAAGCTCGTCTTTATTACTGCACACACTACCATGCTTAGGTACAATAGTCCTTGAATAAAGATCCATACACTCAATGACTCTTGTTGTGGGCACTTTGGAAAATATTCTAACTCTAGAGAATAAAACTACAAGAGCTGTGATATGCTATGATAAAAACTATTGCAAACCATGTTCCCAAGTACTATATTTATAGGTTGGCACACACCCCACAATATTGGATATTTGACATCACTTCATGGGTCCTAATATCATGTATCTAATATTAGGGCTCGGATATCATTACAACCATGAATTTCTTTAAAATTTAAAGAGAATGACTAGGGCCATTCCAAGGAAATTTAAGAAGTCTTTTCTTATAGAAAGATATAAAAAATATTAAAGAAAATAAGGATGAATTGGAGGTACATTTACCCATCAATTCATGATTTTTTAAAAAAAATATATTTGACTTTGAATAAGTAATAAAAAAAAAGAAATTTTTCTTTGAATCTTTGTCTTCTTGTTAAAAATGATGAAGCATTATGCACTAGAACTAACATCCATTAGAATCTAATGTTTCAATTTAGCTGTTTATGAAATTATGTCCTAATCTCATACTACATCCTACTAGGCTTTAACATCCTCTCTTAATAAATCATCCTCGCTTGGAAAAAATATCAATATAAATTAGTCACTTAGATTGAGTACAAAATAAATCATGATTATAATAGTTTTGTGATTACAAAGATAAGTGATCAAAAAAATGTATACAATCACTTAAACTCTCTCTACAACACCACAACATAGAATCAAGAATCTTAGTTTATTATTATTAGTTGTGAAGTTAGTTTTCTCAAAGTGAAATTCCTTATTAAAATCATTTCAATAGAGCACTCTTTCAATTAAAAGATAAGAAACATTTTTCAATTTAGTAAAGCAAGATAAAAAGATAAAAATAATAGTGAGCATTTATTTCATAATAAATAGTTTATATTATAGACAAGTGTATCCTAAAATTTTCATTTAAAATAATAGAATGAATAATAAGAGATATTAGAAACATTATCTTTTTTAAAATATATTATAACATATATAAAAACTAAATTAAATGAAGAGAGAAGCTAGCATATCATAAATTAAAATTAAAGTTAACTTTTTCACCATATACAAAGAGATGTCCATAAATTAAAACAAGCAAGAAATAAAACAAGTATCATCAATTATTTGTCATTAAATCTATATATACATTTTTAAAATTTTAAAAGATATTAACGGATGATGAAATTTTCTCATATTAGGAGATCTTTCATAGTAGACCTAGGTATAGGTTTTAGAATCATAGATGGTGGAACAAACTAAGCTAGATCAATAGTAGATTATAGTTGACTCATACTAGATTGCTTGATGAGGAATCCATAAACATTATTGAATGCTAATTATAGCAATGGTGGACACACATATGGTATAAGAGGTAGATCATTACTGAAACACCATCAATTTTGGGACTTTCATGATTCAGCATAGTCCTAAATTTTGGGCAAGGATCTCTGCAAGCCCAGTGTCACATTGAACCGTGTTGACAACATGGCACCCTGGACGTCCCAACACTTGCAAAGCCTCTTCTAGGCCTGCCTACAACCCTCTGTAGCACAATCAATGTAGCACCCATTCATGAGGCTAGTTTGTACAAAAGTGGCACTGAGGATGGATCGTATATTTCGGAAAATTTTCTATCTCTTGGACCATTAAGCTCATTACACTCACTAGTCTGCTTAGCTTGACAAATGTCGTGGATGATGGTCAACCCAAGTGCCAAGCTAGGAGCTATCGAAGGTATTTAGGATGGACTAACTAGTTCAGAAAATTTTCTAATTATGAGGCTTTCTACGCTACATAGCATAGTAGGTCATCTAGTGTAAAATTATTACAAATGTTAGATTAGATACAGAAAATGCAATTGGTAGATATTCAATCCTCAAGGAAGCTAACCCTGCTTCATCCTTGGAATATGATCAGTGTAGCATGAGAAAAATATGGAAAATGTTTCAAAAGTTATCTGATTTTTGGTGCTACACTATGCTACACTGCATAGCATAGCATAGCGTAGTAGGGTGCATAATCTTCCTTGAAATTAGGATGACAGAGAAAATGCATTTGAATAGCGTAGAAAAATGTAGTAGGGTGTACAATCTTCCTTGAAATTAGGATGATAGAGAAAATGCATTTGACCATTCTTCGATCTTTAAGGATGCTTGCCTTGCTCTACCTTTGAAGTGTGATTGATGTGACATAGGCAAATTATGCAAAAGCCACCCCAATGTGAGTGCTACATTGTGCTATGCTAAGAAAGTATTTTCTCACATTGCATTTAGTCATGCTTAAACCTCAAGGACTACCCATCCCACTCTGTCATCAAAGTTTGATCAAAGTCTCTTCACAAATCATTGTAGATTAAGCTCATGTCAGAATGGGTGATATGCTATACTATGCTGCACAGCGTAGCACAGTGTAGCGGAGACATCAAAGTTAAAGGTGCCCTAGGGATGAAACCAAGAGGTCTCGAGCTCCTTTAACATGGAAAGTATAGTGGCTGGTCATTGGAGTATCTTGTCTTGCCAGGCCTCAGAGGGTTATTTTCAATTTTTGAGCAAGATTTTCCTCAAAGGTGGTTGCTACGCTGTGCAGTGTAGCAAGTAGTTATTCATGCTACTCCTCTACGCTGAGCAGCGTGAGTAGCCTAACACTTGAAAAGAAGCTTCAGGACATCTTTGGAAGCTCCAAGAGTCATCATCGATGATCATCTCTACCCCAACATCTCCGTGATAGCTAAGATCAGCAATTTGCCTTGCTTGTTGCATCCCTTGTCACATCCTAAAATTGTCTCTACACTTGACCCTACTCGTGAGAGGGGGGAAGATGTAGTCCCAAAGAATAAGCTTCATTTTACACTTGTCATTAGCATTTCTTGTAAAAATATGGTAGTCCCTTCAGTACATGTAGTCTAAACGATATGGTCATAGCTCAGCAAGTTCCACTTCCAGCATCATTCCATTTAGTGTAGCACATTAGCGTAGCACCACACTTTGAGCATGGCACACCAACATGACACCTCCATGTTCAAGTTATGTTGGACCTAGGACATGTGGTGTCCAAACCATGTTTTCCTCCCACTCTTGGCTTTATAAATACACTAGCAAACAACGTTCAAAAGGTTGGCTTTTCGTAGTTAGCTTTCTGGTAGCAAGCTTTGGTAAAGAGATTGGTGAATAGAAGGTTGATAAATAGAAAATCCCAATGGTAGCACTTTTTAGATCTCTCCTCAACCCAGCGTAGTGACTCTTAGCCCAATGAGTATTTGCTCATTGGTTCTTGTTAAGACCCCATTGGAAGTAGTCCAAGAGCTATGACCATATCATTCCATTGTCATCTATACCTATCCGGTACTACACACCAGTTGTACATATTTATTAGCCAAACAAAGATCAAATCCCCCAATTTTTTGGGTGGTGCATTCCTTCACTTAAACTCTCATTCCTTTTTTTTCTATAACGTATATGTTGCATCTTTGTATACTTATTCACGCTTATCGTCTAGGTTACATATTTTGATGGGTTTCTATTGTTTTGCACCTCACATTTTCTTCCATTTCAACCTCAGCATGTTACATTTTAAAATTACTATTTGCATACAATTATTGTACACCACATAAGTCCCTATTTGATTGACCAAACCATTCAGGGAACCCTGCTTCCATTTTCTCCAGCATGGCCCTTACATGGATCCAAGGTTAAGTTATACGCCTAATAACCTCTCAGTGTTCTAGCCACTGACATTTTTAGACGTCACAGTTTTTGGCACTAGAAGGAGGGCCCGACCCATTGTGTCTCTTCCATGTGTCATGAGTAATCCTACATGCTGTATGTACCCTGTCACTTGCTAGCATAGATGTGACACCCTTGTGGTTGTCTACGCACTGGGTGGTGTAGATTGGTCACCATGACAATTCCCCTAGAACCCTATAGGATGAAAGCTCTAAAATGGCTACTATGTTATGATACCTACATTCAGTATAGTGTAGTGACCTTGTCTATGTAGCGGTTCCTACACTATCCATTGTGTTATGCTACATGTCTATTGCATTATGTTGCCTGCGTTCTATGTAGTGTAGCAACCTTATCAATGTAGTAGTTTCCAAACTATCTATTGTGTTACACTTCCTGTCTACTACATTACATTGCCTACGTTCTATGTAGCGTAGTGACCATGTCAATGTAGCGGTTTCCAAACTATCTACTATGTTATGCTGCTTGTCTATTACATTACACTACCTACGTTCTGTGTAGAATAGCAACCCTATTATTATAGTGGTTTCCAAACTATCTATTATGTTACGCTACCTATCTACTGGGTTATGCTACCTGTGTCCTGTGTAGTGTAGTAACCCTATCAGTGTAGCAGTTCTAAACTGTCTACTATGTTACACTATCTATCTACTACATTACCCTGCCTACATCCTATGTAGCGTAGCGAAGAAGACTAGCTTTTCAGCATTTTCAAATGTTCCCAATTTTAGTCTATTTTCTCTACAGCTTTAGACCTTAACTGTTTAATGCAAAGAATACTATTTTCGTATTGGAAAGATGAATCTTGTTACCACTTCAGTTCTTACCATAAGTATGGAGGTGTCTCACTTTGTTCCACACACAACGAATCTTGAGTAACTGCCCAACCCAATGTGGGTACCATGGTAGTCTCTTAGATTATAACACCAATCGCCTAAATGTTTGCCTCAAGATGTAGAGTGATATAACTTCTTATGTGCCAAGATCCAAGAAAATCTACCATTGGATCGTCATAAATTTGAGGAAAAATGTAACTTTGAAATCATTCACCAGAATGGAAGAGAATTCATTCCCACTTCTAATATCACTATTCCACTCACAGAAATGTACCAATGGCTTTGAAGCCAACTTTTTCAATTGAGAAACTCAAGAGAATGAGACAAAAAATCTCACTATGATGAACCCTTTTATGATGGCCAAGAGGAGTTAGACTCCCCTTCTAAAGGTGGTGGCCTAAACTATGCTACAACTGTCCCTTCCACCTCTATTATTCATTCGCACCAACCACAATGTTTTGCCTCTTTTGCTACTAGCACAATACTACCGCAACCCAGACCCTCTTTGGTGAGGGTAGTCATCAAATGTTAATAAAGTATTAGCATGCAGGCCCTTCAACGTCATTTCCCATTAATCATCCTTCCCAGTCTATCCAAGCCTCGCACCCAATGTCTGTGATGCCCACATTGCCATACGTGCACACCATGCCCACATCATAACTACATGTAAGTTCTATTTTTGTCCCCTCTACACCCATTCCACCATTGGTAGTAGGCCCAACCTCAACTACATGGTGGACAACAATGACCTCTTTTCCTGTGACTCCAGTGTCTCACATGCCACAATACGAATAGCACCAAACATACCAAGTTTCACATGTAATGCAACCAAACACAGGGCTATGGGCCACCCCGGCAATTGGGTAGGTAACCATCCCTGTAGTGCCACCAATGGTAGCTGCTCCAATAGCACCACCCATTGAGTTGTGGGCTACTCAAACAACACCACTAGTGGGAGCTATTCTTATAGCACCCCCAATGGGACTAGAAGCCACACCAACAGTGCCACTAGTGGTGGATGCTCCAATAGCTTCACAAACCCCTATAGCAACCCCAGGTCTAGACCAAGCTTTTTAGCTCATCCAAAATCTCACCAAAGAAATTAAATGGCTCAAAGTCATCGATTCTGAAACTATTCAAGTCATGGACTTCTACCAAGATGACCTGATCAGTCTAGTTGTTCCCATGGTTACATTGCCACTTGGGGTACAACTTCCCTAGTTTACAAAATACAATGGGGAAGGAGATCCAAATGCCCACCTAGTCACTTTTAGGTCTAAATCCTTGTTTCTACAACCATGGCCCCATACCATCATTCATGTTTTCATCATGTCCTTGATAGGCAAGGCCTTAAACTGGTACCACACACATCCTTGCAATTCTACCTCAAAATTAGAAGAATTGCTAAGACAATTCGTGACTCATTTTAAGTATAACTTGAAATCAGAAGTCACTTTAGATCAGTTCATGAGTATTGAACAAGATCCATTAGAATCCATACAAAAGTTCATACAACGTTGGAGTGCTACCCTAAACAAAATACCTAAACCAATTGCTGAGGCCCACTTGTTAGCTATTTTCAAAGAAGAAATAATTTATTTTATAAAGTCCAAACTCTATTATTTGGCTTTGCATTCCCTTAGCCAAGAATTTGCTCAAAATAAAAGTATTCAGGATGTGGCAAAGGCTAGTAGAGATCTAGCCTACATAGCCTAAAAAAACACACATATAAAGAAAGACAAGGAGAAAGGGAAGGCCACAGAAAAAATGGTGGCCATTGTGGCCAATGAGACCAAGTCCAAAAATAGCAAAAAGACTACCACATCACCTAAAGCCTCCACTAACACAACACTCGGCTCCAGTAGTACTAGTCAACCCTCAGCATTAGCACCCATAGTCCAAACTTTACCAAGGCCAAATTTTGAGTGTAAGGATCACTCAAAATATACCCCTTTACCAATTAAGCCTTTAGAGCTTCTAAGTCAATTGCTGAGAGCCAGGTGTATCCAACACAAATAGATGTTAGAGGAGGCCCTTAAGCATCACCAAAGGTACTGTGAAGTCCTTTGAGACCCCTCCTTGGCTATGCCTAATGAACCACCAGTACCTAGGAACTTCAGGTTAGAGCATTTTTGCAATTATCATCACTTTTGTGGGCATGATATAGATTATTTCTTGGTACTAAAAGATGANGTCATTATTAAGTCATCCAAGCTTAATGGTGTGTTCTTTTGTTCCAAGAATTGTTTAACCTATGAAAGTGCATTTAGGAAGTCTTGCCCACTGTCTAATTGTTTGCTAACTTTTTCTTCTTCTATGCATCCTAGGAGATGAATCTCCCAAGTGGGAGTGGCTTTGGGTTGGATAGTAAGCTTTTTTCAATTAGAGGATAATGGCTTCATGTGTGTGTTTCCACCAATGGCTAATGATGAAGAGGTCATGAGAATTGCTCTCATCTAGGATCAACTTGCCCTGATCGATCATTCACTGGATGTCATCTTTTAGTGCCAAGAANCACCATAGTGGACAAATTGGCCCAAGTGGATCAAATCAAGCTCACAACAACCTGATGCTTAAAGTCATTCAATGGGGCATGTGTCGTGGTCAAGAGAACTATTACCATCAACTTCATAGTAGGGGACTAGTTTCCCACTAGCGTACTATTTATTATGATAGAAAATATGCCCAGGTTTAACCTGATCTTGGGGAGATTGTGGTTATCCCAACAAAGAGCTATCTCCTCACCCATACACCAAGAGATCCACTTACCCTACATGGGTGGAGAGGTAGTGATATTTGGTGTTGAAGTAGCCTCATAAGTCATAAAAAATATAGACGTGGAGCAAGGATCAAAGACAGAAATCTCTGAAAATGAATCACCCATTCATGCTGAAATTCCATGTTTGACAAATGAGCCATCCAAAACAACCGAATTAAATGAATAAACCATGTGGGCCAAATTGCCCTTCCAAACATCAGATGATAGCATAGAGGAATACCACTACAAGGCTTCCAAAGCCTATGCCTTGCCTAACCCACATCAAATTAAGAAACAATTGCATGATTAAAGTTTACCTTCAATTTGCTTCAATAAATTTTATACTTCTGTTTGCATGATTTCCATTTTCTATTAAGTTTGCTATTTGCATGATCTCTGCCACTAGCATTAGTTAAAGCTATTATGACCTGAAATTACCTAAAATTAGCAATGGCCCAAAATAGCCTAAAGCTAGCAATGGCCCGAAATGAACTTAAACTACTTCCATAGCCCACTAAGGCCTAAAACTGGCAACACCAATTTTAAAAACCACTTCACACATGGCCCGAAATGGCCCTAAACTATTTCTACAACTTTCCAATACCTAAAACTGGCAACCCCACCCTTGAAAATTACATTATGTTCAGCCCAAAATGGCCTTAAACTAGCAAGGACCCAAAATGGCCTTAAACTAAAACAAGGGGCCCACAAGGGGCCTAAGCACATTAATAAAAATATTAGCCAAAAGGAATAAAACAAGTTTTTTTACTTTTCATTAAATATAAGTCCATACTTGGAATACCTAATAATAAGCATTTCATTTCAAATAAAAAAAATTTGCCAATGGGCTATGAGTCTCCATCAGTATCTTTATTCCCCTCCCCACTAGGTCCTACATCCTCATTTGGGTCCTGCATAAAGCAAGAATAAAATGATGAGTCAAATTACGATCACATATCATAAAATAAACCAAAATATAATAAATCTTGGCTAATATTAGACGGGCCTGCATCCATGTTTGAAGGTATTCTATCCATGCTAGCTGGTAAGCGTTGAAGTATTTCATCCTTGCTTAAGTTCATCCAATCTTCTTCACCCAAGTCAATGCTCATTGTAATTTTCCCCTTTTCCACAGCCGTCCATGTGGGCGATCTTGGAGAGAATGTGGTAGTAGTGGTCTCCCCAAAAGGCAAGGTCATTTCTCTCGAGAGAGACTCACTAACCACCACCTATTTTCCAAATTTATCGAAGGCCTTAGTAGCACCAATTACATCAAGAAATAGCTTATGAGTATGTAATTCAATAGAAGCATGTTAATATTTTTGATGGTAGGCAGCATTTTCCACCTTGTACATGTGTTTATGGTTTTTCTATGCCTACCCCCATTCATACAGCTTGGTGTTGTGATCTTTCCAGTCCTATTTTTTCTAGGCTAGTAGATCCATCTGCAAGAATTATTTAATTATTTCATGAGTAGCCTCATTTTTACCCCATATGGTTGACCAATATCTTGCATAATCAATCATGGCCATTCACCAACTACCATTGGAAATGTCGCAGGCCATCAAGAACTCATTCTTTGACCATAGATCTTCTAGTTCAACTACTTGACTAGCTTTCTCCTTTTGAAGCTTCTAGACTTGCTTCCAGAGGTCTTCATTAATGTGCCTGGACTCCCATAGGGATCATGCTAAGTATAGCATGAATTTACTCACCACCTCATGTACATTACGAGGTACCTTGGATACCTTTTCGGGGAGCTCAAGCACAGTGTCAACTTCGACCACTTATCTTGGGTTCCATTTTATTTGAGAAGCTATTATACCCAATATGAGAAAGTGTTAGTCATGAGATGATGGAAAAAATATAACAATATAGAGTCCAAATGTCATAGTGCAAACACACCTATCTTAGGATCAATTTGCCTTAAACTATCAATCATCATCAACTACCCCCTCCATAAAGGTAAACTTATCTAGGCTCTTGGTCCATGGTTGGAGGTGAAATGAAGAGGAAGAATTAGGAGCCTTAGTAGTAGTGTCCGCTACGTAACAAAGCATGTTAGCATGGTGGAGAAGAGGAAAAAAACTAAAAAGTAACATAAATGATAGTGCAAAGACCCTACCTAGCAAACCCTTAGGGATGAGAGTGGGGGGATCACCCATTGGCATACTTTCAAGCAAACTGTCAAACTCACCGGTGTCAAATTGAGCCCCTCTCCCTCAACCTGACTTAAAATGTAGCAGCATCTTCAATTGTCATGTGCCCCTTAGGTATTGGGGCACACTCTACAAAATGTTCATCTATAGCAAGGGCCTCTTCCTCTATGGTAGGGACCTCCTCCTCTACAGCTGGGACCTCTTCTTCTTCTATGGCAGGGGCCCCTACCTCAGGGGCCAAAGCTTCTTCGTCATCATCTATTAAACACATCCAAAGTCAGCATGCTAGTCTAACATAAACATAAGAAAAAAAAGGATTCGGTGGGGGGGATGATAGCTAACTAGATAATTAAACCATACTCACCAAAAAATGCAGGCTACACTTTACTAACCTTGATTTGCAATCTTCTGCCTCTTTCTTCACTAGTATGTGGAGGCTCTTCCACAAGATGAGATTTCTTATGTTGCAATGTTTATTTTACTATCTCGATAATAAGGCATGCCCCCTATACCGCATTACCTATGTTAGTGGAAGATGCTTGTCCAATGTTGTCTTGTGCATAAAAGGGCTGACCAGCCCAATCCTTCATTATTATTGAAAAAGACTCCCCAATAGCTTCTGGGGGATCCTGGGGTTCAGTGGTGTAGAATAGTTGGCAGATCCATGGTTTGGATATCTAGATGCGATCCTACAACACCCATATGCCATTATCACGAATCACCAAGAATTCATCAAATCGTCGTAGGCAAGTGATAAAAAAGGCAAAATGCACATTAAATGTGCATCAAGCTTCTCATGAAGCTTAACCATTTTAGCCTACAAATCATTGGTGAGATACTTGGCCCAATTATAGCAAGTCTATTCTTCCATGACATCTCTCATAATCCAAGCTTGCTCTACCCCAAGGATTTTTCCTTGCAAGAGTAACTTGGGGAAAGCACGAGCTCGGAAGATAGGGTAAACCTTATGGGCTACCTCTAGCTTGACCTTTTGCATGTAAATCCCCTTTCGATATTTTCTCGTTCCTAACCATTCTTCTATGTCCAGTTGATGGTTTACATCTCTGCGAGTCTTATCCCTTATATGTAAGCCATCGGAAGGGACACCAAAGAGATATGCAAAGAGGATATTGGTAATCTCGAACACCACCCACACATTGTGAACCTGTGTGTAGAACTGGTCAGCCCTTTCTGAAAAAGAATCAACAAGAGTAAGCATCTCTACAACCAGAATGCTTGGATTTACTACTAAAAATAGATCCATAATCCCAACCTCTTGGATATTTTGAATAAGGATGGTTGGGGTCCCATTGCATAACCAACGTTGTGTCTCATCCACTTCACCATATTTAAAGAAGAGGTTAGTTTCGTCACTTTTGGAGGTGACTACCATAACCTCTTGGGATTCGACTACTACTACAATAATAAAAAATGATAAAAATAATAAAGAAAACACAATCATCAATTGATCAATCAAGGGCATATTAAGGGACATGCGCAACTTAACTCACCATGTACGAATGGCATTGGGAATGGTGGGATTTCCACCAGAACTTCTTCCATGGTGGGTGCACTATGGGATGCCTATTTGTCATCCAACCATCCAAGTTCTTTGCATTTCATGTAGAAATTATCATACTTGGTTGGATAGGTCCTAAATTCAGTCCCAAGTTGTTCTATGACATTGGCGCACATGTTCCCAGTAGAAGAGAACTCTTGTAAGGCTGTTTGGATCAATGCTAATGCCCCCTCTTGATCGTGAAGCCCATCCTTGTCAATTACAAACCTAGCAACATATAGAATGTAATAAGCATTTCAAATATGCAAGAAAAATGATCTAACATGCTTAAGAATCTTCATAGGACTCACCCATCAACATAGTTGATGGTCCTAGGTGGATTCTGGAAGAAAGTGGCCATGTGATGAGTGATAAATAAAGTGTTGTACTTATGATAATACTTAAATTTGAGCATAGCCCAAACCCAAGACAAGTGTTTCAAACCTTTTGGGCATTGATTTAAGCTCCCAACCCCTTCTCCTTTAATATATCCATTGGCCATAAACTTTAAAATGCCTCAGTTTGCCCTAGGCAATAGTGTTTCAACCAGAACACCGACAGTCTTTGCCAACATGTGTGATCATACTATCACACTAAAGTGGTGAAGGAGGAACTCTAGGAATTCCTACACACCTTCCTAAAACCGAAACTCCTAGTCCCTTCCTCATGTGTGGGGAGGGGAAACATTGATCATAGGGACACTTAGGTAGCACAGAACCCTTACCATCTCGATCATGATCAGGATGGGTTTTAACATGATCCTACATAGTACAGCACAAAGCATTAGTTCATAGTGTTCAAGTGATGATTACTATATAGTGTAGTAGCCCCTTTTATACAAATTTTTCTAAGTATGAAATAGTACACCCCTAGTACGGTGAGACAAACTCAAATTTTTGTCAAGTATTAGTTTCATTTTCATGACTTGTCTCATATAGCATAGTAGTCGTGTTACATGCAGCATAGTAGCGTAGCGTGTGACACACCATAGTAGGTACATCCTACATAGCATAGTAGCCATGTCATGCGCAATGTAGCAACATAACAACTACACTTGATGCGATGTGACAAATGTAGCAATATAGTAGGTACGGTAGCATAGTAGGGTAACAAGTATAACAACGTAGCAGGTATGACAACATAGCAAGAATAGCAGTGTAGAAAGTATGGTAGCATGGTAGCATGATAGCATAGCGTAATAGGCACCGAAAACGTAACATAGCCTATCAGTCACACTGACAAAAGTAACATAGCCTGAAAAGAAACACACCACATTTTGTAGCCCTAGCCCTATCCCATTTCATAGAATTTAACAAAAGTAAATCAAAACCTTCTCCACACATGCTATGCCACCTAGGATGCATGTTACACTACCAAGAATGTGTGCTACACCACACAGAACCTTCCAAACCCTTGAAATGGTGCATCTCCCACTTCCAACAATGGTGACCAGGGTAGCGCTGCATACCAATATTAGCATAGCGATTGCCATAATAGCTATGGACAAACTGACAACAACCACAACATAGAGGCTAAAGCAGCAACGGTCGAGTCCATAACAACAACAGTTACAGCATAGCAAATGTAATAATTAGAGCGACCGAGGGGCGGTAACTATGACAACAACCCTACTAAATAAATCAAACAATGTAAGCAAAGGTAGCATAGCAACTTACTAGGTAGACGATGCTTCCTGTCATTCCTAAATGCGTGCCCTCAGGAGATATCACAAGGTGCATTCCCCTTTGTCCACATTGGTGATACCTTGATGCCTATGTTCACTCCTACATGCCATTGTCTCATTGTCAAACTCAAGTGTATCGATTGCTACACTGCAACTACTATGCTGCCTCTTTGTTTGAACCGTTCTATGCTCTGGGTGTTAGATCTCATAGTTAAAATGATAAGATTACCATGTGTAATCCCCTATTTATAGCTTACAGGGTTACAACACCTGTTACTTTCCAAGGCATTCCATGTCCTACGCATAACATGGGATGTCCTGCATCCCACGTGTAATGTGGAATGCCCTTGTCCCCTACAACATAGCATGGGACACCCCATGTCTATTGTAGCATAGCACACAGTTGCAGTGTAGCACCTAAATACACCAAAAGTTTCACCTCATTTCTATAATGTTGCATAGTTACGGCTGCTACGACCTTAAACTGGCAATTTTGACTTATAATGTTGCATGGTTGTGGTTTGCTAAGACCTTAAACTAGAAATTTTGACATATAACTTTGCATGGTTGTAGTTTGCTACAACCTTAAACTAGCAATTTTGACTTACAATGTTGCACAGTGGTAGTCTGCTAGGACCTTAAACTAGTAGTTTTTGGCATATAATGTTGCATGGTTATGGTCCACTATGACCTTAAACTGGTAATTTTAAAACTCCCTCTATATTCTAGTCATAGTGACAATCTGCTATGACCTTAAACTGGAAATTTTGACATATGATTTTGCATGGTAGTAGTCTGCTAAGACCTTAAACTGGAAAATTTTTGACATTACATAATTACCTTACATATATTTCATTCCATGTTGCTATGTTAAGTAGGTATCACTTGACTTTATTTTTTTTTCTTATTATTGTAGGATTGCTTAAAAAAATGGCTACGTATGATGATCTCCATTTGTCCTTAATTCTGACAAGACCCCATGGTATGTTTATGAGATGCTTGAACGTAGAGTTGGTAGACTTTGAACGACCCTCTTATGACAACTACATAGCATCCTTAGAAACACCCCTAGATTGGCCCAAAAATCTAGTCCATGCATTAGATCTAGAAGCCAGTGATGTAACTAAGGGCCCCCTTATTGAAATCCTCATTACTACATCTAAAGGAGAGGCAAGAACATTAAAAGTTAGCTCTTTGCTAGAGTCATAGGTTCAACAAAACATTTCCAAAGTCCTGAATGATAATGCTAAAGTGTTTTCATGGTCATATGAAGACATGCCAAGCTTAGACCCACACATCATATAGCACAATATCATGCTAGATTCACGTGTGAATGTGGTCAAATAAAAAGCTCGCAAGATCAAACTAGAGATTACATTAGCTGTGCGTGGCAAAATCACTAAGCTTTACTAGGCTTGGTTTATTCAGGAGGTCGATTATTTGGAAGGGGTATCAAACATTGTAGTTTTTTTCAAGAAAATTGAGGGTATATGAATCTGTATAGACTTCCAGGATTTGAATAAGCCAATGATTAAAGATGATTTTCCATTGCCTAGCATCGACCAACTCATCGATACTACAGTAGGTCATGCCTTACTATCCTTCATGGATGGATTCTTAGGCTACAATCAAATTCACATAAATCCAGAACATCAACTAGCCACCACCTTCATGATCCCTTGGGGAACCTTCTGCTACACGATGATGCCCTTCAGGCTAAAAAATGCAAGAGTGATGTACCAGCAAGTGATGACCTACATCTTTAGTGATTATCTTTTAGAGAAGCTAAATGATTACGTGGATGATATAGTTGTTAAATTTGAGAAAGCTACTAATCATGAAAATGACCTAAACTTGGTCCTTCAATGTTTTCATAGGCATGAACTTCGCCTCAATCCAAGAAAATGTGTTTTCAGAGTCAAAACTAGACGCATGCTAGGCTTTTTGGTGTCAGAAATGGGGATACGTGTAGACCCTGATAAAGTTAAAGCCATTGTTAACTTGGCACCACCTACAAACCTTAAGGAGTTACATAGGCTATAGGGTAGGGTACAATTCATAAGAATATTTATCGCAATATTGAATAATAAGTTGCATCTACTTCAGGCTATTACAACCAATATATACAAGAGTAGTAGGATAGCCTAATGGAAAGCCGTAACTATGGAATTCGATTTACACTATGTAGCACAGTCATCTATAAAGGGTCAATTAATAGCTATGCAACTTATGGCTACACATACCAATTACCAAGCAGTGATATAGCTTGAGTTTCTAGATAAGCACATTAGTAGCATACTCCTAGTACCCAAAGACTTTGAAGCCATCCTACACTTTGATGGTGCCTCAACTATGCAAGGTGGTAGTGCTGCTGCCGTTGTCACATTTCCCTCTGGGGAGATCCAACCTTTTGCATATCACTTTACATTTCTTTGCATGAACAATGTATTAGAATACGAATGTCTCCTTACGAGTATTCTAGCAACTCAAGAGGCAAGAATCCAAAACTTAGTAATCAAAGGTGACTCGCTATTAGTCATTAATCAAATTACAAAGGTATTTGCTTACAAGCACAACATTTATAGCCTTATTTTGATTTAGCCAAATATTTTCTAAAGTAATTTGCAACCTCTAATGTCCAATATGTACCCCGCAATGAAAATACTATAGCCAATGCGTTAGCCACGTTGGCCTTGAGTGTGCCACCATACATGTTTGCCACCTTACCTACTGCAATAGTGAAATGCACTGATCCCATCATCCACACAACACACATTGTGTCTATAAGTGTAGTACATACTCAAGAATGGTATGATGACATTAAAACATACCTCAAACATGGTGAACACCCACACAACCTGACACCTGCCCAAAGGGATGCAATACGAAAGTGAGCACAACAATATGTCCTTGTACGAGACAACACTCTATGAAAATGCTCTTATGATGGGATATTACTAGTTTTCATTAATGGTGATGAAGCATAAAAAATTGTTGATGAAGTCCATAATGGTTTGTGTGAAGGGCACATAGCTCCCAGGGCTATGGCAGCAAAAATTAGACATCTAGTCTACTATTGGCCTTACATGGAACACAACTGCGTCGCTAAGGTAAGGACATGCGATGTATCTCAATGTCATGGGAACCTCATACATGTGTCACCTACCAAACTTCATACCACATAGATCACATGGCATTTACAATGATGGGGACTAGACATCACAGGACCCATTACACCTAAGTCTTCTGTAGGAAATAGTTTTAGTATTACTACAACTGAGTACTTTACAAAATGGGTAGAAGCTATTCCTCTTAGAAATACCACATCTCAATAGGTTTGCAAGTTCATGCTAGATAACATAGTTACATTTTTTAGCCTTCCCATGACTATTGTTATCGACAACGGGTCATAATTCAGTAGCACAAAAACCGAAGCCTTTTGCAAAAGTCTTGGTATCAAACATTCTTTCTCATTGCCATATTACCCCTAGGAAAATGGCCAAGTAGATGCTATAAATAAAGTCATCATCAACCTTTTGAAAAAAATTCTTAGCAATAGCAAGAGGCGATGGCATGAGCAAAACCTTTACGTGCTTTGGGCTTATCGCACAACATGAAAAACAACTATAGGTAAGACCCCGTATAGCCTTGTATATGGATTTGATGTAGTGTTATCTCTTGCATTGTAGGTCCTATCACTTCAAATGACCCTTTCAAATTTCATAGATGAGGCTCAAAATAACAAGTTAAGGATCATTAACCTTGACTCTATAGAGGAGGAATGCACCCAAACATTTAACCACATCGAGTGGTACGAGGACAAGCAACGTTAGAAACATCATTGAAATTTGCACCAACGACCAATCAAAAAGGGGGACTTAGTCCTCAAGGCTATTTGTGAACCCATGAGAAAATTCTCAGCCAACCGAGAAGGCCCCTTTATAGTTACAAAAGCATATGAGAATTGGGCATTCAAGCTGGATGACATAGATGACAAAAAATTTCCAAATCCTGTCAATCATTTGTACCTGAAGCCCTACTACACCTAACATGCAAGATTACACTGAACATAAAGCAAGGTAAGTAGATAGTCTTCTATGACTATAAATTGGCATAGATAGTCTGCTATGACTATAAACTAGCATAGATCATCTTCTAGAATGTAAAATTGGCATAGAACATCCACTATGACATTAAACTGGCATAACATGTCTTTGGGCCATGACATAAAATTGGCACCCACAGATTGTCCTTGGGCCATGAAATAAAACTAGCACCCACAGATGGTCTTCTATGACCTTAAACTAGCTATCCCCCATCCACTATGATGTTAAACTAGCACAACAATCTGTTGGGACCTTAAACTAGCACATCAATCTGCTAGGACCTTAAAATTGCACATCACAGTCTGCTGGGACCTTAAACTAGCACATTCAATGGTCTACTAGGACTTGAAACTAGGTTCACAAGGAAATATCTTTGATCCAACACATGTAACCTTGTGAACAAGTGAGTGTGCATATCTTCGAGCTTCCTAGGCAAGATGGGGTGGGATGTTGTAGTTCCAAAATGAAGTTCACATTGCCAAGGAAAAACCCTCTAGGACACATGTAGTGTTTCCATCCTTTGCATCTTGTTGATCTTCTAGATATGCCATGTGGCATCTTGCTAACCTTCCAAAGCTATTGCTTCCATTGCTAATTAGTTTGGTCATAGCTCCCATCATCAGCAATCTTTGCTGAAGTCCTAAAAGAACTATGATGCAGCCACAGTCTTGGCATCCTCCATTGCCAAAGTCTAAAAAAGCATTCAATTGTTAGGATTCCCACCTTGTAGTTGATTTTCATGACTCTTGCCTTTGACGAGGATTCTTGAGCACCTACATCATCATCGCTTCTAGCCTCTTCAGTGCTCATTCCTAGTAGGGTTGTTGAAGCTTTCCATCCTATTGTTGCCAAAGCTGGCATTGGCCTTTCTTCTTTGGACATTGCATGCATCAGACACAACACTTTCCACCCTAGTAGTGTCTTGAGAAAATAGGACTTTGCCCTCACTACCCTTGATGGTTATTTTTTCTGGTTTTGTCTCTATTGTGTTTGCATGATAAAGCCAAGATGGCATTGTTCAAGAATGCATTCCACCATGAGAACAAGACACTACATTATTCCGAAGTACCCATTTCAATCAGCCTAGCTACTTGAGAGTGCATATCCTATTCTCCTTTCAGCCAACTTAATCTCTATTCCTTATCCCTATAATTTCTGACTTCTTCTTCGCAAGCTTCTCCAATGCACATAAAGCCCTTTCCCATGCCCAACTACCAAGCCCATGATGGACGTAATGCACCTCATCCCATGGGGAGCCTCTATAGATTGGTCAAAGCCCCACATGGATGTAACACAAACTCATCCCAGGTAGGAAACACCTATTCTACAATGATAACATGGTTTCCCTCGAATGGATATGGGTATGCAATTTCTCAAAAAATATGAAAAAATGGTGATATAGCCAAGTGCCCAAAACAAATGGCATAGTTGCTTTGCAATTATCTTAGCTTTGGATAGACCACCTCTAAGCACTCCAATGAGAGGTCAAAATCCAAAGAAAGAAAGACACTCATCTATGCTAAATTTCTCATAAGCATTTTGACGATAGATCACACTATGACAATGGCTCTCATGACAACGCATCCTACACCTTTCCTTTTCCCTAGCCTGATTTCCTCAAACCCATCCCCTTTCTCTATCATACTTAGTTTTTCTAGCACTCCCAAGCATAGCAAAGAATTATCTAAGTGGGCATTGGAAAATGGTGTGGGTGTTGCGTTCAGCATGATGTTTCATTTTCTTTGTCGATGTCTCTTGGGTAGATCCTCTAGACATCAATAAATTTGAAACATAATTAATTTTGGGACCCTCATGATTCAACATAGTCTCAAAATTTTGGCAAGGATCTCTGCAAGCGTGGTGTCATGTTGGACCATGTGGACAACATGGCACCTTGGAAGTCCCAACACTTGTGAAGCTGCTTCTTAGCTTACCTACCACCCTTTGTAGCATAGTCAACATAGCACCCAGTCATGAGGTCAATTTGCACAAAAATGGCATTGAGGATGGACCATATAGTTCAATAAATTTTCTATCTCCTAGACCATCAAGCTTGTTGCACTCTCTAGTCTACTTAGCTTGACAAATGTCCTGACCAATGGTCCACCCAAGTGCTAAGCTAGGAGCTGTCAAAGGTGTTTAGGATGGACTAAATAGTTCAAAAAATTTTCTAACTATTAGGCTTGCTACACTACAGTACGCTACATAGCATAGCAGGTCATCTGGTGTCAAAATTGTTGCAAGTGTTAGATCAGATGTAGAAAATGTATTTAGTAGATATTCAATCCTCAAGGATGCCCACCTTGCTTCATCCTTGGAATATGATCAGCATAGCATGAAAAAAATATGGCAAATGTCACAAAATTTATCCCAAATTGGATGCTACATTGTGCTACACTGCACAACGTAGCATAGTGTAGTAGGGTGCATAAGCTTCCCTAAAATTAGGAAAATAGAGAAAATGTATTTGACCATTCTTCGATCTTTAAGGATGCTTGCATTACTCTACTATTGAAGTTTCATCAATGTAACATAGGAAAATTTTACAAAAGCCACCCCAATCTGAGTCCTACCTTGTGCTACACTGCACAGCGTAGTGGGATGCTAGCACTAAGAAAGTCATTTCTCACATTGCATTTAGTCATGCTTCAACCTCCAGAACTTCCTATCCCACTATGCCTTTAGAGTCTAATCAAAGTCTCTTCACAAAGCATTGCAATTTAAGCTCAAATTTGTGTCAAACTGGGTGCTACGATGCACAATGTAGCATAGTGTAGCAGAGACATCAAGGTTAATGGTGCCCTAGGGATGAAACTAGGAGGTCTCAGGCTCCTATAACATGGAAAGTGTAGTGGTTGATCACTGGAGTATCTTACCTTTCTAGGCCTTGGAGGGTTATTTTTGATTTTCGAGCAAGATTTTCCTCAAAGGTGGTTTCTATGTTGTGCTACACTAAGCAGCGTAGCATAGTGTAGCAAGCAAGTATTCACACTACTCCACTATGCTAAGCAGCATAAGTAGCATAACAACTGAATAGAAGCCATTGGACATCTCTGGATGCTCCAAGACTTGTCATCGATGGTCATCTCTACCCCAGCATCTTATTGATAGTCGAGATCAATAGTTTTGCTTACTTGTTACATCCCTTGTCAAGTCCCAAAATTGTCTCTACACTTGACCCTACTCGTGAGAGGGGGGAAGACATAGTCCCAAAGCGTAAGTTTCATTTTACACTTGTCATTATCATTTTTTGTAAAAATATAGCAGTCCCTTGGGTACATGCAGTCTGACCGATATGGTCACAGCTTAGTAGGTTCCACTTCCAACATCATTCCATTCATCGTAGCACATCAGCGTAGCACCACACTTTGAGCATGGCATGCCAATGTGACACCTCCATGTTCAAGTTATGTGCGACCTAGGATATGTGGTGTCTAAGCCATGTCTTCCTCCCACTCTTAAATCTATAAATACCCCAAAAAACAACATTCAAAGGATTGGATTTTGGTAGTTGGCTTTTTGGTAGCAAGCTTTGGTACAGAGATTGATGATTAGAAGGGTGGTAAATAGGAAATCCTAGCAATAGCACTTTCCGAATCTCTCCTCAACCCAGCATAGCAGCTCTTAGCCTAATGAGTATTGGCTCATTAGTTCCTGTCAACACACCATTGGTAGAAGTCCAGGAGCTGTGACCATATCATTCCATTGTCGATTATACCTATCCAATACTACACACTAGTTGTACACATTTGTCAGCCAAACAAAGATCAGATCCTCCAATTTTGGGGTGGTGCATTCCTTCACTTAAACTCTCATTCCATTTTTTGCTCTAACGTGAATGTTGCATCTTTGTGTACTTGTTCATGCTTATTGTCCTAGTTACATATTTTGATGTGTTTCTATTGTTTTGCACCTCATGTTTTCTTCCATTTCAACCTTAGCATGTTACATTTTAAAATTACCATTTGCATACAGTTATTGTACATCACATAAGCCCCTGTCTGATCAACTAGACTGTTCAGGGCACCCTGCTTCCATTTTCTCTAGCATGGCCCTCACACGGATCCAGGGTTAGGTTGTATGCTTGATAACCTCTCAGTGTTCCAACCACTGACATTTTCAAACGTCATAATTACCATATCTAATCAAAGAATTTGAAACCTATTTATAATGAATAATAAAATCATTAGTAACTACCTGCTCTTGATCTAGTTATAGTCTATTCATTGTGTTACTATGCTCTTTCTTTTCCTTTACCAACTCTTTCTATGCTTTAGATTTCTACAATTCTATGTTAGCCAATTCCATTTGTATTTTTCCTAGGTCTTACTTTAAGATAGAGTTCTTTTATTTCAAAATTTGATTGTTGTAATCCAACTTCATATTTTTCACCATTAATTCCTAAACTTTTCTAAGAAGTTTGGGATCTAGACTTAAATGTTGTTGTAAGCCTAGCCTAATTAAGGATTTGAAGCTCTTTGGCTTAAGCCTACTCTAGATCCAATGTCTTAGATACCTCATTCTAATACTTATTGAATGCTATGACTTAATTTTATTTATTTCCATATGCTTGCAAATATGTATTCAAAGCATTTATGTTGTTGTATATCCAAAACTTTGTCTTTGAAAAATTAATCCATGATAGTTTAATTTAGAATTATTAAATCAAATAGAAAAACATTACTCATTGCTATGGAATACTACTTAATTAGCCAATTAATATCTTTAGACAATTTGGACTTCATAGTGGACGAGAAGTTTTCTTCTATGCCTTTAATATCATTCCAACTACTACATTATATTCAATTTCTTAATCAAAATTTTCTTCATAGTGGTCTTGAAGTAGGCTATTGTTAACTCATAATGAATAACTTTATTCTTAAATTAATAGTGGTCAAGTATCAAGTTTATCATGAATATTTATAGATAATCAAAGAAGGTACAAACCATCCCTTAGCCTAAAATTCCTTTGATTACTTAATTGATGGAATCTTTATTTTTACATGATGATCCTCCAAAAATTATTCAATAAATAATTTGAATGTCATTTGTTTATACTTATTGTTCATCACTATTTTGACATCTTTCAATCTTGATTTCTTAAAGACTCTAACAAAAGTAGGAAGCAAATTATCATAAAAGAAATGAGGCTAGAATGTATAGTAAAAACTAAGTACATCATTTACGAGATCCTTCTTTAAAACTAACAACCAGTGTATTGGGCTAGCTTCATTCACTGCAAAGTAGAATAAATTTAGTAGTAGCCAAATAATGGAATTGTAACACTCCTACTCTATACACCACCTACCCTTTGCTATGCTTGTTGTTTGAACATTTGATGTCTTGTTTGCTAACCTATGTCTATCTTTATTGATCCATTTATTATACTAACTAAGGTTTTGTATGTGATGTGTCTAGCTATGTTCTTTTTTATTAGCCTTTTACTTTTCAAATATCATAAGGTTTATTTTTTTATTTTGATCCATTTTTTAAAATTATTTTAAATACATTTTTCATGTGGTATTATTTTTTGTAATTTTTTATATCTTTTGGTATTTTAGATTATCTTTTAATTTAGCAAATGTAGACTAATCCCTTTTATTGGAGTTTTGAGTTAGTAGGTATTAAGCACTCGATGGGTCATCAATACATGGGGTACTGGTTTGGTTCAGTATGATTTTCTTAGATAACTTATTTTTTTCATAAATTATATTTTAAATATATTTTTTTAATTTTTACATATTTTTCTTTAGCTTATGCTTTAGAAGTTCTTGGGTTATCCTTTCATTAGCTATGCTTTTGGACCTTAGATCTTGTTATTGGATTGGGCTTAGACATAGCTATAAACTTGGGATTAGACTAGGTTATTAACTTGTCCACCATTGCCAACCATAGCTACAATATAAGCTTAACCTTGATTCTACGAGAGAGCATCCTTTTGTCTTACCTTGCTCACATTTAGAAGATAGAGCCATAGAGTATAGAGATAGATAGATCTAGATCTACACTATCAACGAGAACCTAAGGTAAGCCATATTTCTAGATCTCATTTCATCTCACTTAGATTCCTTTGTTAATTTGTGGTCTTGCATAGAATCAGAGCCTACTTAAGAGATCAAATTCATGGAAGAATATTTTCTATATCACCATCACTTTCAAGTAGGATAATTTGGTGTTTTGATCCTTTGAGTTTTGATAATTTTGTTTTGTGCGTATTTGTTGATCGATTCTAATTGTTTAATAACTATTTGCTATCTATGCTTGATTCCGTAATCTAAATATTTTAGTATTGTTTATTATGCTAGATATTTTTGAGATTTTATATCATGTATGGAACGTTAGTCAACGTTTTAATCAAGTTTGACCATGTTTTGACTAGTTTTGATAGTATTTAGATTTGTTATGAATTTTACTATTAATTCAAATATAGAACTACCATTTTAGATTATTTTTTAAATTTTTTACTCTTGAAATGACCTCAAATGAAATCGGCCTAGAAGATAAAAATGCTTAGTTCACTAGCACAGATTACAAGGTACTCTTTCTAGTCCATCATGACTTGGTTGTGAGGTCATGATGAGGTTGCTATGAATATTTAATTATGTTTTGGATTTCTTTTGCAAAATCAAAAAACATTTGTAAAGTGATCCATAGCCTTTGGACAAGAAAAAAAATTGTAAAAATAGCCAAAAGCATCATTTTAGGTGTCCTAGAACATTTAAAAACTTGAAATTAGTAACTGTTAGATTTTGGAAGTTGTAAGAGTCTAGAATGATCATACGAAGATTAGATACCATTCTTGAAATATTTTAATATTTTCTAGATATTTTTCTAAACTCACAATTGAGCTTAGACCCCCTTTTGGCATTTAGAATCTTAATTTTTGCAATAATTTTGATCTATTTCTTATACCTATTAGTTTGAAATGTGAGGTTAAGGCTTATCATTCATGCAACTCAAGATGGATTTTAGATTCACCTATAAACAATCTCTATGAGATTTATACGCACTAGGATTTGATTTGGATTAGTTGATTTTCTTGGATGGTTAGGCTCATCTCCCCACCATCTAGGAAATGTTTGTTCAATGTTGGATGTTGGATTTCAATTTGGTTTTACCAATTGTTTGATTATATATATGGTTTTTAGATTCATTAATTATTATATATAGGATTTACTCATCAATTATTTATATGTGGCATTTATTTTCACTAGTCATATGTGGGATTCTGTCTTATGAATCACTTATATATGGGTTGTAGACTTATCAATTATCATATATGATATTTAGTCTCATCAATTATATATGGGTTTTAGGATCATCAATTTAGATGATACATGTGGATTTTAGATTCATTATCATCAATATTTAGATTTGTTTGTTGGTTGAGTTATTGATGGTGGTGGGATTCTTAAATTATATCTAAGTGTTTACTTGACATTTAGTATGATTATTGGTTTGGATTTTATGTTTGGTTTGGTTTGGCTAACATTTTTTCTACATATACCCATTTTCATAGCTATCTAGTTACCTAATGCCTTCAACAAAACCCATAAGGGAGTATTTATTAGCTTTGTTTACCCTACTTAGTCTTAGAATTGCTTCCTTTTATTTTCTATGATGTTTTATGTGATTATGTTAGTTGTGATAAGGATAAAGTAGAGGAGGAATCTGATAATTAATAATTATGTTCTAGTATTTAGTGCATTGGATTTATGATTTTACATGGTTTTTATTCTATGTAGCAATATTTAGTTGGAATTGTACATTTAGATTGCATTGGGTGTTTTGCTTGTCTTTGGTGTATGCCATTTAGTTTGGAATTCATTAAAATAAAATTTTAATTACTTTTATTCAAATTTCTCAATTATGCAATGTTAAGGCCCAATGTCGTTTGGATGAGTATTTAATTTTATTTTTCATATTATGTGTGTGTGTGTATAGATATAGGATCATATGTCTAGTTTTATGTTTCCATTTAATCATGCATCTTTTTAATTCAATTGTTATTTCTCTTATGAATATTTTTATTAATTTTGGATTAGGTAATAGGATGAAAACTATTTCTATTAGTGAATAGATTAGGCTTTGAATGCATAGTGTTATTACCACTATTTTTGACAATGTTTTATATTTTGTTGTATTTTCTTGCCCTTATGTGCCTATAATTCTTAAGGATGCTTACTATGTTACTTGCCCATTTCTTTTGGTATTTTTATGGATTTATTACATAGTGTTATACTTAGCTGCATGCTTTATATTTTATTTAAATAATATGTTTCTAGCTTAAGCTTGGTTCGCAAAATGTTATAGGATTTTCTCCTATCTTTGATGGAGACTTTGAAGACAATGATCTTCATCAAAGCTAAGTATGACATTTTCAATTGTGCTAAAAACACTCTTCTTGTTAGTGATGAACATGCATTACTCTAATCATTTGTGGATTTGAAATAGCCTAGCAAATGAGTCCAGTTTCAAAGAAAAAATTGTCTTTACCATTTGAAGAATCTTAAGGAGCTTTTATGTATTCTTCCAAATTGCCAAATCAAATCAAAATCAAAGATAAAAAACCAATGTTAAATGTTATTATAAGCTTTTTGATAAATAGTGGATTCTCGGATACAAAAAACTCCAAGAATAGAGTCATTCTAGATTTGGTTAATTCTATGGAGAAGCCATTATTAAGCAACTATGATGATAATTTAAGATCATTATAGTGATATTGCATGCTTAATTTTATTGCCAAATATTAGATGTATTCTTTCTTTTGAAAATTATAGATTAGAATTCCATGATATATTCATAACACATAATAATGTGCTACTATTGCTAAATTTGGCTTCATCTTTTTAGCTGTTGGATTCTTCATGGTGGATGATGATCCTTCATTATAAGTAGAATCACTATGAAGTTTGGATTACAATAATAGTTATGGTAAAAATGGATTATATTCTCTATGATCTAAATGCTTTAGAGAGGTATACTTGATAATGTACTTTCTATAGAAGAATCACGCAAATTNAGATTGCATTAAATTTTATGACCTACAGAAGCACTGTTAAGTATATTGTAGTGATAAATTTTATTAATATAAACCTTAGATCTAATAACATGTTAAGTTTTTTATGATTAATATGATCGAAAAAGTTCAAGAAATTAATAAATAATTATATTGGTTTTATTTAATATGAGATTAGATAGCATACAAACATTGTAGTATTTGTAAACACCATAGACATAGTTAAACATAAAAAAAATACAAGATTTGNGAGTTGAGATACTAAGTGCTGAAAGCAATTGAATTTGTAGCTAGAATTCTTTTAAGTTCATGCTTATAATTAAATGGAATGTAAAAATACAAAATATACCTTTAAATGTTATAATTAGGATTGCATTAAATGTTATGACCTACAGAAGCACTGGTAAGTATATTATAGTGATAAATTTTATTAATATAAACCTTAGATCTAATAACATGTTAAGTTTTTTATGATTAATATGATCGAAAAAGTTCAAGAAATTAATAAATAATTATGTTGGTTTTATTTAATATGAGATTAGATAGCATACAAACATTGTAGTATTTGTAAACACCATAGACATAGTTAAACATAAAAAAAAAAAAAGATTTGTTAAAATAAGAAGTTATCTAAGATGAAAAAAAAGTTCATACTCAAAGCTTATCTTGAATTATACTATATACTTTCATAGGCTTGTAATTTCTTATAGGTATCTATAAATCCATTGTAACTAACATGTTTGATGAGTGGTCAAGGTACCCCTATGCCCAACCATATGAATCATGAAGCATTCAAGCATGATTCGGTCGAATTCCATAGAATCTATGTCTTCCAGTACACTAGTCTTCTAGGAAGTGAACTTTGTCTTAAGAGTCATTCGTTGTCTTCTCAATTACACTTGTGATGCACAAAGGTATGGTGAAGTGTAATTGAGGCATATAATTTTTATTATTTTATGTTTTATGTTCTTAGTGTTTGAAATATAGAAATGAAGTAATTTAATAACTAATTAACTAATCTCTAACTAGTCCTAACACAAGCATCTAGTCCTACTTTTTGTACATGTCCTGAACCCACGTATCGACTATTGGGATTACCAAGCGCTATGCTACTAGGCGAACCAAGCAATAACATTGCTGGGATTACCAAGTGAATACATTTCTATGCTTGAAGTAGTTGTACTTGTGTGTTTAATTTATTTAGCTTAATTAATTAACTAATCACTTGAGGTCTATTTTAGCTTAATTAATTACATGATTAGTGAAAATAATAAATGAATCATTAATCTATTCCAATTGTTGCAAGGTTTAATAAAAAGGCTCATCTTTATTGCCATTCACAATAGTATGTTCAGGTACAATAGTGCTCAAATAAAGATCCATACACTTATTGACTCTTGCTATAGGCACTCAGAGAAATATTCTAACTCTCAATTGAAAAAACTATAAGAGCTCTACTACAACTATGACTTGACCACCAATAAACATGGTTGGTGAGCATGTATTTATAGATTTTATTATAGCACTATGTTGATAGGGCCTCATAGATGCAGCAAATGTTGTATTAATATGGCCAACACCACATTGATGGGACTACGACGATGAGGGTCTTGTCAATGTGACATAACAACGATTCATCATACCTCTGTGATTGAATGAAAACTCATCCTCAAGTTCCTTTACAAAATTGGGAAGGTATGGGATTATTATTTGGCTATTAACATAACAAACTAACTTTGACAAAACTGAGTGCTTGAGTGTACACATCAACAACATTACAAAAATTATGGTGTTCATGATACAAAATTGAACATAATGGCATGACTAATCAAAACTCGATAGCACATCCTCTGATGGGATGAAGGAGGTTGATAAGACTAGACAATCCTAGGTAGTAGAGGTTCATGAGGTTTTGAAGGACCTTCACTAGCTTCAGGTACATGCGATGGTTGAGCTAGCTATGGTTGTCCTACTATGGCTGTAGCCTCTGGTGGAAGACAAAAGACATCTAGTAATGCCTTCATTTTCTCCTCCTTACTCTGGGGTTCATTCATAGTTGACATGGCATCGCCAATGTGAGCTAGAATAGGGATATCCACAAATAGGACATTACTGGGAACAATTGTTTAACATTGAAAACCCAGGTAGCAAATTTTTTATGTTTGACATTGAATGCCTTGATTGTGTTTTGCAACTCATGGTTGTCATTCATTATTTTGGCTATGTTCTCTATAGTAGATCTCTAATCAGTGTATTTCTCCTTAAGAACCTCGAGTTCTGTGTTTGCCACCACAAGCATTTTCTTGGTGTCCTTTTGATGCTTGAACTTGACCTTGTATAACAAGTATGATCTAGCAACTTGCTTCTCCAATTCTAATCATGGCCATTTAGTAGTTAACATAGAGAGATTTTCATATTAGAGATTGTCAAACTTCATGTATTCTATCATCTTCTCAATTTGCAACTCCTTCATCATGTAGATTTCTACCTTATTGTAGGCATATATCCCATCAATGATAGGTTGCCAAACTTCTCTTCTTTGTTGGAGTTGCGAGACGGTTTTATTTACTTTTTCCTTCACCAACTAGATGTGTTTTTTATTAACTTATTTTTGTAGACCAACTTGATCTTTGTAATGATCCTTGAATATCTTAAATTTGAGAGCCTCTAATTTCTAGGCAACTACCTCTATTGTAGTCTGATGAGTGGCGAGGTACCCCTACACTCCACCATAAGAAACGAGCGTACACGCGCGATCCGGTCGAACTCCGCAGACTAAATGCCTTAACGCCACAAGAAACACTTGGGGTTAATCGTTCGTTGTCTTCCTAGGCTTGCTTGTAAGTGTCACGGTGTATGGTTAAGCAAGTCTGAGGTATTGTAGTCTGAGGCTTGCTTGGTTATCCGTTCCCACTTACCGGACACACCCTGAACTATGCAACTGCAACTCTAACTAAGATCTAAGTCTAATTTAACTAGCGTCAGCATCCGTTCCCACTTGCCGGACACACCCTGAACTATGCAACTGCAGCTTACCAAACGCTAATCGTTACTGGGATCGCCACACGTAACGCAAGTGCTCGAAGTGGTCGTACTGAGGCACCTATTTAGCCTACGTGTGATAAGCAGCCGATTCCTTAGCCAGCCGTACACACCCGTGGGTGCTCGTAACTAAGTCGTACTTATCACACGATCTAGCCTAGCAATGAGCAGCCGATTCCTCAACTAGCCGTACACATTAGACCCGGGAGTTACCAAGCGCAGAATCCTGGAATACGCTACTGGGTTACCAAGCATCCAATGCTCGTAATTGAGTCGTACTCATGCATTGCGTCAAGCAGCCGATTCCTTGACTAGCCGTACACGTCCGTAGACGCTCGTAATCAAGTCGTACTTGAACGCACTAGGAAAGCAGGAAAGAAAGCAATAAATGAAACCACGTGCTGCAAGGTTTATCCAAACAAGTTCGTCTTTATTGCCGTACACAACTTGGGTTCAGGTTACAAGCTGCTCGAATAAAGAGCCGTTCACTCTAGGACTCCTACTGCGGGCACATGGGGAAAAATTCTAACTCTGGAGTGATCAATCTGCCAGAGCTTCGCTACACTAGCCAGGATTGGGAAATGAAGGGAGTGCCGCCTCTTATTTATAGATATGGCGGCGGGACGCGATATCACGTACGCGATATCGCAAGAGAAGACGTGATATTGCGTATGCGATATCGCATGGGACGCGATATCGCGGCCTAGTGCAAGTCGCGTCTCATCATACCCCCATGACTGAATGAAAACTCGTCCTCGAGTTCCTTACAATGATATCAGGTAGGTATGGGATTATTAGGGGAAATGGAACTAATGGGATGACATGTGAACGGTCTTTATTACAAGACTTGACAAAAACTGGTGTTCATGACAACATGGGTGAACACCTTATTACAATGACATCAGGCCACAGTTGGCAGCTGAGAGAAAAGAGGAGAGAGAATAGAAGAGAAGAAGAGAGAAGAGTCTTGTTGCTGCCAACGCCTAGATTGCGCCTTTCGTTGTCCATCTGTAAGCGCATTATCAATTCCACTCCTTGCATGCTGCTTCAGCGCTGCTCCATTCCAAGTGTCTGCTCCAGATCCATTCCGTTGTTGTATGATTGCCATCTGCACACACAACACAATCATATATTAGCAAGGGTAATTGAATCATTAAGTAAAGCATACCTTGCTTCGGTTTAGGTTCCTTGGCTAAGTTGTGGTATGGCTAATATGGATCTGGGAAAATGTAGATGATGACTACCGAAGGTATAGGGGTTAGGAAGAAAAACGAAAAAATCCGGGGCTTAGGATAAAAATCGAAAAATCAGGCCCCGTACCCCCATGACTAATCGCGAACCTCCGGTAGCGTTAGAATGGAGAGAGAAAAGGAATAGGAATGATAGGTAAAAAGGGACAACTATGGCATCGATAAAAAGGATGTCATGATGGAAATGAACAAAAATGTTAATTAATTGCAAAACGTTAAGGAAAAGAAGTTAACTAATGTTCCAAATAGGAATGTCAGTGGGTCCTCCCCAAAGCAGGCTCATGCCCTTAATGCCCTGACAATCCCACATTCAAAGAGTCCGTGGGCTCTGGGAATGTCCTTTGGAACAAGAGTTAAAGTCTTAACCGTAAGAATTTACCAAAAAGAAAACAAAGCATCAACCAAAGTATATACAATGATACAACCGGCAATGAGGTGAACAATGGAGAGAAGGATGGGAAGAAGAGAAGTGGAATGGAATCCCAAGAACAAGGTGGTGTACAGCCCCTTGTGTGTTTCATGATTAATGTGACTTGGCGAATCTCATTCCAACTCTGGCCTCAAACCAACCACTTCCAGTGACTTCGCATCAATGCAGTTGGTTAAATCATCCACTTGGGTAACAAGGATGCAACTTCGAGAAGCCACCACCATTCCGACGAAACAACAGAGAGAATGGGAAGCGAGAAGGGCCTTAGTTAGAGGGAACACTTTGGTTCCATAACCAGTGCTTGTAGCCCAAATTTATTCCGTCTAAGGGGTGTGCTTTGAATCCTCACTTTTAGCTTTTTAGCTTCTTCTTTCTCTTTTTTTTTCTTCTTTTTCTTTTTTCCATTTTTTTTTTTTTTTTTTTTGTTTTGTGTTTTTATGCGTGGGGACCACACCATGCAAAGACTTCTTTATTTTTATTGTCTCAGCTTCCGATTATTGGGTTACATCGGAACGGTAAGAAAACCCAAGAAGAAAACATCCAAGCACCCAAGTGAATGACCAACACAAGAGCACCAAGTTCCCTTGAAGTCACACCCTTTTCAAATCCTTGAGTCCTTCCTTAGTTTGAGAAATGCCCAGTCACTGGTTCGTTAAAGTTCTTATTGGAAGGGAACTGTACATTTCCAAGCCAAGGGAAACCATAGACTTGATGGATGGATGGATGAAGTGATCTCATTGCCTGCCATATCAAAAGAACATACCTTAGTATCAACAATGTAACTTAAAGGTAAAAACCAAACATTAGCAATTAATGAAAAACAGTTCATCCCATCGGCCCGAACACTTATTGGGTGACGAATTTACATGATGGATCACACACACACACACACACACACAAAAAGATAGAAAAATATAACGATGTTGTAAAACAAAAACAAGAAAAGTTAAAGAAATTTGTAAAACAAAAATTAGAAAAGTTAAAGAAATTGTAAAACAAAAATGTGAAAAACAAAAACGTTGTAAAACAAAAATGTGTAAAACAAAAACTGAAAAAGAACTGAGGGCCCCATATGATTAGCATAGGTGGCCATCTCCCCCATGACTGAGTTGTGAGGGAGAGATCCGAAGTAGTGAGCGCCTATTTGAATTTCTAAGCAGTGCCCAACTTCTCCCAAATGATGATCTTAGATTCAGGGGTGGAAGTTGGCGACGCTCACGTTCCAATGTGTCTATGCCACGGTTGTTGGCATGAGTTTCCTCAGTTCGTTCCATGCATATTTGTTTGCCCTTATGAGAAGCTGTCAACCACGGGGTGTCTACTACTTCTTGTGTGGTTGCTACATACAGGCATCTTTGTTGCAGAGTTTCCTGGGCACACCTGTGACATGGAGACATTTCCTCCGTGTCATCACCCGATGAATCACTGTATGTGATGCATGGAACTATCCTCTTCTCGATCTTTCCACATATGTTTATCTTGGAGATTTCCAAGGAAAGATCACGGATCCTAAGGCATGCATCTACTGTGCTTAGCCATGCCCTTCCCATTATAATTGGGAAGTCCCCTTCGTTGTTGTTAACATCGATCACTAGGAAGTCTGCTGGGTAGGACCAACCACACACAGTGGTGATAACGTCCTCCACCAAACCCAATGGGATGGCAATGGACTGGTCTGCCAGCTCCAGTTGAATGTTGCTCTTCTTAAGTTGGGGCAGGTTCCAGGCGTGATACATCTTTCGCGAAATTAAGTTGACTCCGGAACCTGAGTCAAGAAGAGCTCGATGTGGCGCATTCCCAGCGATCTGCAAATGAATAAAGGGACTCCCAGGGTCAGTTAGTTTCCTGGGAAGGTGGCCTACCTTGATCCAGTCAGTTACGGTATGTGTTAGCATAACCGTATGCGTTACATTCCCTTGGACTGAAGGGTGCTCCGAAGTGTTAGTAGTTAGAGGCCTATACATATACCCGTCCGCTTGTTGTTGCGAGAGCCTATCCGGGCTCCTAGTTCTGAAAAAGGGTCTCCTTTTTGTACAGTTATCGCCAGAACTAGTGTCCGGTTGGATATTTACACTCTGAATATTTACAGATCTCGCGGCGTGACGTTGCTGCGGTTGGGTAGGTAATTCCCCTTGCATTGTTGGAGCAGGAGGTGTTATGGGAACTACTTGAGGAAAAGGTGCGGGTGGAGTTAGAGGATGGACAGAATGTGGAATGTCTCCCGGAGGAGAAGGAGTCCTTCTGAAGTACTCCCGAGCGTAGTAGTGACGGCGTGGAGTGTGACTCATAGCGTCACCTGGAGAAACTGGCTGCTGCACATAATAACCATAAGGATCAGGCTGCCGGTAAGGGTATCGATGTGTTGGCTGTGGCATCCCCCATGACTGTGGGTATTGCCACTGCTGATGTTGCTCGATGGGCTGCGGAGGTGTTCCACTTGGATAATACGTCAAGGGTTGGTGGAACTGCCTCGGGTTACCTTGTGGATAAGGTAACCTTCTGGGTGTTTGCCGTTGATTAAGTCTTGGATTTAATGCATACACCCCAGACTCCTGCAGATGTGAGATAATTGGACAACATCCCTTAGGATGGTCATAATAGCAGACCTCACATCCACCGTCATTGTCTGAATCAGAATTTTCAGCCTCATCGGAGTTAGAGATTTTTCCCTTACCCTTGTTATGTGCAGGGTTAAAGTTTCTCCGCTTGTCTTTGCTTTTATCACTACTTTGCTCATCCTTAGACTCTTCTACAATTTTCAGGACTGTTTCTATTCGTGAGTCTAAGGAATCCCACATTTGGTCTACCTTAGCCGATACCTCCGTTGTTAACTTTTGGATCGGCACAGTTTTCCTGTTCACCAACTCTTCGAGTGGTGACTCATCCTCCTCATCACAGAATTTCACTCCCTTCTTACGAAGGGAGGGATCACGGTTGTATTCCTCCGCACTTTCTCTTTTCCGTAGCTCACCCTCTTCTTGCGCTACTTGTTCCAACAATACTTCAACTTCATGGGCTCTTAGTTGGGAGAGTCTCCCTTGGGCGTAAGTCCCAAGAGTTCTTCTCGTTTCATTTCGTAGCCCATCCACGAGGTGGCGAAGTTGATCCCGCTTAGCGTACCCATGGCCCGGGCAACGATGTAGCAATGTGTAGTAACGGGCCATGGCAGCATCCAAGGATTCATGAGCTCCTTGTTTCCAGCCTTGGATCTGCTTACGCAAGTTAGACACTCTGGAGTACGTTTGATATTTGTTGTTGAACAATTCAAGCATCGTACTCCACCTCCTGATGGTTTCCGGTTCTAAGGACCGGTACCAGCTTTCTGCTTCTTTAGTGAGTGTCCTTGGGAACAACTTGAGTTTCTGCCACTCATTGTCTATGTTCTGCAAGGCACAGGCATCGTGGAATGCCTGTAAATGATGTTGAGGATCAGCGTTGTATCCCCCTTCAAAACGTGGGATATTATTTATGTCCAAACGCTTGATCCTACTGTCTTTTAAATGCCTTGTGGGAATCCTAACTGCCTCTCTAATATCAAGCATACTTCGGGTTGCGAATAGGGGTTCGTCATGATCATCTCTTTCATGACGTCTGTGATGTCTACGTGGTGGTTCCCTATTCTCCCTACGTCCTTGCCCTTGTCCTAACTCCTCTCGACCTTCCTGTCGAGGCATTTCATCTCTTTTACCTTTACTCTCCGCGTTATGCTCATGGTGGCTGCGCCCAGATGTGGAAGGAGAGGGTGAATGATGAGATGAAGGAGAAGAAGAAGGGGATCCATCACCATGGTGATGTTTCTTGCCTTCTCTTCGGCTGCTTCGGCCCCGATCGTTGTGACGATCAACGAGTCCGTCATTAGTGTGAGTAGTTGTTCCTGCCGTGAACAGCTGGTGCTCACGGGGATCAGAGCCTGGAATATGTATCGTTGATCTAAGGCCCTGATGCCTAACCTCTTCACTAGAGTGAGGAGGAGGAACATCATTTTCTAAGAAACCCATCGTGAGGGGTTCCTCTTCTCCTATTTCACTAATGACGTGGGGAACCTTGCCCTTCAGTAGTGAATGTTGGCTCTCCTGCCTTGCATCCCGAATACGTTGGGCATTTGTGGGATGATAATCCCTTGTATCATGGTCATCCAAAACGTATTCTGCGAACAGCTCATGCATGCCAATCCGTACCAAGGCACGGAAAAGCATGTTGGGAGCAGATCGATCTGGGGGTAACACGATGTTACCTTGCATGTCTCTCCACCGCAGTTGCTCATCTTGATGGAAAACAAAGGTAAAATCCGGCACATACTCATCGGGATGAGTATATGTGACCTTAGATTGTTGAGGACATGGTTGATCTCGGTTATGCGTATGATGCTGACTTTCTCCTGTATTGTCCTTAGGTGAGTTGATTTCGTGAGAAGAAGCCATTTCTATTGGTGTGCTAATTTCACCGTTATTTATTGTTCTTGATTAACTGATTAACCCTAAGGTTCGTTTTAAGCTCACAACGATGTGAGTGATATCCCTTATGTTAAATTGGCGAAAAAACACTTAGTCCCCGGCAACGGCGCCAATGATGAGTGGCGAGGTACCCCTACACTCCACCATACGAATACGAGCGTACACGCGCGATCCGGTCGAACTCCGCAGACTAAATGCCTTAACGCCACAAGAAACACTTGGGGTTAATCGTTCGTTGTCTTCCCAGGCTTGCTTGTATGTGTCACGGTGTATGGTTAAGCAAGTCTGAGGTATGTGATTTTTTTGGTATTTTCGGCTTATCTTCTATGCTACCAGGAGGAAGGGTTGAGAAAACTAAACTAACTCTAACTAAGATCTAAGTCTAAATTAACTAGCGTCAGCATCCGTTCCCACTTGCCGGACACACCCTGAACTATGCAACTGCAGCTTACCAAACGCTAATCGTTACTGGGATCGCCACACGTAACGCAAGTGCTCGAAGTGGTCGTACTGAGGCACCTATTTAGCCTACGTGTGATAAGCAGCCGATTCCTTAGCCAGCCGTACACACCCGTGGGTGCTCGTAACTAAGTCGTACTTATCACACGATCTAGCCTAGCAATGAGCAGCCGATTCCTCAACTAGCTGTACACATTAGACCCGGGAGTTACCAAGCGCAGAATCCTGGAATACGCTACTGGGTTACCAAGCATCCAATGCTCGTAATTGAGTCGTACTCATGCATTGCGTCAAGCAGCCGATTCCTTGACTAGCCGTACACGTCCGTAGACGCTCGTAATCAAGTCGTACTTGAACGCACTAGGAAAGCAGGAAATAAAGCAATAAATGAAACCACATGCTGCAAGGTTTATCCAAACAAGTTCGTCTTTATTGCTGTACACAACTTGGGTTCAGGTTACAAGCTGCTCGAATAAAGAGCCGTTCACTCTAGGACTCCTACTGCGGGTACATGGGGAAAAATTCTAACTCTGGAGTGATCAATCTGCCAGAGCTTCGCTACACTAGCCAGGATTGGGAAATAAGGGGAGTGCCGCCTCTTATTTATAGAAATGGCGATGGGACACGATATCATGTACGCGATATCGCGTACGCAATATCGCGGCCTAGTGTAAACCGCGTCTCATCATAGTCTTTTGGCAAAGGACTTGGACCTTCTCCATGGAGAGGTTTCTATTTTCAGCTACCAATCTCCTTAGCTATGTGTTCACTCTAGCTAGTTGCTCCTTCTATTGATAGATAAAGTCAACCAACTATTATTTATGCTCATCAACATTTCATAGGTAATGTTTCTCTATGGTCAATTGCACATTCTCCTAGTAGGTCAAATCAAAGGCCTTCTAAATTTTGTGCTAGGTAGCCTCTACCAAGGATCGGCAGAACACCATTGTCTCCATTATAGCCTCAACCCCTTTTAGTCTAGTGTGAAGTTGTTCAAGAGCTTCATATTTTGTCAATGTTGGGTTGATAAAGGTAGGGTCAACAATTTGGGCTCTTAATTCAAAAACTTTAGCAACCAATTTTTGGTTCAACTCCTTAGCTATTTCAAGTTGCCCTTCTAAGATAATGTTTTTCCCCTTGCCTTTAGTAGCTCCAACTAGGTTACAGTAATACTTTTTGAAAGGTCAAGGACATTCAAAATCAATTACTTGGTTCCCACTAGTTAATCTAATAGTTCTTCTTGTTGTGTTGCACTTAATTTGCCACTTATGGTCCCTGCAGACATCTACACATCTTTGAGTGTAGTGATATCTAGTACAAATGCCACAAGTGCATTGAGTGTTTTAGAAATTCTATCAGCAACCATCTCTACTGCTATCCTACCCTTGGTGCTGCATCACTAGCATTACTACCTCATCACCTTCATCCAAGCACACTAAGAAGTTCATGATGTTCCTAGAAATTTCTAAGAGTGGCTACTATTTTATGAGAAATACCATGAGCTCTCTAGCACTAGGATTTGACCTTGTGGACAACTACATTCATTGGGCCAAGAAAATAGATCCACCTCCTCCCATCATGTTGACTGTTTAGGCCACCTCATTTAGATGACTCATCACTAACTAGTACATAGATGGGTCTCTGTCACTCATGCTTGTTCGTTGCTCTTATTTGTTCAAGATCCATCCTTGGTATTCATGCAACCTTTGGGTTATTGTAGCAATGTCGAACATAGTTGTTTGAGTGGCAAGTGGAGGTGGTAGCTACTGATCCTCTTCATGAATGATTGTTGCAAGTGTTTTATCTTTTAACATCTCCACCTAATTAGCGATTAAAGCATGCCTGAAAACATCATTTGTATAACATACTCTTACTCCCCTTAGACAAATTTTTCTAATGAGGCATGAGAAGGGGAGTACCTTCCTTCTATGTTCATTCTCTTTAAACTACTTCTCTATCTCTAGATAGATTAGCTATGGAATGTTGATAGGGAATCTTGCACTCAGGGTAGTGCATGCATGAGTAGAAAAGGTAGTGATCTTGTTGAGCCTCACTGTGGGGTTTAGGTGAAAGGCCACAATCTTGTACTGAATTCTTTTTGCTAATGTGAGCATGCTATACTCCTTATGATTGAAACCATAACATTGTTAAATCCATTCCTTTTTTATGTTGGGTTTCCCTTGCATTAGAATCTCAACAAGATTTGTCCATGTTTCTGGCAACCTAAGAACTTTAGCAATGGCCTGCATTGAGTAAGACATTGAGATGTCCTTGATTTTGACCATTGAATTGGATTGCTTATTATTCTAAAATAAGAATAACTCTCTCATGTACCACTCCCTAGTGGAAGTGATAATTGGCCACATGGGAGATGTCTTCAATTGGTCTTGTACTTCTTTTAAGTGCTTTCTCTAGGAAGGAGCCAAATTTAACTCTTAGAGCACTATTTTTTGGACTTGATTTGATTTGATTTAGGTAGGCTTCTATTAAGGTCACCTCAAGGTTTTCTTGCTGAGCTAGTGCCTCATCTTAGTGGGAATGTTTTGTTGCTATTGCTAGTTCTATAATTTAACGAATAGATTCCACCTTGGTCTCTTCCCTAAGAGAACCCATGGCATGGGTTGCAAGTGGTTCTTTTTAGGCATGTTCTTGGTCCCTTCCAGTTCTTGGTCATTTTTCTCTTGGTTGAGAGGATCATCCTTCTTGTGTGTGTTTGTCTTTTGGTGCCATCTATGGTCATAACACATCCATGGATTATTTTATTAATTAATTTTCATTATAAGTGTCATCAAAGCTCATTGGAAGATTTTAACTTCTATAATTTGGCATTTAAATGTTGATTTCTTAATTAAACTTTTGTGGGAGTTAGAAAAATGGTGAAAATTTTTCTATAAAAAATGGCACATTTGTGGCCCCCATGACTAAGAGCTTACCTCTAGTAGCTACAAGGTTGAAGAATTAAGTGATTTGGAGAAACAGTTAGGAAGTTATAGGCTCTAGAGGGTTCTAGGCTCTGAAAATTTGAAAAAATTCTTAGGCATTTGTGAGAAAATGTAAAAATTCATGAGTCACACATATTTATATTATTTTTACACTACATTTATGGGGCTGCATATATGGTGCCTCATATATGCATGGGCTCTATCAACAGGGCCCTTTTTATGGGTTTCGTAAACAAAAATTTTCAAATGTGAATATCTTGAAAAATACAATGAATTTTTGAATGATTTTGAAGTCCATGGAGTCAGAAAAGCCAAGAATAGGGGATTTTTGAAAGCTAAAGAATTGAAAAATTTTATGGAAAATGTGTGCATTAAATAAAATATGTAAAGGAGCACATGGTTGGATGTAGAAGATGGGTGTACAAAAGATTCTGATTGCAAGAATGCCTAAGGATAAGGTGCTTAACAAATCCAACCAAAAGATATGCAAGTGGGTCCTTCCCATAGTAGGAACATGCCTTTTTTACCCTTCCATAACCTCAACCTAAGGAGTTCATGGGCCCCATAGGTAATTAATGGTTGATGGAAGTTAAGGACTAAAACCTAGAAGATTCTACCAAAGAATTCAAGTACATCAGACAAAAACACTGAATCAAGAACATGGACATCAATTGTGAGATGAATCATGGGTAGCATAGATGGATGATAAAGAAGGTGTAATGGAATTCAAAATTGAGGTCATAAGAAATCCTTTGTTTATTTCTATTTAAATGACTTGAGAAGATCCATCCTTAGCCCAGACCAGAACCAACCACTTTCAATGTCTTTGCATCATCACTCTAAGACTAATCTACCTCCTCAAGATACAAGAGTGCTCCCACAAAACAACCACTACTCCATAAATAGAAAAAAAGAGAAGTAAGAGGTGATAGAGGGCCTTAGTTAGAGGGGACCTTTAGGCATGGGTAACATGTGTTTCTAGTTCCATAACTAGTGCTTATAGCCCATTTATATGTCTAAGGAATGTGCTTTGAATTTCCATCATGTTTTATATATATATATTTTGTTTTATTTGTTTTTTTAATTTTTTTTTTATTTTCTTTCTTTTTCTATGGGAACCACACCATGCAAATACTTTATTCAACTTCTTATTATTGTTTGATACGAAATAGTAAGAAGTCTATGAAAATACTCATGCACCTAAGCAAGTAGAAGAGTACAAAGAGTATTGAGTTTCCTTGAAGTCACATCATGTGCAAACATTTAAATCCTTCTGAATTTTGGAAAATACTAAGGTCACAAATTTATTAAAATTTTATTTAATGAAAATGGATCTTAAACTTCCAAAACAAGGAAAACCATAGAGTTTGTGGATGGATGGATATCATGGACTCATTGCCTGTTTCATGAAAAATAAGTTGTGTCTTATCCATTTGTACAAAACTTCAGAAATAGAAATTAGACATTAGCAAACAAAAGTTAAGCACAAACCATTATTAGTAATAGCTACAACACCACTGTGTCGTATTGGCACAAAGCACATTTATTAACAAAACTTAAAAAAATCACACTAAAATAAAGTAAAATATATAATAAACTGTAAAATACTCAAGAAAGATTTAAATGTACTAATGATGTTGTAAAAAAATGGTGTAAAATAGGAAGAAGTTTTAAAATCAAAAAGGTGTAAAATAAAAAATTTGCAAAGAAAAAAATGTATAAAACAAAAAATAGAAAAATTTAGGAGTCATCTATGTCATTAGCATGGATGACCATCTCCTCCAAGACTAAGCTAGGAGGAGATTCAAAAAATTGAGTGTGGTTACCCATTTGTTGAGGTATTTTTTGCATTGTCTTGCTTGAGCTCATGGAAAGGCTTTATCTGTTGGACATTGACCAACTACTTTTTGTTTGGGCTTTTAGGTTTTTATATGATCATTGCCCAAGAAGAAAAGGCCTTATTAATTATATAAGACCCTTCCCACAACATTTGGGATTTGGTTTCTTGATGTATGTGTGTGGGATTTTAGTAGAGAACCTTATCTTCCTATTGAAAGTTTACTTTCCATATTCTAAGATCATGACATTTGTTGAATGCCTTGTGCAGTTCATTCCAAGATAGGGCTACCAATTGATTTTTTCCTAGCACATTTAGGTTGAATACTATTCTTTTTGTGCTAGACTTCAGTTAAGATCCAAGTTATAGGCTATTGAGAGTGTATGAAGCTCAAATTGAATTGGCAGTGTTGGAAGTTTTCTATACACTAACTCATAGGAATAGTAGCCAATAGGAAGTTTTTATGTTGAGCAGTAGGCCCAAAGGAAATCATTGAGTTTTGTGCTCTAGTCTCTCCTATATTTCCTAATAGTTCTTATTAGAATCTTTGTCATCTCCATGTTAGTCACCTTTGCATGACCATTGGCATGGGGGTGATTGGGTGTTGTTAATTTATGTTGAACCTCCAAGCATTGCATGAGTTTTTGAAAAATGGCACCTATAAAATGGATTCCATTATTAGAAATTAGTGCATGTGGCATCCCAAACCTATTCACAACATTTTTTTGTACAAATTGAGTAGTAGTGGATGTTGATAGTCGATGATAACTACTACTTCTGTCCATTTGATATAGTAGTCAACAACAACAATTATATATGCCTTCCCATTGGACATGGGTGTGATGGAACCCATGAAATCTATGCCCCATATGTCAAAGGGTTCTAGTGGTTGAATCACCTATTGAGGACCCTCCATTTGTATGCTCATCCCACCATCACGTTGGTATGACTCATAGGATTAGACAAATTATTAGACATCCCTAAGGATTATGGGCCAATACTATCTTTCTATTAGGATTTTTATGGCCATGCATCTTCTACTATAGTGGCCTTCACAATGGCCTTCATGAGCATTTTGGAGAACATGCAATTGTTCTACATTAGGCACACACCAGTGAACTAGGCCATTGGCACATACCTTGTAAAGGTTTTTGTTGATTTCCATGAAGTGATTTCCCCAATTAAGAAACTATTGTTTCTTCTTATGGTCTAGATCTTGTGGCATCTTTTGAGTGAGAAGATAAGTGAGGATGCCATCATACCATTTTGGTTCTATGGATATTTTTTTATTCATTGCACCATTAATGAGGAGTTCATTAGATAGTGGGCTTTCCTCCTCTTTGTTATCCCATCACAACTAAGCCAAGTGATTAGCAATTACATTCTTATTTTCCTTTTGATCTACCATTGCAAGATTGAATTTTCTACAAGATCACTAGCCACCATATAACATGTTGGCTAACCACTGGCTTGTTCATGAGGAAGCAGATGACATTGTGATCACTGTGCACAAACACTTCATATCTAACCACATAGTTCTTGAACGTTTCCATAGCATTCACCACCATCATCAATACTTTCTCCATAGTGGTGTAATTCACTTGTACATCCACAATGCTTTGACCTATGCAGTGGATGTAATATGGACATTTCTTATTGTCCAACTATGTAAGCACAACTCTCAAGGCATAATTAGATGCATCCATCATGATATGGAATAATTTGGACTAGTCAAGTGCTCATAGAATTGGAGTCTTTATGAGCTTTTTCTTGAGGCTTTGGAATGCATTTTCACATTTCTTAGTTCGGATGAAGAGATCATATTTCTTTGTTAGCTTGACCAATGGTTTCAAGATCTTATAGAAATTCTCTATGAATCATTGGTAGTAACCAATGTGTTCAAGAAATGGTCAAACATCTTTGACAGTTTTTGCTTGAAGGGTGATTCCTTGGATGATTATTATCTTTTCAGGATCTACCTCAATCCTTTCCTATGAAATCTAATGCCCCAATACAATGCCCTCTTAGACCATGAGATGGCTCTTTTTCCAATTGAGTTGTAGATTTATTTCTATGCATATTTTTAGTACTTGTTCAAGGTGGTCCAAGGCTTGCTTGAATGTAGCATCATAAGTGGAGAAGTCATCCATGAATACTTCCATTTTGCTACCTATTTGCTACTAGAAGCTATGTAAGACCAGACATTGAAAAGTGGAAGGAGCATTGCACAAACCAAAAGGCATATTGCAATATGCAAAGATCCACCAAGGACTTATGAATATTGTTTTGTCTTGATCTTCTAGTACAATTTGGATTTGGTTATAGCCACTATAACCATATAGAAAACTATAATAGCAATGCCCATATATGGTGTTCAACACTTGATAAATGAATGACAGTGGAAAATGATCTTTGAATGTTGCCATATTTAATAGCTCGAAATTGATACAAACCCATCATTTACCATCTCTCTTTAGTACTATCATGAATGCGCTAACCCATTCACTATTTGCAATCGGGTAAATGAACACTGCTTTAAGGAGTTGCTCAATCTCCTCTTTAATAATTTTCTTCAATCTCGGGTTCAACCGCTATTGTAGTTGCCTTCTTGGGTTCATGGATGGATCAGTGTAAATGTGATGTTGGCATATCCGTGGAACAATTCCAATGAGTTTTGGATATGACTAAGAAAAGGTTGTTGGCCATTTCTTAATCACTTTCAATAGTTTTGGTTTTTTCCCAAGAGCAAGTTTGGCATTGAGTATGACCAGCTTTCCATTTTTCAAGAATGCATATTCTAAGCTAGCAAATAGAGTTTTCAACTCTAGGGGTTCCTGTTTAAAATATTTAAGGATATCCAACTCTTCCCAATTAATATCATCGTTTTCATCATTAGAGATTTGGTAATGAACTTACTCTAGTTCATTCATGCCTATGACATAAGTCCATGTCAGGCTCTTAGTGGCTTCCATGCACATTGTACTATTGTTAGAATCAACGACCAACCACTGGGTGCCCTCTAATTTTTTGGCTACTTTGTATAGAAAATTTTGAATATTTGCCTCATGTTCACACTACTTGCTTACAAAAATAAATGCTCGACACTCAACAATACCAGCTACGTCTAAATCGCGGCTTATCAAATTTGTAAATTTGCACCAACACTGCAGTGGGCAACCTTCTCTCTCTGTGCAGGTGCACACGACAAGTGAAACACAGATGTGAATGACGAGCAGAGCTCTGAGCAGCCGATGACGCGCAAACGGTAGTGTGTGTGTTGCAGGTGACGACAGCGATCAATCTGCAATGAGAACGATCTCCCACTCTTCCAAATCACTAAGGTTGATGGGTTGCATATGCATGGCTACGCTTGTAGATCTATGTTGATGCAAGATCTGAGTCGAGGGTGTCGCAGATCCAGGATCGCCACCATTAAGTTCATATTTCTAAGTTTTTTTTCACATCATTGGGCGGACCTATGGTCTTTTGGCATCAACGGGTTCAGAGGTGGTTTGGCGTCAACGGGTTCACTGGTGCTTCTGATCCAGAAGTGCTATGTAGGGCTACGCTGTTGGTAGGGAAGATCTTTGCTACAGTGCAGTCATGGATGAATCTCAAGGCCCGTCTGGTTCTTCTTAGCAGGGAAGTCCCCCCAATTCCACTAATATTGATTTTTTTATTCTGGACAATCTTTTTGATAATGTAGCTAAAGAATTTTCATCTCGGTTCATTTTTATTCAAATTATGGGTTTTATTCCTCGATCAATAAATCTCAATTTCTACATCAAATCTATTCTACAATCTCACGACATAACCATTTCCTTTACCCGATATTATGCCCGAAACTTTGTGCTCGTAGAACTCTCTGATGCTTCTCATGTCAAGAAATCCCTTTCAGCCTATTTTTTCCCAGCACGAAATGCCACCCTAGTCATCCATCCATGTAAATTTGACTTCGATGTCAATGACCGAGCCTATAAAACTATCCCCTGTTATGTGGAGTTACCTAATCTTCCACTTATTTTTTCCACCTTTGAGAGAGACATTGTCAGTACCCTAGGTCACATTATCTCTGATCACGGAGTAGAGGTTAATGGAAT
>MNCI01000805.1:62327-78572 GCA_015680685.1 Gnetum montanum
AGATTAGCCATTATTTGATACCAGAAGGAAGTGATTTCCCTTAATTGTCTTCGTCTTGCTAATCAATGGATTTCTTGGAAAGCATTTGAAAACTTATATGGAGCTTCAAAAGCAATGCGGCTTTGCTTCCACTAGATACTTACATTTCTTCATCAATCATTACACCTAGATGGTGCTATCGAAGGTCTATTTCATGGCCTCTATTGGTCTAATGGATCAATAATTTTTCCTTATCGACCACATGTTCCCTTCCAATTGTTACACGATTCTTCCGAAGTCATTCTACGCTGTAATCGATCTTGGAATAAACAAGAATTAGAGAATTTTTGGATCTCTCTTTTTAACCAAATTTGGCATCTCCCGACTCTTCCCAAAATTCAACAATTCCTTTGGTGTTTTCTTCAACAAGGTCTCCCAATTGGGAAACGTTTAGCATACCTTGGGATTCACTCCCCTAAGTGCACTTTATGTAATGACCCTGAAACCTTTGTCCATGTTTTTTGGCTTTGCCCATTTGCTCAACATGCATGGGAATGGGCTTCTAAGGTTTTTCCCTCATGCACTATTACACAAGAGGCTATAATGTTTGGTTTCTTATCTATCAGGTCCAAAAACTCTCATATCCTATGGAAGATCCTTAGGCCCATCATCTTATATAATATTTGGAAACGTAGATGTACCACACTTTTTCAAAAGACAATTATTTCAAACTCCTTACAACTAACTACTTTGGAAAAAATTCAAATCCTTTGGCATGTTCACTTCCAAATTATATCTCAAGCCCCAAAATTCAAGATGAATGCTAACCAGTTGTTTTTCTTATTGCAGCCATGGAGTCATATCGAAGATCCAAATAATCACCATCATCAAGCCTCGCTTCAGAAGAAAGTCTCCTAATTAAGCCATAGTATTCTACACCATTTGGCCCTTTTCCTCTTTCTTCCACCTTTGTTCTCATTCGACAATCCACATCCAGGAAAAGATACACACATTTCAGTGAATGGTTGATCTTTGGAATGCATTTCCACACCCTGTGGAATGCTAAGTTTAACATGTTTCCTCTATAATAGTCTCAATCAACACGGTTTCTCTTCCTCGTTTCCTCATTCTATATGTCTTGAAGTAGCTTATGTACTAAATTTTGTTNGTTTCCTCATTCTATATGTCTTTAAGTAGCTTATGTACTAAATTTTGTTTTCTATTAATAAAATTCTCTTTTTGGTGTCCAACACCCCCCCTCCCCCCCAAAATAAATGCTCATTTCATGGACTAGAGTTTTTGCATGCAATTGCACCTTGTATCACTGTACGCGATGCATGGAACTCATCTCTTCTTGATATTTTTAAATGCATTTTCTTTTAATATCTTCTTGCATCAACAATTCTTAACCATGTTCTTCCTTAATGATTGGGAAGTCCCCCTTATAGTTCTCAACCTTGATTACTATGAAATCAGCAAGATAAGACCACCCACAGATAGTGGTGACAATGTCTTCGACTAGTTCTAATAGAACAGTGATAGACTGGTCTACTAATTCCAATCTAATACTACTCTTCTTAAGAGGTGGCAAGTTCCATGTAGCATACATCTCATGAGGTATCAAGTCCACATTGGAACTCAAATCAAGAATAGCTTTACATGGTTCATTTCTAGCAATCTATAAATAGATGAGAGGACTTTTAGGATTAGCTAATTTCCTAGGAAGGTTGTGAGCCCATATCCAATCAGATACATCATGGGTGAGCATAATAGTATGGATTTTGGATGGCATTTGGTTTGAAGGGGACCTAATGGAATGGTTTGTAGTGGATGAGGTAGGAGTAGGGTGCCCAGGTGCCTAAGTCCATGAACGTGTAGTAGGGCTATTAATTCAAAAGAATGGTCTTTTACAAGTATGAGATTTGGAACCCCTTGGTTGATGAACTAGTTGTATATTGATGGCCCTAGTAGCATTGCATTACTATGGCTAGGCTGGAAATTCACCTTGCATGGATGGAGTAGATGGTAGTTGCATTGAGGATGGAGGAACAAGTGTAAAAATAGTAGGAGAATAAGGATAAAATTTTGCATCCCTTCTAATATATGAAAAATGAGTTCTGTAGTATTTGGGAGGGTGGTAGTGATGTGGGAAAGGAGAGACATGACTAGAAGAGCCACATGGAGATAGGGGTTGCTAAACATAATACCCATGTGGATTTGGTTTCCTATAAGGGTATTGTTGCCTTGGTGGTGGCATCTCCCACAACTGTGGTTGGTGCCATTATTGATATTGCTCATACAGTTGTGGTGGCATTTCACTTGGATAATATTATTAGTTACCACTTAGTGCCATTGTTGATATTGCTTGTACGATTGCTCTCTTGATTATTTAGTGATTTTTAGAGTAGTTTGGAGTTTTTCATCCAACAAATCCCACATTTCATCCACCTTGGCTGAAATTTTAGATAGATTTTTGCATCGAAAAGGTCTTCCTATTTACCACTCATCAAGTGATGATTCCTCCTCACTATCATAAAATTAGACCTCCCTCTTTTTGATTGAAGGATCCTTGTTGTATTCCTTTGCACTTTCACATTTCCTCAACTCTCCTTCTTCTTTTTCTACCTACTCAATTAGCCTTTGAAATTGATGGGCTCTAAGTTTTGATAGTCTCCCTTGGACATAGATCACAAGAGTTTTCCTCATTTTTTATATAAGTCCATCTATGATATGGAAAAGTTGTTTCCATTGAGAATAACCATGGCTAGGGCATCGATGTATGAGAGAATAGTATTTGCCCATGGTGGCATTCACGGATTCACGATTTTCTTTCTTCCATCCTTGGATTTTCCTTCTCATATTAGACACTATGGAGTATGTCTGATACTTATCATTAAATAACTCTAGCATTATACTCTACTTGTGGATGGCTTCTGGCTCCAAGGACTAGTACCAAATTTTTGCTTCCTTTATGAGTGTCTTGGGAAATAGCTTTAGTTTTCTCCAATAATTTTCAATATTTTGTGTTTGTGGTTTAGAATTATATCCCACATCAAATCTAGGAATATTATTCATATCAAGTCATCTAATCGAACTATCTTTCACATTCTTCGTTGAAAGTTTTACAGCCTTTGAAATATTTAACATGCTTCAAGTTGCCAACAAAGGCTCATCATCATCATTATGTTGATGATGTCCTCTACTACCCCTTAAATCATGGTGGGCTTGACAATCATCATTATTGTCCTAATATTCATGTCCATCACATTTGTTCTTTCTATGGTGTTTGTTAATCCTAGAAGAGAAAGAAAATGATGTTGATGAAGAGGGCAAAGAGGGAGGAGGATTGCCACCACCATGGTGTCTACCAACTTCTCTTTGGTTTTCATGGTCACATTCATCAATTTTCTTATCCTCTTAATACTTTTTTAAGCCCCTAAATTGACTACCATTCTTACCTAAAATTGATAGTGAAGTGCAGAGTTAGGGCCACACCCCCATCACTAGTAACAAGGGATGGAGAATCTTCATGTTGAGAGCCCCTAGAGGAAGGGTCCTCATTGTCATCTTGGTTAAATAGGAACAAGAGATTGGTTAATCGTTTCCCCTTCACAAACTCATGGTTCTTCTCTTGGTGTTAATCTCTCATGCATTGTGTTTTAGTGGGATGGTAGTCCCGGTAGTCATTATCATGCACAACATATTATTTTTGAAGATATTGGATGCCCAGCCTCCTAAGAGGTTAAAGCAACATCACAAGCATGGATCGATCAAGAGGCATTATAATGTTACCTTCCATATCACACCATCGCAATTTTTCATCTTGATGCAAGATGAAAGTGAAATTAGACACATACTCATCTATATGAATATACATCACCTTGCATTCTTGAGAAACTGGTAGTTTAGTATCATTACGTTTGTGAGAAGAAGACATCTTGCAATACAAATAGGATATCAATGTGCTTATGTGATTATATTATTTGTGAGAATGATTTTTAAACTTAGGGTTTATCCAACAATGTTAATGATTTTCACTAAACCTAGATAGCACACATTTCAACAAAAAGAGTCCCCGACAACGACACCAATGATGTGTGGTCAAGATACCCCTACATCCAACCATACGAATCATGAAGCATTCATGTGCAATTCAGTTGAATTCCATAGACTCTATGTCTCCTGATACACTAGTCTTCTAGGAAGTGAACTTTGTCTTAATAGTCATTCGTTCCCAATTACACTTGTGATGCACAAAGGTATGGTTGAGTGTAACTGAGCATCTAATTTTTATTATTTTATGTTTTATGTTCCTCGTGCTTGAAATAGAGAAATGAAGTAATTTAATAACTAATTTAATTTAACTAACTAACTAATCTCTAACTACTCCTAACACAAGGATCCAGAATCATGAAGCATTCATGTGCAATTCAGTTGAATTCCATAGACTCTATGTCTCCTGATACACTAGTCTTCTAGGAAGTGAACTTTGTCTTAATAGTCATTCGTTCCCAATTACACTTGTGATGCACAAAGGTATGGTTGAGTGTAACTGAGCATCTAATTTTTATTATTTTATGTTTTATGTTCCTCATGCTTGAAATAGAGAAATGAAGTAATTTAATAACTAATTTAATTTAACTAACTAACTAATCTCTAACTACTCCTAACACAAGGATCCAATCCCACTTTTTGTACATGTTCTAAACCCACATATCCACTAGTGGGATTACTAGGTATTATGCTACTAGGTGAACCAAGAAATAATGCTACTGGGATTACCAAGCAAATACATGTTTATGCTTGAGGTAGTCATACTTATGTGTGTAATCTATTTAGCTTAATTAATTAACTAATCACATGAGGTCTAATTTAGATTAATTAATTACATAATTAATGAAAATAATAAATGCATAAATGAATCATTGATCTATTCCAAGTGCTGCAAGGTTTGATCAAGAGGCTTGTCTTTATTTCCTTTTACACTAGTGTGTTCAGGTACAAAAATTCTTGAATAAAGATCTATATACTTTTTTGACTCTTACTGTGGGCACTTAGAGAAATATTCTAACTCTTAATTGATAAAACTATAGGAGCTATGGTACAACTATGACTTGACCTCCCATAAAGACAACTAGTGAGCATGTATTTGCCCCATAGATGTAGCAAATGCTACATCTATGTAATTCCATAAATGGAGTAACACCATGTAGAGAGGCTTATGTTAATGAGGCCATCTTAATGGGGGCCCATCAATGTGACACAATGATGATTCATCAATGTTGATGAGAAGGATGCTCCCTTGAATTTGATTATTTAAGCCCTCTTAAAAAATAAATATTTTAAACAAGAAATAAGTAAATAATAAAAGGAAATAAAACTTTATTCTTTCTCAAAAGAAATAGAATACATTGCACAATGAAAGTAACATAATTCCAAGTAAAGATAACCAATCAATCAAACCCTCACTCTACTCTTATAATACAAGAAGAACCATCAAAAGAATAATCACTCAAGTTCAATATTTAAGAGTATCTCTTACTCAAGCTTTCAAGCTTGTAATATGCCAATTGATGTATGGTACATTTGTTTAGATATTTTTTATTTTTATAGCCTTTGAAATCAATGTTTTCCTTTGGACTATTAGTATTCCATTTTAAAATAGTATTATTTGTTGATATTTTGGTATGTCAAAACCTTGGAAAATTAAGAATGTGAAAAATGTATTTGTATAGTTTTGTAGGGCTAAGAAAGAACATGACAAGAGTAAAATCATGAGCTTAGAAGTGACAAGATGAGATTGTGACAATGAGAGTTGAGTTGAAAAAACAAGATCTAATTTTTTAAGATGAGAGCTAGGATGAGAAAATGAGAATTGGGATTTAAAAATCATAGCTAGGATGAGAAAATGAGAGCTAGGATGCTAATTTGAGATGGCACCAAGTCTCAATTAGAAAATGAACTCTACAAGATAAAAGAAGGTATTTTGAGATCTACTGAGACATCCCAAATATCAAAGAAATATCCTAGATTTCAAAGTGTAGCTGTAGGATAGACATCTCAAATTAATAGCAGATGTCCCAACTGTTGCTAGGATGTCCTAGCTAGTATTCCCCAACAATGATGTCCCAATTTTCCATGGAACATCCCACCTAAATATAGGCTATTTATAGATAGATGTCCCAAGCATGAATGAGACATTCCAACAAGCCATTTCTTAGTCATTACATGAATTCCTAGGATGATTTGGAAAGTAAAAGGCTATAAAACAAAGTGGAATTCTTGGAAAACATACAAGCACTATTCATTGATTAATCCCATTATTATATATTAAGTAAATTTTTTTAATTCCTCATTATTTTTCCATTGTTTATGTACTATTTTATGTGTGCCTAAGTGGAAGGAATTTATAAAGTGAGTTACATTTTCTCCTTCCTTATTTTTCTTTTATTATAGCCCTACAAGGTTAATGTGCTTATTACGAGAAGGAATATTGTAAGCTTGTTGAAACCTTGAGGGGTTGTGTGTGTTTTCAGCATGAAAACACTTACATCTTTGTAAAGGTTTTGGGATCCTTAAAATCACATTTTGAGCTTGTTTGGACCTTGCGAGGTTGAGTGTGTTTGTAATGATAAAATAGTCCAAGTGATGCTCAAACATTATAAAGGTTGTGATGTTCTTTAAACAACTTTTTGAAGGCATAAAGTCAAGAGATGTGCAAGGATTCTACCCTTTGATTGTGTATGTATCCAAGTTGGGAAATAATATAAATTTGTTTATGATTTTGGTTGTCTTCGTTGTTTGATTTGGGGAACTTATTCAACCCCCTTTCTAAGTTCTTAGTCCTCAAGTGGTATCAAAGATTGGTACTCTTAAGTTTGGTGCTTAACATCTCCAAAGTGAATGATGGAAGGGACATCCTACATCAAGCCACCTATTTTCAATGGGATCTACTTCACATACTAGAAAGCTAGAATGTAAGAATTTCTTGAATCCATGGAGTTTGAAGTTTAGAAGTCTATTATTGAAGGTTACACATTGCCCATCAATAGCACCATTAGAGCTACCAAGCCAAGAAGCAAATGGACACAAGATGAAAAATATAAATTCATGTTTGATTCAAAAGTAAAAAATTGTCTTTAATGTGTTTTGAGTAAATTTGAATGTAATAGAGTAGCTGGGTTTAAAACTGCTAAAGAAATTTGAAAAATGGTAGAAGCAACATATGAAGGTACACCTCTTGTAAAATAATCAAAGCTTCTAATTTTGCAACGTGAGTATGAGAAATTGAAAAGGAAAGAAGTAGAGAAGATTAAAGATTACTTTTCAAGAGCCAATGAACTTGTTGTAGCCACCAGAGGAATGGGTAAGGTTCTGATTAAAAGTGATGTTATCATCAAAATGATAAGAACCTTGTAGCCCAAATTTAGAAACAAGGTAATAACCATGGGGGAAATTATGGATTTTTCAATCCTAAAATTTGAAGAGCTAAAAAGTGCACTTATAGCTTATGAGATGAATCTCATAAGCAAAGGTGTTATTAAGGAAAAGCCCATTTCCCTCAAGATTTCATCAAAGAATAAGGAGCCACTTAAAAATAAATTAAAAAATTTCTACACCAATTGGAATGATGAATAAAGTGAATAAGAAATAGATGATACCTCCTTGACATCACATCTTATCCATATGACCCTTGCTAATGATGATCCAAAAATGGAAACTGAAGAACCTGAAGGAGGTATTGAAGAAAGATATGACTTCTTATCCAATGAGATTTTATCCTTTCAAAGTTTATGAATTAAATTGAAGGCCTTAAATGATAAAGATTTAGAGTTATCCCAACTCAATAAAAAATACTTGAATCTCTTAAAAGAAATCTTAAACCCAAGGGCTGAGAATCAAAAACTAACATCCTCATATGAGAAGATTATAAAAGAGCTTGTAGATACAAAGCTTGTAAATGAGAGACTTGTTAAAGAAAAGGAGATCCTTCAAATAGTATTAGGAAAAGGAAGAGATCCACATGAAAAAAGTGGACCAAGAAGTCATCAACAAGCTGAGGCATCCTCGAGCACTTCATCCAAATGGGATTACACTCCAAGGTTTGATCATCTTGTTCAAGTAAGAAAAATTAAGTGTTATTATTATGGTAAGTTTGGGTATAAGCAGTCAAAATCTCATTTGCAAATGAAACATTATCATATGAAAACTTGGTCATATAAAAAATATGATCCCTTGGCCTTATCCAAAGGTACTGAAAAGGAATACCTTGCAAGTCATAAATATATGGAGGATTAAAGAAAAAATGAAGAAAGAACTCATTCTGTAACAAGAAACTTCATAAGGGAATATTAGATATATGAGATACAAGAAAGTTGTACCAATCATAAAGGAGGAACTTTGGAGAGAGAAGCTCATTCTAAATCTACATAGACATCATATCCTCTCAATAGCAAGCAAGGTGAGTACAAGTAAGTATTGGTAAGAATGTTTCCTTAACTTGCATTAGATTTTTAACCTTGTTTTATGATTAGATTTACCTTTGGAAGAATCCCCTTAAGCCTTCATCCTTGTAGTCCAACTTCATGTTGGGATGTCCCATTGTTTTCTGAGAAGACCCACCTGGGATGTTCCATCTCAATCATGGACATCGCACTATGTTTTGGGGCAACTTAGGTGAGACATCCCATTCTTTTGGGACATTTCAATTTTAGGAAGAAATCCTTGATAACCATAGCTATATGAATCCAATCTCCTTTTTTTTTTGTTTCATCCCCTCAAACATTGGACGTCTTAGCACAAATGATAAGGGCTTCCTTCTAGCTACATTTTTAGTCCATTTCTTATGATCCTTGTTTAAATCCATGGCACATAAGAATATTGGTACATCAATGGTGCCTCACAAAGGAAAAAGCACAAAGGGAGCTTTAACAAGCAAGAAAAAAAATTATGAGCCTCAATTTTATCCTACAAATTCTCAACATTAGTTTGAGATAGCTCATTCTATCTTCATTATCTATGAAAAGAATCTCAATTTTTAGCAACAACATCAAAAGAAATGAATGGCATTCTTCAAAGCTATTGGTTAGACTTCTATGGTTTCTATGAATTATTGTGTACCTGAGATATTGATTAGAGAATTCTATTGTAATATTACTATTACTAATCCTACTATTGGGGCCTTTATTTCTATTATTGGGGAAATTGTGAGTGAGGTTTCATTGCAAGTAGTGAATGCTATTCTTGTGATTTCTATCTCTAAAGCGCATAGGATTAATATACATTCCATGAGTGATATCTTCACCAATGATGTAATTCCAATTTCTCATGATGAATTTTGCGATGCCATTTTTGGCAAAATTGTTATCTCTTAGAAGTGTGAAAGTTTATAGGCATCAAATTTTTCAAGATGATACCACCCTCTCACTTATTATCTTATATAACATTATTGTACATGGAGAAAGTTATAATTATCTATTACCCACCTAAGCCTCTTTGATCTATTGTCTTCTAACTAGGCATCCATTAGATCTTGGAGCATATTCTTTGAAGGGATATGCTGGCTTTATTTGGCAAAGAGAGGGTTTATGGACATCCTCTTCGTATTAGCTTATTGATTCAACAAGTAGGTGTCCCTATCCCTTATATGCCTCTTCTCAAGGGGAAGAGGAGTCTTGTAGAGTTTTTTGAGAAGAGGATCATAATACTTTTAGACTCTAAAGTCCTAGCTTGTCCACCTCAAAAGGCAAGAAGGAACTAGGCAACATTTCCACCTAGGCTCTCTTCTCAAGTTAGAAGATCAAAATCTGTAAGCACACAAGTGAAGTTAGTGTTAAAGAAGATGTTGAAATACTTTGGAAAAACCTTAAGGATGACTGGAATAAATCTCTCTTACTTGCATAAGAGAATGGATGTGGCATAAGTTCCACTTCCTTTGGATGGGTATCCATTTGAGGATATTACCACTCCTCTTATATCAGATAGTGATGAGGATAGTCTAGCTCTAGCCAAACATTCCACAATAGCTAGGTGATCCCCAGGGTATGATTTGGGAAATTCATCAGATTTTGATGATCTTATTGCTCCACTTGCATATGTCTAAGGGGAGTCTATTTTTTATCCTACCTAGCTCTGACTAGGTATCTGTGTATAGAAGGATGTTCCTCAAAATTTTGAGTAGTAGGCAATGGAGAGCATTTTTGGTGCCATGGCTTAGTGGGAACAAGTGGCTTCCAAAACTTACTAGAGGAAGGGTGCTTCCTCATCTTCTCAATAGGCTCCATCTCATCACTCTTCATCATCATCATATTAGGTAGAGAATTATTCCTGAAGAGTTTCCATCTCATTATCTTCTTCTAATGATGATGAGTAATAGGTCTCCAACTCTAGTACCCATAGTGATATGAGGAGGAGAAGACTTACTAGTCCACTGATGTAGATTTTGGCTTTGATGAGGATGATGATGATAAGGATGTTAGTTATTAGAGGCTTTACATAATCCCCTCCATTTGGGTGATGTACAAAAAGGAGGAGAGTTTTTATGGTTATTTTTGTATACTTGTAAAGGATATACAGTTGTGAACAATTATATGAGATTGTATATTTCTAGAGATACAATGGTGGAGAGTTATATGAGCACATGTTGCCATGATTTATGCACTTTTTATTTGGGGAAAGGTTTTGATACATATATATATATCACCTATATATATAGTTTATTCTTGCATCATGAATATATGGATAGTCTTTGGGTAGTTTTTGATGTGACCATTTTCTTGTGTTACTCTCTTGTGATTTCAACTAATGGATATGTGTTGTTTAATGCTTCATCTCTTTTCCTTTGCCTTTATTGTTGTCAGAGGATTATTAATGAATACACACACATACACAAAATATGGTTTTGCTTTAAAATTACTCAATCATATGATATTAGGAAATGTGCTAACACATTTTCTCAAGTTTTATGACATCACCAAAAAGGGAAACATTATTGAACTTTAGGTATGTCAAAACCTTGGAAAATGGAGAACGTGGAAAATGCATTTGTATGGTTTTTTAGGGCTAAAAAATAACATGACAAGAGCATAATCATGAGCTTCTAAGTGACAAGATGAGATTGTGATGATGAGAGTTGAGTTGTCAAGACAAGAGTTGGGATGACAAAATAAGAACTGGGATGATAAAATGAGAGATAGTATGACAAAATAAGAGCTAGGATGCTAATTTGAGATGACATAAAATATTAATTAGAAAATAAAGTCTACAACCCAAAGAAGATGTTTTGAGATTTTTCGACACATTCCAAATATCAAAGAAATGTCCTAGAGTTCAAAGTGTAGTAGTATGTTAGATGTCCCAAATTGACAGTAAACATCCCAATTGCTACTGGGACCTCCCAAGTGAGACATACTAATTTTTTTTGGGACATCCCACTTGAATGAATGCTATTTTTAGATAGATGTCCTAAACATTAATTGGACATCCCAACTAGGCATTTCCTAGCTGTTACACAAATTCTAAGGAGGATTTAGAAAGTAAAAGGTTATAAAATAGAGTGAAATCATTGGGAAACACATAAGCATTGTTCATTGATTAATCAAATTATTGTATATAAAGTGAATTATTTTTGTTCCTCATTTTTCCATCATTTTTGTATTGTTGTATGTGTGGCTAAGTGCAAGGAATTTGTAATGTGAGTTACATTCTCTTCTTGATTTTGTATCTCTCTTTGTAGCCCTACAGGGTTGATTTGCTTCTTATGAGAAGGCATCTTGTAAGCTTGTTAGAACCTTGCAGGGTTGAGTGTGTTTCTAGCATAAAAACACTCCAAGAGTAGCTTACATCTTTATAAAGGTTTTGGGATCTTTGAAACCACTTTTTGAGCTTGTTGGAATCTTGCGGGATTGAGTGTATCTATAGCAACAAAACACTTAGACAAGATCTCAAACATTATAAAGATTGTGGCATCCTTTAAACCACTTTTTGAAGGAACAAAGTCTAGAGGTGTGTAAGGACTCTACCCTTTGAGTGTGAACATATCCAAGTTGGGGAATTATGTAAATTTGTTTGTAGTTCTGGTTGTCTTGGTTGTTTGATTTGGGGAACTTATTCAATCCCCCTTCTAAGTTCTTGGGCCTCATCCTTTATGAAAAATAATTTATTATTAGATTTTGAGTGACTATGATTTGTAGGCATCTTGCACTTACTAAACTACAATTGGACCACAACTTGCATCTTGTCACATTGATAAAATCTAATTATTTTCTATGAATATTTCTCTGCTAATTGTGATCAACTACAACTTGCAATTTCAAGAGTGTGATCTTATTGTGATTTATAGGGATCTATAACTTGTTATTAAACCTTAGAAAATATGAATTTTATTTTTTTCATAAACAAAAATAGATTTTAATTCATAGTTTCCTATAGTTACAAGCTATGATTAATTGAAACCTGCAATTAAGTTGTAGTTGCCTACCCGAGCCTGAAAAGAAATTTAAATGATCCTAAAACAAAAATAAATAGCTCCTATGCCTATGTTGATGTCCTTATCATATCTCTCATCCTTTAAGAGATCCTTATATTACTTGGAAAAGACACTTGGGATAGCATCAGACCCTCACAAAATCAATCCTTTTTCATTAATTGAGATGGTATTCTTAGGTCATTCATCATGCCAATTGGCCAAATACTCATGCCTTTTCTTTCCTCTTATGCTCACTGCTTCACATAATTGTAACATAATTAATTTCCTTAATGACTTAAATGGAGTTTAATCTTAAATTACATCCTTAAGTAGTTAAAGATTTTCTTGCAAGTATAATGCAAGAACATTACCATGATATGGACTCAAATTTGAAATATTAAAAACATCAGAAATAGAAAAATAATTAGACAAATCAATTTCATATGCATTAGCATTGACTTTTTTTGTAATATTTAATGTTCTAATCCTTCTTGATTTAATATTTAAGAAATGCACTTTCCTCTACCTTTCCTTGCTTAAAAGGATCCACACATAATCTTCAATTTTAAATTGAATTTTTATATTATCTTCATTGGCCTTGAATGCCATATCTTGAGTATTGAACTTGGATTTATTCATGCAATTTTTTTATTATTTTAATAAAATAAACACTCAAGTAGGCACACTTATCAAATTATCTTAATTCATCAATCATTTTGAGTGAGAAAACATAATTTTTAACAAATAAACTATTATCAATACTAATATGAAAAGCATTGTTGTAAGAAAATTTAGCATGGGTTGTAATATTTTTTCATCTTTGAGGTTGATCATCACATAAGAATCTAAGAATTGTTAGCAAAATTTATTAACAAATTTAGTTTTTCCATTGGTTTAAGGATGATAGGTTTTAGAGAATAATAAATTTGTTGCTGAAAATTGCCAATGTGATCTTGAAATATGACTTTTGAAACTAACATCCCTATCATTAATAATATTCAATGGAATGTCATGCAATTTCATAACATGCTAAAATAAGAGATTAGAAACATGAGAAGCATGAATACTTCTCATACATGGAGTAAAATTAGTGATCTTTATCAATGCATATATTGAAACATGTATAGAACCATGACTAGATTTTTTTAAAATGCAGCAAATAAAATTCAAAGAAATAATTTTCCAAGGAGCACTTAGGATTGACAATGACATATAGTTTTCATCAATACCTTTCCCACCTTTGAACTTTTGATAAACATAACATTCCTTAAAAAATTTAAGCACATTTCTATACATGATTAAAAATAACTCTTACTTACTAATTATAATGTTTTTTTGTTTGTCCATATGTCCAACCATATTACTATTATGATTTATTTTTCAAAATATTTAGTTTAAAATAACGATTTAAAACATAAATGTTACTATCCTTAAAAAGAATATCATGTTAGATATGGTAAGTCTTCCACTTATTAGCCCTTCCTAATAATGGAAAACTCAAATCTTTCCATACATCACTAAAATCAATATCATTAGGATATAAATTGGTAAAGATTCAAAATCACTAGCCTTAACACAAGAATGAGCAACATGGATGCTTAACAATCCATCTACTAAAAAATTAGATTTTCTACTCATATGCTTAATAAAATGAAACTATTGAAGTTTCTCAACCCATTTTATATTCTTGTCACTTAGTTTTTTTTGGAATTCAAAAACTAAAGTCCTTTATGATTAGTAAGTAAAAGGAATTCTAGCAAGTGATGCCTTCAATGTTTGATAGATTTAAGTATAGCATATTATTCTTTCTCATATACACTATACTTTTTTCTAGACTCATTCAACTTTTTAGAATAAAATTTGATGGGCTTACCCTATTATGAAAGTACACCATTAATAAAAATCTCACTTACATCTACCTCCACTTCAAAAATCTTGAAGAAGCTTGAGAATACCAACACTGAAGCTATAAATATTTTTCTTCAAAGTTTAAAATGATCTTTCTTCAGCATCATCCCACATAAAGAATGAATTTTTATTTAAATAAGAGAACATAGGGCATGCATTAAAATTAAAATATTTAAAAAATGTTCTTTAGAAACTAGCCAAACCAAGAAAATATCTCATATCTTTCACATCTTTAGGTGAAAGCCACTCTTTGATTGCCTTGATCTTGCTTAGCTTCATTTTAACTTGATTCTCGAAGAAAACATGACCCAAGTACATAATTTTCTTCTTGATGAAAAAATATTTCTTGACATTAATGGCTAATTGAGCCTCATGAAACTTTGAGCACATCATCCTCAAGTGTTATGCATGCTCATGTTCATTTGAGCTATAAACCAAAGTATTATTAAAGAAAAATATGCAACATTTTCCAATAATATCTCTCAAAACATCATGTGTAAGGTTCATGAATGTGGCTAGAGCATTCGTTAGCCAAAAAGGAATGACTAACGATTCATATAAAGCATTAGGAGTTTTAAAGTCTATCTTCCATTTAATTCCCAAGTCTAATCCTAATTTGATGGTAATGAATTTTCATTTCAATCTTTTTTTAAAAAAATACTTAGCATTTTACAAGACATGAAGAATGTCATCCATTCTAAGCATAGTAAATTCGTGCTTAATTATTATCCTACTTACAACCATAAAATTAATGCACATTCTCATTTCATCAATGTTCTTTTTGAATATAAGAATTTTCAAAATGGTACATGGGAAAATAGAATTCTTGAAAAAATCATTAGAAAGTAATTTACTTATTTTTGAAGTTCCTTCTTTTGATATGAAGTAATCTAGTAAGATCTCTCATTTAGGATTGTTTCTCTAAACATAAAATTTGTTAGGTGTTAAATGAATCTCATTGGTGACAATTTTTCTAAATTTCCTTTTCAGACACCAACAAAGTCTTATGTTAAAGGTTGCACTACTACTAGAAGTTTATTTTGTAGCTTCTCTTCACATGTTGTAATAGTAGGAATAGTGACAATGCCATGTCTAATTTCTTCATGAGCTTTGACATAATCCTTATCACAAAGCAAAATCAAAGAAACATTAAAAGGAACATTCTCTTTGTATTGTTATAATGCCATAGGAATTAATTAGTGTATTCCATCTTTCCTTGGAGTTGATCATATATTTCATGCACCATCAACTATAGTCTTATTATCATAATTCCAAAGGTCTACCATGCATGACATTAATACTATCTATGGAAAGAATTCCACATTACAGAATCAATCTTAAAAGAGAAAATGAATCTCTCCTTAACTTCTTGAAAATGATTTCTAAAGAGTTAATACACTCTATAGGACTTAGTATGAGGAAATTTATTCAAGCCAAGTCTTTCTACTATCTTAGAAGAAATAAAATTTTCTTGTGCACCACAAGTTATTAAGATGTGTATTCATTTATCACTAGAGAGACATCTAGCCCTAATTTTAAAGAGAAATTTCCTTAAAGGATCCTTATTAACATCAACATTTCCTATAAAAGAATTAATTTTAGTCACATCTTTGATTAAATAAGAATTATGATTACCTTCTGATGAGTGGCGAGGTACCCCTACACTCCACCATACGAAACGAGCGTACACGCGCGATCCGGTTGAACTCCGCAGACTAAATGCCTTAACGCCACAAGAAACACTTGGGGTTAATCGTTCGTTGTCTTCCCAGGCTTGCTTGTAAGTGTCACGGTGTATGGTTAAGCAAGTCTGAGGTATGTGATTTTTTTGGTATTTTCGGCTTATCTTCTATGCTACCAGGAGAAGGGTTGAGAAAACTAAACTAACTCTA
>MNCI01000807.1:0-16690 GCA_015680685.1 Gnetum montanum
AGGAAAGCTGCATCAAATGGCTTGATATGAACAACATTCCTAAATATAAGGGAGCTTATAATTTGGATCCACAACATCATTTACAAGCCTTCCATGATGCCTACACCTTGCAAAACATCAAACATAAGTGAGAAAAGCTCAATCTCTTTCCTAGGAAACTAATAGACAAAGATAAAAGTTGGTATAGATCATTGGAACCAAATTCAATCCACCGGTGGTCCACAATGCTAGAGAGTTTCATTGAAAATTAGCAAACCTATGCGAGAGTGTCCAACCTAAGAAAAAAAATCGAAGGATAGAAGCAAGAAAAACATGAATCCTTGGATGTCACCTTGGATAGATACTATTCTCTACTAAATAGATATCCAGCCATGATTTTTCTCAAAAAGAGAAGCTTTTCCACANTCCACATTATATATGGGCTTCATAATCAAACAAGGGAGACCCTTGGGATTTATGCCCAAGGTTAGTTATCCAAATTGAAAGCCCATCAGATACAAGGGCTAGTTGATCAAGTGGCAAAATAAGAAGTAGAACTATGTAAATGAGAGAATGTAGAGGAATATAACTGGAATCCAACTCTTCAAAGGAAGGGGATCCATATTTATGATGAGGTAAAAGAGGTAGCTCTTGATGAGGTGATTTCACAACAAACCTTACCAATACAAAATTCTATCACTAAGCTTGAAGCAAGGATAGATAAGATGTGGAAAGTAATGAATGACATAGTTACAACCTACATGAAAACATAGAGGAGAGACTAATGCAAAATGGATTAAGTGACCAAAATAAGAAGAGTAAAAAGACCAAAAAGATAGGTAAGAACACTTATCAACAAAAAGGGAAAATAGCTGTAGTAGAAGAGGCTATGGACTCAACCACAGAAGAGGATGATGAATGTGACATCTACCAATAGGACCATCCAAAGTGCTATTGCCCAGTTATGTTACAGCTACAAGAGTTTGGGGCTTTTTCTTTGAATCCCAAGTTCATACAAAAGAAAATGCCTAGGAAATTACCTTACTCACAAGGTAATTATAGATAATTGATGAGTGGCGAGGTACCCTTACACTCAACCATAGGAATACGAGTGTTACACACGCAATCCGGTTGAACTCCGCAAACTAAGTTCCTACACACCTTATGGAAACTTAAGGTTAATCATTCGTTGTCTTCCCAGACTTACTTGTATTTGTCATGATTGTATGGTTAAGTAAGTCTGAGGTATGTGATTTTTATATCTTTTATGTTTTTATCGCCTATGCTAAGAGGTGAAGGGTGAAGAGACTAAATAACTAACTTTAACTAAGTAAGTTCTAATGCCTAGCATCAGTATCCATTCCCACTTTCCATTCACACCTTGAACCAATGCAACCTTCTGGATTACCAAACACTATTCATTACTGGGATTACCAAACATAATGTGCATGCTTGAAGTGGTTGTACTAAATGCACTTAACTAGGAGTGTTGAGGGTTGAGAGAGATTAATTAACTAATAAAGCATTTAAACAATTAATAATAATTAAAGTCCTATTTAGCTTAGTCCATGAACTACAAGGTTTATCCAAAAGTTCTTCTTTATTTCTATACACAAACATGTGCTCAGGTACAATATTTTCTTGAATAAAGATTCGTTTACTTTGGGACTCCTACTGCGGGTACATGGAAATTATTCTATCTTTGGAGAGGTAAAACTGCCAGAGTTTTACTAAGGGTCTAGATCTAGATGGAGAAACAAGGGAGAGCCGCCTCTTATTTATAGATTTGGCAGCACGCTACAATATCACGTACGATACATCGTGTACGCAATATCTTAATCGATGCGCATCACGTACACGATATCACGACCCATGCGATATCGTGTCCCATCAATAATCCTACCACCAATCCTACTATTCTAGTGAAACTTCTTATCAGCCTCAACACTACTATCAACCGTAGTGGCAAAACCCACAATCATGGGGGAGGCTATCATCAAACCAGCAATACCCTTATTGTCAACTAGACCCTTATAAATCCTATGTTTAGCAACATGTTTCTCCAAATGGTTCTCCTTTCCCTACTTCAAATCACCATTACCACTCTCTTGAATATCATCAACCCATGAAATCTCCTATGAGATCACCATCTTGAACCTCTTACCCTCCACTACATCCTCAATACTCTCATGCTTTCCTCCAATGTATGTCACTACCAACAACATAGCAAGGATTGGCACCACAACCTCAACAGAAGGATGCCACTCATGTTGTGAACATATAAGTGATGATGTTAGTAGATCTTAACAAAAGTCTTGAAAACTTCCTTTCTTTAGGATATTTTCCTCACATAGACACAAAACTCATAGGCCTACTAACTCATCAAAACCAACACAAAGCCAATCTAGTGCAACATCCTTCCTAACAAAAACAATGTCTCCTAATCATACACAAAAGCCAACAACCATCACCACTCCAACACAAAACATAAAAGATGAATCTATCATTGTGGAGAGAGAAAAATCCATGCATTACTAATAATAATAAAGGGTGCAGTTGTAGGCCAGAAGTTCAAAGTATTAACACAATTCCTATACCAACCCACAACAAAGTTAAGGAACAAGTATGTGAGCAAAACCCAGTCTACACAATAACCACTAAACCAAAAGACACCTCGTGTCTTGAAAATGAGAATACATAACTAATCACAAAATGCATGGAAACATTTTCCTATTTCTTCAAAAAATTTTCAATTTTTAATATGTTTTTCATTTCTTGTCATTTTTATTTTCTTTATAAATTTCTCTTTTCTTTATTTATTTTCTTTATGTTTTATGAATGTCTTCTATGTTTTTGTTAATAATATTATGAGTCATGACGCAGAAGTCAACACCATGTGTTGGGTTTTTTTTCTATACTATCAAGATAATTGGATAGGTAACTATGTAAAGTAGTGAGACCATCTCATCCATCCCTCTAATTCTCTAAATGAGAGACCTTTATCATGAAAACAATATGGTTCTTCTTACATGAAACTAAAATCAATTAATGATAATTGTACCTTGAAGAAAGGGGAACAAGACCAAGTGGGAATGGCAAAGGGTGTGACCCCAAGGATATTTGTTGGGTTCTCTTCTCGACTTCCTAGTCTATGACTTCTCATGGAATGTGTCATCACTCATATTGTTGACCAATAAATAGGAAGTTATGTCTTTACATGGTGTGGTTCCCATATTCAAAAAACAAAATAATGTGAATTCAAAGCACACCCCTTAGACATAATAATGGGCTACAAGCACTAGTTATGGGGCTAGAAAGACATGTTACCCATGCTTGAAGACATCCCTCTAACTAAGGCCCTTCCTTCCTTCTTCTCTTTTCTTCTTTTTTTTGGAGTGATTGTCATTCTTTATGGTTGTTGTGGACTCATGATAGTAGGCAGGAAGGAATACATCAATGCAGTGTCACTGTTAATGGTATGGACATGGTTTGAAACTTGGAAAAATAGGTATGATGATCATTCTAATCACAATTGACACAAGAACTTATTACTGACATGGTAAAGTACCTTACATTCCAATTTCTACAATCCCTTCTCATCCCATTATTCACTTCACTGCTGCATGCAATTATGCATCTCTTAGTTTCATATAGTATAGTGCACCATCCTAACCAAGGTAGTTATATGTTGTTTTGAACAAAGGCCTAATCTACATTTAACTTCTAAGGTGCCCATAGACATCTATAGAAGTGGTTATGTAAGGGAATTATGGTAGGAGCTTGCTTTGAGGAGGACCCACTTGCACAACTTTTGTAGATCATGGCTTTTAACCAAACCTCACATCTTCCAAAACATCATTGATGGATTCTCTAAATTTATGCATGAGTTTGGAAATACTTCTTGTCAATTTTAATTAATTTTTTCCTAATTTTTTATTAAAATATTCTTCAAATTCAATATTTCTTCACCATCTTTGGCACTACACCTTTGGTTTTAATTGTTCGAAAACTTGTGTGCTTCCAGAGTTATGCTCATTCATTGTGGGGGATAAGGAAGTACTTTTTAAAATTTTTGAAATTTTTCTAACATCCTATTTTCAAAAAATATGGTAACTAATAATTCTTAATCAAAATATTGTAAATACCTTGATGATTTTAGTTACCTCATAGCTTTGGGAACAATACTTTGTCATGACCTTGTGCTTAAATGTTAACATTTTAAGCTAATTAAGGGATCCAGAAAGGATTAATTATTAAGAAAAATTTACTAAAACTAATGTTGATCCTTTGGTGATTATATATGATGCTAAAGAAAAACCTAAGGTAGATGGTCTTTTGAAGGTAAGGAAATGAGACCAAGAGAAGGATAGAGGAGGTTAATCCATTGGACACATAGTAGCACATATAAGGATTAAGGCTCAAACATCACATGTTTGCTAGATTCATGGGATGATGAGAAGAAATTTTAGTCCATCCTTCAAGAATGTTCTACATAAAAAGAGAAGAATCAACATAACAATCATGGTTGGAAGTTTGCAACCACTAGTAAGAACAAGAAAATTCATCTTTAGTGGATTTTTGTAGATCTCTACAAATTTTGTAAACTTCAATGTCTATTCAGTTTTTTTCTCATTTTGTAATACATCCACTCAAATAAAATTTTGTAATGCGGCACTCAAAGTCAGTTAGTAATTAGAGTTAGTCAATAATCCTATATATTCCCAATTTTGTAAAGAAAGCTTGGTCTTATTCTGTTAACTCAAGGATGAGTTTTAAGTTAGTCATGGAGGTATGATGAATCATTAGTTGGCTACATTGATGGACATGCATTAATGCATCCCTATCAACACATGTGTTGATGCGTCAACACAACATCTTTTCTTGCCTATAAATATACAAGCAGTCATCGCATATGGAGCACCTTTAGGTCATATTTTAGCTAGACTCTTGCTACTTCATTTCATGATCTTAGGAAATAATCAGTGAGTGCCCACAGTGTGAATTTAAGTCTATTGTACAACATCTTATTAATTTATATTCATTACAACATTGTGACTTAGAATAGATTTACTTTTCATGTAATTTACTTTCCATGTACTTAGTTAATATTTACATTTCCCTGCATGTTAATCAATTTTTGAAATAAGCATGACTAGTTTTTAGCATAAACACATATTTTCTTGGTAATCTTAGCAATGTTATTGCTTGGTTTACCTAGTAGCATAATGCTTGGTAATCCCAATAGTGGGTACATGGGTTCATGATGTGTATAGTAAGCTAGGAATGGACGTTCATCACCCTTTAACTAGTTTAGAATTTATCTTCCTATTGTTAATTAGTTTAAATAATTTCTATATTATCATTAAAATTAGCTTAAGGCCACAACAACATCAACTATCATATGCCTTACTTTTGACTAAACCATACATGAAAAAGCTACCACTAGTCCAAGTGGAAAAATAATGTCCTATGATCAACACTTAATAATCTAGATGACACAACTAGTCCCATCCATGGAATTTGATCGGATCATATGTGAACATTTGTGATTCATATGGTTGGGTGTAGGGGGTACTCATCACTCATCAAAGGCTAAGGTGATGTTTTATTGAGAAATGCCAACAAAGCTCTTGTATAGGGATTGATAAATAATGGAAATCATAGTTAATTGGTTACAACTTCATAGCCTTTGCTTCAAATTTGCAAATTTGATATCTTGGTGTTGGTAAAAGTCTATAAATATGCATGTTTGGATAGCAAAAAGGTTGTAGCTTTAGTCCATACTTGGTAGAATTGTTAGTTTGATGTCCAATTTCCTGTAATAGTCAACAAGTGATTACAACATGTGATTGAGTCAATTATTCAAAGGTTTTATTCAAGTGGTTATGCCTAGATGTACTCATGAATAGTAATAAAGATCAGGATTGATTCCTTAAAATTATAGCATTTTGATGTAGATTAAATTTATTTTATTACATTCATTTTGCAATTTTTATCTACTACTTTCTTAACATAGCATTTACATTTTCATGCATGTTAGTCATTGGTGAAATGAGTATGATGAATCTTAAGTATTAAAGGTGTCTAAACTAAGTAATCCTAGTAGTTAATGCACCTATCCAAGAACATGACAAAGGATCATGGAATGTACACTTATCACCATAGGCTAGATTAGGATTTGATTTTGATGAGTGGCAAGATACCAACCATACAAATCACAAGCGTTCATGCACGATCCGGTCAAATTCTATGGATGGGACTAGTTGTGCATCTAAATCATTATGCTTTAGTCGTAGTTCATTGTCTTCCCACTTGGATTAGTGGTAGCTTTTTCAAATACAGTTTAGTCCAAAGTGAGGCATATGATGTTTTCTAATTCTATCTTGCTCCTAATGACAATAAAGAGATAAATTAACTAAGCTAATGAATAATGGAAAATAAGATCTAAACTAGCCTATGTGTGATGAATATTCATCCCCAATCATCCACACATGCCTTGGACTTCATATAACTATTGTTAGGATTGCCAAGTGTACATCAGTGGGTGTGCCAAATGATACATTGTTGGATTACCAAGTATTTACACTTAATCACTTGTTATTAAGTTGTACTAATTCCACTTAATGATAAGAATAGTAAATAGCAATAAATAAAAACATTGACTAAAGAAAATAGTAAATAATTAAATAATTAAAGTAATAATAAATCTAAGTGAATGTGACAATGATGGAAGTAATATCGATCTTTGTTTTCAGTCATGTAATGTGTCCAAGTACGGCACACTTGAACAAAGGTGTCATACGATTATAAACATCACATTGCAAGCATGCGCTAGGAATAACAAAACTTGAATTTAGAAATCTAAGAAAGACTATCAAAAATTAAGAACTAAATTATGTCCCAACCATGCACCTAAGTATTGTATTTATAAGCTAGCATGGAAGAGACAATATCAAATATCTAACATCATTTCTTGGGACCCGATATCGTGTATCCAATATCGGAGCCTTGATATTGGGTATCCGATATCAAGGTTGAAACAATGATGACTCATCAGCTTTATATCATTAGTTAACTAGATTATGAAATATAATTTCTTTTATAATATAGAATTAGAGATATGGGTCATACAACATTAATGATCCAACACCCCTCCCCTTCCCCCATACATCATTAGTGATCATACATCTTAGTTATGTTTAACTGTACATTGTAAAATTACTATGAACATGAATGGAAAGACAATGACCCACAATTGATCCATGTTACTACTAGATATTCAACCTATCCCTTTCATAGATTATAACATGGTCTACCATGACACTTGTAGATTGTATAATTGGATGTTAGGCATATTAGCCACTCATCATTTGCTACCATTACTAAGGAAGAAATTAGATGTTTAGAGTAGTTATGATTATATATAATTGCTATAGTGATTAGTAGTAATTTATCTTTCTTGTATTACAATTATATTATTGAGGACACATACTATCAGTTGTTAATATGACTTCCATTTAAATGTTTAATTATTCAAAGTTAGCTATAAATAATTAAGATACAACTTAATTTTTGTGGATCTAGAAACATGGCAATTACTTCGATAGGTATGAATAATGAATACTCACAATGATCCATGCTATCCAGATTTTATGTTCATCTTCCACTAGGATTAATAGCTTGAATGGAGAGATCACATGAATAATGTTGTTTAAACACTTAAGAGAGCAAATCCATCCATGATACAAGCTTCCATAAGTAAGGTTTAATTAGGTCATGTAGCAAAAGGGTATCACATCAACAAGATGATGATGAGACCTTACCAACCTAATCCTATCTACTGTAGTATGAATCAATGACAAGAATAACAACATTAGCATAGGAAGGAGAATCACAAGCTCCCATCAGAAATGAAGTATAAGCAAGCATAGGATGAGGTGTATATGATCTATAGAAAGGAACAATCAAATCCTCCTTGTCTTTTCCCTTCTCATGGCCTCTTTTAGTATTCTTTTCTTGTTTTCCCTCCTTATCTTCAAACTTGTACTTGGATCCCTTCTCAGATCTAAATCCCTTCTTCTTCTCCTTGGATGTTTTCTTGCTTCTATTTTTTAATTCACCTAATTTCTTCTGAACCTTGAATTTCAAATCATTAGTCTCATTAAGATTTTATGGTTCACAAAAAGAACAATCCTACTTGTACATCATCTTGAGACCTTCTAAAAAGATTGAAACCTAATCATACTCTTCCCAATTTACCTTAGCTTTATGGAATAGATTACAAAATTTGATGTAAAGTTCTTTAACTTCCCTATCATCTTATCTTAGAAATTTTAACTTTACAATGGCTTCTTTTCTCTCTCAAGATTCTTCAAATTTTCTCTTCATCCTATATTTCATCATATCCTAATCTCTGATGGGTTCATCATTTTATCTTTTATAATCCTAGGACACCTTTTCCCACCAAGTAGAAGCATTACCTTCTAATCTATATTTAGCAATAGGTATCCCCATACTTCTTGATATTTCTTCCAACTAAAAATTCTTTTCAAGTACCATTCAGCTAACTTACAAAAGCATTGGTATCATACACAATTAAACATGTTCAACTTATAATACAGAAGTATTATAGTATTTTTGAATGTTCTAGAAAGGCTTGAGTCATCTTTTTCATTAAGCTTTCCTAGAGAAGAAGTATTTAACATCATTGGAGCCCTTAGAGTTCTCATCTAAGGAATAGGACTCCCTTACATTGGAATCCTTAGCTAATGAATTCCTACACTCCCATAGCTAGATTATCATTCCTTTTCATCCATACATTCTCCATCTAGTTGTGAAATTTCTTCATCTAAAATTACATGCTCTTCATTTCCATGTGTTTGGATATGGACAAGACAATAATTTCTATCTACCTTTACGTTGATTTCATTTAACCAAGCAACCATCATGTAGAAGGTAGACTTCATGCTCTCCATGTCTTAATTTAGGGCTTTCACATGTTTCTTCTTGGATGCCAGCTAAAATTGAAAAATCCTCAACAAATTTCCAAGCAACAATCAATGCAAATATAAGTTTCAAAGCTTTGATACCAATGATGGTGAAGTAGGTTCACACCTTAAGATTTCACCTTCAAGCCACTAAATCTAGATAATATGAAAGATAAAAAAAACACTAGAAAAATAAGAAAACTAGCTATCTTCAATAATTAATGAAAAGATTATAATATAATGGATACAAAATCTAAGGATTCAACACACTCTTATACACTCAAATTATTATAAACCTTGAGGGTCTACAATATCATGAGATTGATCTTAATGTAAGGTTGAATTTCCAAATAAAATATCAAATATACATATACAATCCAACCCAAGGGCAAAGAGTTTTTGCCAAGAACATACACACACTTGGCTTTAGAGATGAATCAACACATATTCAATCCCTCTCCCAACTCTCTTCTAACCTCTCAAGATCTTAGAATGTCTCCTCCCTTACAAAAAATTTGCTCAAGATTTCCTTGATCTTCTCTTACTTGCTCTTTTTTCCCCCAAGCATGAATACAAAACATGGTTATAAAGATCCAAAATCCATAGGAACCTTTCCCAAATGATTCTATAGAATTCTACCACGTGGATCTTACATTTCCTAGATGTTTTCCATTGTGATTTCCATGTTGCAGGTTCATGAGATTGAATGAGATGTTTCTTGGCCTTCTGAGATGTCTCCTACCCATATGAAACATCTTCCTATCAATTTTGGATGTTTTGAGATGTCTCACATGAGTATGACATGTCTCCACTAAGGAAAAGATGTCTTGCCAATGTTTGAGGCATCTCGCTAGGGTCCAAGACATCTTTTACAAGATGTCTTCTCATCAAGAAGACATCTCTTCTGATGGGACTGTAATTCAACTAAGAACTCTTCTCTGAGTTTAAGACATATCCTATTAAACCTTAATTCTTAGACAAGATGTCTCGTTGACTTCTAAGACATCTTCTTAGAGGTGAAAATCTACAAAACAACTTATAGGAAAAAAGCATATAGAAATAAGGAGAGATGTTCCTTCACCATCATTTTAGTAATAAAATTAAACAAAATCAACTCTATAGAGGATTAGTTTGAATAAAATAAGAAAAAAGTAGTCAATTAAGGGTGTAATACTAATTATTAGAGGGTGTATGGCTTATTTTAAAATTAGCTTTGACCAAGTAGTGGGAATTGAAGAAATAGTTATTTAAATGCTATAGATCTTGGAATCTAAATTTGATTTTGAAGAGCACCTAATTTTAATAATTTAGTTGATCTTTATAGTTAAATCATAAAGTAATGGACATAATTGAAATTAGCTCTAGATAACACATAACATGCCATAAAAGAATCACAAATAGGATTACTTCCTATACAAAATCTTACTTAGCTTAAAACACTATCTTCAACAAGTAATTCTATTGAGCTATGAACTCAAAAATAGGAAAAAGGTAAACTTTTAAAAGAAACATCCAAAAAATCATTAAAAGAGAAAAACCTCTATTCAAATGAAACTTAAAGAAGATAGAAAATTTTGACAAACTAGAAAATTTGATGTCTAGTCTTCACTAGAGGATACTAAATAAATAGAAGTTTTAGCTAATTTAAAATTGATAAAATTTGAAGATGAATCTAGAGGTCCAATGCATACTAGAATTCGTTACCTAGAATGTTCATTAGATGATGACATTTTTGAAGAACTATATCAAGATCTTTATGAACTGATGATTTCAATAATAATGAAGAGATTAGATATGGACTCTAAAGTGCTAAAAAGAAGTTGATCACATCTAGATCCTCCAATACAATTTCCAAGGCTACTAAAAATAAAATAAAAAACCTTTTGAGAAAAAATAGAAAACAAAAGAAAGAACTCAAGCAAATGAGAAAAGTTATTAATACTCTTTTACTAATATGTTTAAAGGGTTTGGATTTTATGGAGATAGAAAGCATGATATAATAGAATATTTGAAGAGAATTAAAGGTAATATTAGCTTGTATTAGCTACTTCACATATAAGGTTTCTTAAAAATAATTTTAGAAGAAATTAAAAATAAAAATAAAGTTTGTGATATAGCCATAAATTATATCTATAATTTTGATAATCCTATTAATAAAACATTTTTTATAGCTAATAGAGATGCATAATCTTTCTTATTAATCCTAAAACTAAAAGGTAGATATTTACATAAATGCTTAGTTAATTAAGGAGATACTTTGACATTGATGCCTCTATCAATTTGTAGTCAACTAGGCTTAGAAGAAGAAAAATTAGATAGAAAAATTATTCAACTTGATAAAAGTAAAGTAAAGATAATAAGTCAATTATTAAATATGTTACTTTAAGTAGCTTCAAATCATAAAATTGAGAGAAGAGTAAGAATTCATGTAACTAACATTCTTAATGCCTATAACACATTATTAATTAGAAGTTAGAGTAATAATCTCTCTAGTTATATAGCAAAAAATTATTTGTGTATGTAATTTTCATGGAAAGGAAAACAAAATAAAATTTATATATATAGTGACCTAATGATGGTTAAAAATGTGATTTCTAATGTTAAAAACAAATTAATTGAATAAAAGGAAGTGGAACTACAAGTTAGCTCTATTTTAGAAATAAAAATTATGCATTTTGATAATCAATAGAAATAGTTTTAAAAATTGCATTTTAATCAAGCTTGTAATTCTAAAGGATCAAGAGTAAGTGAAGGACCACCAAGAAAACACATGTTATAACCTATAACCTTCACTAGTCAACTTGAGGTAAGATTTCATTGTAAATGTAAGCTTAGTAGCCCATGAGCTGTAATCATGCATACTTTAACTTCTTGGGGCTGAAAAATACCTCATAAGTTGTTACTACCTCACTTCCCAAGTGGAAAAAGTGCTATTATGTCTATATATGGGCTTGGGAAGGCTAAAAGTGCCTTGGGGACTACCAAATTTGGCATTTTCATGGGTTTTTGTAGAGGTATAGCCTTAAAGACGCTAAGACCATCTATCCTTAATGTAGATGGTGTTGGGTTTTTATTTTTCCAAACAACACCCAACGCAGTCAGCACAAAACCCAACGTAGATGTAAGGCCAATGTTGGTGTTGTTGGGCTCTCCATTTTCCTAGTAATGGCTAGTATAGTCATGACATTTCTTGGTGGTGGAAACATGGCTAGCAAAGTCATCATGGATTTTCAGCAGCTGTTGTTTGGCCAACGTAGTCACCATGATTCTAGTAGATGCTAATGTAGTTCTCCAAGGCTAGTGTAGTTGAGATGAAGGCTAGCATAGTAATAAAAGTCCATTTACTATTTCAAAGAACCATGATATAGCTTTTGTTCATAAGGTATTTTGATAATTATGACCTTCACCTTAGAATAGACTTTTGTTCAGAATGAGATTAGTCTCAAAAAGCTAATTTGATAATTAAGCTACAGAAATTTAAGTTTACCTTAGAAACTTGTAAAAAGGTTAAAAATATAGGATTATCTATAATCAAGATAAAAGAGATGAAACATGAGATATTAGCTCTTACTGAGAGCACAAGTTGGTATGATGATATAGTGAGATTTCTCATAAACAAGAGATTCCTAAAAATTTAAATAAAGGATAAAGAAGAGTTTTTATTCATAGAGCAGAAAAATATATGTTTACTTAGGTAATCTTATATAAAAAATATTTCAAATGAATCTTATTAAAATGTATGTCCAATCAAAGGATTAAAGAAATCTTGAATCAATTTTAGAATAAAGAGGATTTATATTATGAATCCCTAAGAACTACGATGCAACATATTCTAAGATATGGATTTTACTGGCCTATAATGCATAAAAACTTGAAAAGAAAATTTTAACTTCTCATAAATGCCAAATTTATGAACCAAAGCTAAGGAAAGCTAGTGCTCTATTAAAACCCGTAGTTGTAGATAAATCTTTTCAATGATGGGGATTAGATTTCATATGAGCTATTGCTCCATCCAAAGTAGGAAATAAATTTATTCTAATACCCACTAATTATTTAAGTAATCAGAATATAAAGCTTTTAGAAGTGGCATATCATATGATGTAATAAAGCTCTTAGAGAAATACATTACAAACTAGTTTAGAATAAAGGAATCATTAGCTTTTGATAATGGAAAATTTTTTTAGATCACTGAATTCATAATATGGACTTTAGTGAAATATATTTTTCTATATTCATCTTTAAATGATTATCCATAAGAAAACAGTTTAGCTAAATCCACAAATATGAATGAGAGCATAGGAAACTAGCATGAACTACTCAAAAAAGCTTTATGGTTAGATAGGATTAACATCAAGAAATCTATTACTACTACATCATCTAGCTTAGTTTATGGCTTTAACACTCCAATCACAAATTAAATTTTATCATCAATGATAGAGTTTATGGAAAATGATAATCCATTATTAGATAAAGAATGTGCTTTAATGAATTTATTGTTAAGGAGAGAGGTTGAAATTGATGATGCTCAAGATAACCTATTGGAAAATGCTGCAATAATGAAGCAATGGTTTGATCACCAACCAAGACATAAAGTGTTTAGAGAAGATGACTTGTTCCTATTATGATAAATTAATAATAAGAATGAACATAACAAATTTTCAACTAAATGAACTAGGTGATTAATGATTAAGAAACAAATGGTAGATGATATCTTCAAACTAACTATAATAGATGGCTACGTATTGAGTTATCTATTTAATTCTCTCTATCTAAATAATTATTTTGTGTAGCTTCCCACTTAAAATAGCTTAATCAAGGATAACTTAAATGTAAATATGAACAGAGTGTCTCATAACTAATTTTCCAAGAACTAAGTAAGAAGTAAAATGTTAAGCTATAAATTTCACTTGATTTTCAATTCACCAATAGTCATGATTGGAAAAGCAAGATTGACAACTAGGAGACTATTCATGGAGATGAGAAATACAAAAATGAATGCTAGGCCTTTTATTCTATACTAAGCATGCATAGAGTGTTATAGGGATACTACTTATGGAGCATCCTAAAATTGTTCATTCAGGACTTAAATTTTAGATGAATTCTTCATGCTTACCAATGGGGAATCAATCCACATTTATGAATGTATTAAAGTCCCTAAGTGCTTAGACTTATCACTTAGAGAAAATTATAATGAAGAAGACATTCCTATTCAAGATTTTAACTATGAAGATATTTTAGTTTCCCAACATGAGAATAACATCAAGGAGAAGCTTAAAATCTTTAAGAAAGAAGTGAAAGAAGAATCAAGAGAAAATGCATATCTAGTAGTTTCTAAAGAGCCACCTACTTGAAATGGTAAGTAAGGAACTAGAACACTAGAATAAGTAATAATAAAAATTAAGTATGCTAGAGCTTTGAAACATAAAGTTCCAAGGAAAATTATAATCATTGTGCATTCTCAAGAAATTTTATTAGTTTAGCAATATTTAGCTCACTCTTTGGTAGTTTTCATGTCATAGGAAATATAGTTTTTTAGATCCCTATTAAGCCCTAAGCTAAGAAGGCTTTTTTCCTAAAACATATTTAAATTTCTATCCATATTTTCTATATATATACATAGAATATTGATGAGTGGTGAGGTACCCCTATGCCCAAACATACGAATCACAGGTGTTCACGTGTGATCTGGTTGAATTCCACAGACTTTAATTACCAAGTACACTAGAGCTAAATGGTGAGTTTGTGTTGTCCATTCGTTGTCTTTCCAGTCTCACTTGTGAAATGCAAGTGTATGGCTAGGTGTGACTAAGGCATAATATTTTTATCATTTTATTTTTTATCAATTTGATTACCTAAAACAATAATAAAAGTGAGAGTAATTAAGTGCTAAGTAAACTATTTCCTAATTTGACCTAACACAAGTAACTATCCCCACTTCCCAAACATGTCTTGAACTATATGTAAACACTACTGGGTTGTCAAACGCTAATCATTTCTGAGCTACCAAGTGTCACACGTATGTTCAAAGGGGTTGTGCTTGTGTATTTTGATTAGTTGGTTAATTAATCAAAATTAATTATTGAATGAATAACATTAAATGTGAACTACATGAAATCACAATATATAAATGCATGAAGAAAGAAAGTCTCAAGCGCTACAAGGATGAATCAAAAAGCTTGTCTTTATTACCAACACAATGGTGTGTTTAGGCACATCAATGCTTGAATAAATATCTGATTACAATTAGATCTCCTACTGTGGGCACTTGAAAAATATGCTAACTCTTGAATGAACAAACTGCAAGAATTTTGCTACTTGACTTGAAAAACTACTCCTGAATCATGTGCCCAAAGGCTATATTTATAGGCCCAGGAGTACCCCGTGATATCACATGCCAAATATCACATCTTGGACCACAATATTGTGTACTCGATATCATGGCCACCTCAATATCAAAGCTTAAGTAAAAAAAATTCATCATACCCTCAAAACTAAATGAAAACTCATCCTCAAGTAAAAAAGAAAAGAAACAAGTTCCTTACAAAATATATTAGGAGGTATGGAATGTTTGACTGACATGCAAAGTGACATAGAGGAAACAGACAAAAACAGAAGTGCCCGAGCATACATCATTACAATTGTATACAAAATTAGGTGTGCATGACAACAAGAAAGAACACCCTTAGATCCAATGAAAATCTAACCCCTATTGGCAATAGAAGAATGAGGGAGAGGTAGAAGAGATCCAATGGTCGTGAATAATCTCCTCTGGGTGATATTGTTGCATCATCCTTGGTGTAGACAATCCCGCTTCCTATCCATGCCTCCCATTACAATCACAACAAAATCAAGGATTAATATATAAATTGTAACACATAGCAGTTGAATACCTTGTCTCATTAGTAATTTTATCTAGCTAAGTTGTGATTGTGGTAGGTTGGTTTCTTGATAATGTTAGTGGAAAGACTGACAAATGGCTTAAGTAAGAGAAGTAATCCATAAAATTCAGAAAAAGCCTAACACAAGGAATACTAGTAAGATGGTATAGAAATTCACAACAATGAAAAGAAAGAATTTACTAAAATTAGTTGTGAAGATGTGCACAATTGGATGGCATTGATGGGGTAAATAAAAAAATTGATTGTAAAAATTTCTAAGGTTAAAGAACTTAACTTAAGCAAACCAAAAGATATGCAAGTGGGTCCTCCCCAAAGCAGGCATTGGCCTTTTATGCCCTTGCATAACTTTAAACCAAGGAGTTTGTGGGCTCCATGGATGATTAATGGTTACAAAAGGTTAAGTACAAAAACTCAAAAGTAATTTATTGAAAAACTTGAGACATCAAACTAGAATATCAATCAAAACATGAAATTGGCAATGAGGTGAGGCATGAAAAGCATAGATGGATGAGAGAGAGAATGGAATGGAGTTCCTAATTATGGTCACATGAAGTCCCTTGTGGAGTTCGTGATTAAATGTCTCGGTAGGATCCATCCTTAGTCTAGATTGAAATCAACCACTTTTAGTGACTTTGCATCTTCATTTTAAGACTAGTCCATCCCTTGAGACACAAGAATGATTTCACAAAACAACCACCATTCCAAATTAGGGAATAAGTAGGAAGTAAGAAAGGGCCTTAGTTAGAGGAAACAAGATAAGTCCCATAACTAGTGCTTGTAGCCCTTTTATTTGGTTTAAGGGGTATGCTTTGAATTCCTATATAT
>MNCI01000807.1:16704-34580 GCA_015680685.1 Gnetum montanum
ACCATGCAAAAACCCATGCATTTTCACATTTATTTTGTCGAAGGGGTGTGCTTTGAATCCTCATCTCTCTCTCTCTCTTTTTTATGAGGACCACACCATGCAAGGACTTATTCAACTTCCTATTGTGGAATGACACGGAATGGTGAGATGCTCATGAGAACACCCCTACACATAGGAAAATGAAAAAGCATGAAGAATACCACATCCCTTTGAAGCCATGCCCTATCTAAACCTTTGATTCCTTCCCAATTCTAAAAACTACACAAGTCACAAATTTATTAAGGTTGTATTAATGAAAAAAGGACTACACGTTTCCAAAACAAGAAAAACCATAGAATGTGTGGATGGGTGGATGATGTGGAATCACTACCTATTACATGAAAAGACACTATGTCCTAGTTGTCAATAACAACATTCAAAGTTAGAAGCCAGACATCAACAATCAAATCACAAATGATACATACCACCATCGAGTAGCACATTACCATAGTACCTGGCACCTTATTGGCAAAACGAGTAGAGAGTTACACCAAACATAAGAAAATATAAAAGAAAGTAAAAGAATAATCAAGAAATATTAAATGTACTAATGATGATGTAAAACAAAAACTTAGAAAAGATCAATAACCTAAAAAACAAAAGATGTAAAATAAAGAATATGAAAAAAAAAAGTTGTAAAACCAAAAATGTGTAAAAAAAAAAGCTAAAAGACTAAGGAGCCACTTAAAGTGTTAGTATGGATGGACATCTCTCCCATGACTAAGTTGGAAGGAGGAGATCCAAAAGGTTAATCATGGTTGTCCATCTAATGAGGTGTATGTTGAGTTGGTTGGCTTGGGCTCATGGAAAGGTTTTAGTTGATGGATGTTGACTAATTGCTTCTTGTTTGGGCTATCAGGTTTATATATAATCATGGCCCCATATGGAAATTTTTTTTTGATAATTTAAGGTCCTTTCCACAACATTTGAAGCTTGGTTTGTTGAGGTATGTGTGTAGGATTCCAGTAGAAAACCTTATCTCCTAGTTGAAACTTAACTTTTCTTATTTTGAGGTCATGACATTTCTTGTTGAATGCCTTATGCATTTTTTTAGATGACAGGGCCATTAATCAACTTTCATCTAGCAAGTTGAGGTTCATTAATATTTCCTTTTGTGCTATACTTAGATCCATGTCAAGGTCATAGGCTGTAGAGAGTGTATGAAGCTCAGATTAAATGGGCAGTGTTGGTAGTTTTTTGTGCATAAGCACATATGGAGAATAATGTATGGGAAGCTTCCATGTGGAGTAATAGGTCCAAAGGACATCATTTAATTTGGTTCCTTTGATATTTGCTAATAGTGCATGTTATAATTTTTGTAATCTCCTAATTAGTGACTTTAGCTCATCCATTAGCTTGAGGGTGATAAGGTGTTGTGGGTTTGTGCTCAACCTCCAAGCATTGCATGAGTTTTCAGTAACTGGCACCTGTGAAATGATTTTCATTGTTAGAAATTAATGCACAAGGCACACCAAACCTATTTATGATGTTCTATTGTGCAAATCGAGCAGTAGTAGTGGATGTGCAGTTAGTGACAGCTACTGCTTCTGCCCACTTAGTGCAATAGTCAACTTCCACTATTATATATGCCTTTCCATTCGACATAGGCATGATGGGATCCATAAAGTCAATTCTCTAAATATTGAAGAGCTCAAGAGGTTGAATCCATTGCTATGGTCCCTCCATTTGAGTTGTCATTTCACCATCTCTCTAACAATGATCACTGAACAAACTGGTGTGCATCCCTAAAGATTGTTAGCCAGTAATATCCTACTATGAGGATTTTTATGGTCGTGCATCTCTAAGCATAACCTTTGTGAGCATCCTGGAGAACATGCAATTGATCCATGTCAAGGACACACTAGCGTACTAGGTCATCAAGACATACTTTATAAAGGTTATCATTGATTTCCATGAAATGCTTAACCTAGTGAAGAAATGGTTGTTTCTTCTAGGTGTCTAGCCCTTGCAGTAGTTCTTCCTTAAGCAGATAAGTGAGAATGATGTCATACCATCTTGGTTCATTGGGCATTTTTGCATTAATAGCCCTTGCAAAGAGATATTCATCAATAAATTGATCAAATAAAGGGCTCTCTTTCACCTTGTCATCATATCTTAGTCGTGATAAGTGGTCAACGACCATATTTTCCACACCCTTTCAATCTACCATTGTGAGATTGAACTCTTGCAAAATCACAAGCCACTATATGACATGGGGGCTCATTGTTGGTTTATTCATTAAAAACCAGATGGCACTATGATTTGTGTGCATGAACACTTTATAACCAAGCACATAGTTCCTAAACTTTTCTAAGGCAAACACCACCATCACCAACTATTTTTTTGTAGTGTTGTAGTTCAACTATGTAACTACGATACTTCGACTTGTGCAGTGAATGTAATATGGATGTTTTTGATCATCCAGCTATGTAATAGTGCCCCTAAAGCATAATTTGATGCATCAATCATGACATAAAATAACCTAGACCAATTAGGTGCTTATAGAATTGGGGTCTCAAAAAGCTTCTACTTCAGTTGTTGAAACATTGTTTCACATGCAGAGGTCTAGAAAAATGGTGCATATTTTTTTGTTAATTCAACCAATGATTTGGCAATTTTGGAAAAGCTCTCAATGAAGCACCAGTAGTAGTTAGTATGACCAAGGAATGACCACACTTCTTTGGCTATTTCTAGTTGATGGATTATTCCTTGGATGACCCTTAACTTTTCAGGGTCCACCTCAATTCTCGCTTTTGAGATATGGTGCCCCAAGATGATGCCTTCCTAGACCATAAGATGGCTCTTTTGCCAACTGTGCCAAAGGTTTATTTCGACAAATCTCCTCAACGCCTGATCAAGATGGTCTAGGGCTTGCTCAAACATAGCTCCATAAGTAGAAAAGTCATCCATGAAGAATTCTACCTTGCTACCAATTTTTTGTTGGAAAATGTTAAGGACTAATCGTTGAAATGTAGCTGGGGCATTACATAGACTGAATGACATTTTACAATAAGAAAATTTCCCCCAAAGGCTAGTGAAAGTTGTCTTCGCTTGGTCCTCTGTTGCAATTTGGATTTGGTTATAGCCACTATAACCATCTAGAAAGTTATAGTAGTTGTGCCCAGAAATGGTGTCCAGCACTTGATCAACAAAAGGCAATAGAAAATGATCTTTGAAAGTTGCCATATTGAGCAACTAGAAGTCAATTCACACCTACAATTTTCCTCCTTTCTTGGGCATAATCATGAGTGGGCTAACCCACTCACTATCTGCAACAAGGTAGATGAATCCTACCTTAAGGAGTTGCTCGATCTCCTTTTTGATAATCTACTTTAGTTTGGGATTCAATCACCATTGTGGTTATCATTTTGGCTTAATGGTAGGGTTAGTGTGTATCTAATGTTGGCATATTCTTGGATCTATTCCTATGAGCTTAGAATAATTCATTGTCTTCTACTAGTCTTAATGGAATAATGATGGACTGGTCTACCAACTCTAGCTTGATGTTTCTCTTCTTCAAGGGAGGAAGGTTCCACGTAGTGTACATCTCATGCGAGATCAAATTAACACTAGAACCAAATTCAAGAAGAGCTTTACAAGGCTCATTCTTAGCAATTTGCAAGTATACTAAGGGACTCCCAGGATCAACTAACTTCCTAGGCAGGTTATCAGCTTGAATCCAATCAGATACAACATGGGTCAACATCATAGTATGGACTTGAGAGGGATTTTAACTTGAAGGGAACTCAGATAAAAGTGAGGTAGAGAAAGGTGGAGGGGTAGGGCCACCAACCACTGGTGTGTCTGAGGGCTTTGCTAGACTATGAGGTCAAAAGAAGGATCTTTTCTTTGATCATGGTTTTGACCCACTTGTTGGCTAACCAATTGTAGATTAACCATCCTTGTAGCATTTCTTTATTGTGGTTGGGTAGGCAATTCACCCTACATGGATGGAGTAGGCAGTAGTTGTGTAGGAGGAATAGGAGTAGGTGCAAGAATAGGAGGAGCATGAGGATAGTAGGTGCATTCCTCCTTGCATATGATGGTTGGTACACTTTAGAAGGGTAGTGGTGAGGTTGGTAAGCAGCAAAATGACTAGAGGGGTCTTGTGGAGATGAAAGTTGCTAAACATAATAACCATAGGAATTGGTTGTTGGTAAGGGTACTGCTATCTTGGAGGTGCCAACACCCACAATTGTGGTTGCTACCACTACTAGTACAATTCATAAGGTTACAGTGGAGTTCCACTTGGATAATACTGCTGTGGTTGGTGAAATTATTAAAAGTTGCCTTGTGGATAAGGAAATCTCTTAGGTGTTTGCCTTTGTGCAAGTCATCGATGTAAGGCATACATCCCATATTCCTACAAGTGTGACACAATTGGATAGCATACTTTAGGATGTTCATACTAGCAGATGTCACACCCATCATCATCATCTGATTTGTTGCCTATAACTATCTCTATCACATCCATCTTACCCTTACCCTTGGATATGGCATGTTTAGCTTCCTTACATCTTTGGTGTTCATGCTCACCACCTTGTTTCTTGGACTCTTCAGCAATTTTTAAGACAACTTAAAACTTATTGTCCACGGAGTCCCATAATTGGTCAACCGTAGTCATAATTTCATATTGCAATTTTTGGAGTGGTAAGGTTTTCTAATTAGCCACCTCATTTCTTGTAAACTCATCCTCACTATCACAAAATCAAACCTCCCTTTTCCAAATAGAAGTCTTCATATTGTATTCCTCTACATTTTCTCACTTTCTCAATTCTCCCTCCTTCCTAGCTACCTGCTTAATTAACTTTTGGATCCAATGAGTGTTTAACTTTGTCAGTCTCCCTTGAGCATAGACACCAAGGGTTTTCCTTGTTTCCAATCATAACCCATCTATAATATGATGGAGTTGATCAAGCTGAGAGTATCCATGGCTAGGACATTTATGCAATAGAGAGTAGTATTAACCAATAGCAGCATCTAAGGACTCATGATTTCCTTGATTACACCCTTGGATCTACTTTCTCAAATTGGAAACTCATGAGTACGTTTGATATTTGTCATTAAACAATTCTAACATCATACTTCATTACCTGATTGATTGTAGTTCTAACGACTAGTACCAATTTTCTACTTCCTTAATGAGTGTCCTTGGAAATAATTTCAACTTCTACCAATTGTTCTTAATATTCTACAAGGCACCTGGATCCTAGAAGACTTGGAGATGATTTTCCAGATCAAAATTGTAGCCTCCCTCAAATCGAGGGATATTGTTCATGTTCAACCTCTTTATTTTGCTATTCTTTACATGCCTTGTTGGAATCCTCATGGCCTCTATAATGTTTAACATGCTTTGAGTGGCAAGTAGATGTTCATCAAGGCCATAGTGATGGTGCCTACGATGTTCTCTACTAACCCTTCTTTCATGGCAGTGGGTCTCTCTTGATCATCCACACCTCTAATCACAACTGTCCCAATGGTCCCTTTTGTTTTTTCGGTCCCAGTGATCACCTCCATCATGGTCATGCCCTCTATGGCCATGATTTGAGCCAGATGTAGAAGAAGATGATGATGAAGGGGAAGAGGAAGGAGGACTTGCATCATGCTAATTCCTACCACCTTCTCTTCAATGATCACGACTACAATCGCAATCATGACTTCCACTTACCCCCTTATCATGACTTGCTCCTCCAAATCCATTTTTGTCATTGGATCCATTCTAACTAGAACCAAGATTATGAATTATGGATTGCACTTTTTGGTTGAGGGCCTCTTAACAAAAGTCAAAGAGAGGGATGTCACCAAAGGAAAAGCCCCTAGAGAAGTGTTCGCCTCTATCTAATGAGCCAAGCAAAGGTGGAAAAGTGTTTGATCCCTTGCCCTTCAAAAGCTCATGTTGTTGCTTCAGTTGAAGATCCCTTAACCTTTGTGCTTCAATGGGATGGTAATCCCTTGAATCAGGATCTCACATCTCATACTCCCCATGGAGATGTTGAAGTCCATGTCGTGCAAGCATTATCTAGAGCATAGTTGGAATAGATCAATTCGGCGGCAACACAATGTTGCCTTCCATGTCATGCCACCACAACATTTCATCTTGATGTAACATGAAGGTGAAGTCTAGTACATACTCATCGAGATGAACATATACCACCCGATATTGTTGAGGCACTTAGTCTACCCTGGGTTGAGATAGACTCCTATGAGAAGAAGACATTTTATATTAATGAATCTATATGCAATGTGCAGTTAAGATTTAATTTAGTTATAATAATGATTTTGGTTTTGTAAGATTTGACCTTTAGGTTTTGAACAACAAGGTTACTAAGTTTCACTAAGTTTAGATAGCGCACATAGAACTAAAGTCCTCAACAACGGTGCCAATGATGAGTGACGAGGTATCCCTATGCCCAACCATACAAATTACAAGTGTTCACATGTGATCTAGTCGAATTCTACAGACTTTAATTACCAAGTACACTAGAGGTAAATGGTGAGTTCATGTTGTCCATTCCTTGTCTTCCCAGTCTCACTTGTGAAATGCAAGTGTATGGTTAGTGTGACTAAGGCATAAGATTTTTATCATTTTATGTTTTATCAATTTGATTACCTAAAACAATAATAAAAGTGAGAGTAATTAAGTGCTAAGTAAACCATTGCCTAATCTAACCTAACACAAGTAACCATTTCCACTTCCCGGACATGTCCTAAATTACGTGTAAACACTGCTGGGTTATTAAATGCTAATTGTTTCTGAGCTACCAAGTGTCACACGTATGTTTAAAGGGGTCATGCTTGTGTATTTTGATTAGTTGGTTAATTAATCAAAATTAATTGCTGAATGAATAACATTAAATGTGAACTACATGAAATCACAATATATAAATGCATGAAGAAAGAAAGTCTCAAGTGCTAGAAGGATGAATCAAAGAGCTTGTCTTTATTGCCAACAAAATGGTGTGTTTAGGTACATCAATGCTTAAATAAAGATCTGATTACACTTAGACCTCCTGTTGCAGGCACTTGGAAAATATGCTAACTCTTGAATGAATAAACTACAATAATTTCTCTACTTGACTTCAAAAACTACTCCCGAATCATATGCCCAAAGGCTATATTTATAGGCCCATGAGTACCCCATGATATCGCATGTCTGATATCACATCTTAGGCCATGATATCGTGTGCTTGATATCACAACCATCCCGATATTAGAGCTTAAGTAAAACATGATTCATCAAATATTTTTTAAAAAATGTGTTTTTTTTTTTGAGAAAAAATTATTATCACAAAAATTTTCCATTACCATGGAACTATAAGCATTCCAAGTGTTGATCCCATTCTATAAGTCCCTAAAAATAAATATTGGTTATGATGCAGCATGCTTAAGAAGAATCAATCGCACTCTTTGGATAAGATGTATTTTTAACAAGCTTTAAAGGAAAATATTATGAATGTACATCAAATTTTGGCTCATAAGTTATGTTTCCCTAAATGTGAATGCACAAATAAAAAAGGCCTAGATGAAGAATGAAGCTTTTGAAATTAAACCATTGTAGAAATGCTTAAAAGAAGTCAACATATTTTAGCTACAATTATGAAAATGATTCTTAATAATGGAATTTCAGGTTTGTCACTAGTTTAGAGGTTGTTTAATAATTAAGCATATAATTTTATTAGTCAAGTTCCAAGGAATCAACATGAAGAGCCAAGTTTTAAGACAACTCCAATTTTATAATGTACCCTACTGTAGCATTGTATGCTTAAGTTTAAAAAAAAACTTGTAAAAATACAACCTAATTTGAAAGATTATTACTTATTATTAAAGCTTCTTACCTAAAGCTTTTAATCAATAAGGATTGATTCACAAAGATGAAAGAATGATTTTTTAGGTTGTACTAGGATCAACGTTAGCAAAAAGAATTTATTGCAAATTACTGAGTTGAAATTTTATCAATAAAATCAAATAGAACTTAAGACTTGAAGAAGTAAGATTAGTTTTAGAAAATAAAGCTACTATTATTCAGTCATGTTATCTAAGGAAGTTGGAATGATTTTCACAACCAAAAAATTAGTTCTACAATAAGCTTTCAAATTAGTTTTATAAACCATGTTAACTTTATAGGATTTATGAAGTAAAAGGAGATTCTTTAACCAAAGGCTCAAATAACTATATATACCACATCAACTTGTAGAATCAAAGTAGCTTTGTAGAACAAAAGAGTTGTACAAGTAGGTTTTACATGTGAGCCCTGAGAAAATTCCATGATCTAGGTTAGCTCTTGGTCGGCTTGTTCATAGAATTAGGGAAGTTTCATAGAACTAAATATTGGTTCTACAAAGAGCTTCTAAATCAATTCTATTACATCAGATGGCTAGGAGTTAAAAATTACTTTCACATTATTATGAAATTCAATTTTATTAGAAAATTTCAAGTTTGAGTTTACATGAAAAACTCATATACTAGATAGGCTAGTTAAGGAAGCTTGTTTTGAAGAGCATCTCTAGAAGGTGAGCTTCATAGAACCAAAATTTGGTTGTACAAAATGGTTCCATGAACCATGTTAATTTTTAATCTAGAATAGATTCATAGAATTAAAATTTTTTTCTATGAAAAAAAGCTAAATCATTCCTATGAGTCATGGAGGAGTTCTTAAAAGGCACAAAGCACTAATTTTTGACTTTTCCATTTTATCTTTTGTATGGTGTGAGTTTGTAGAAACAAAAATTGGTTTTACCAAGAAGGCTAAAAATCATCCTACAACACATCATCATTTTCAAGCATGTTTCATAAAGGAAATTGAGGGGGAAAAAGAAATGTAGCTCATAGACCAAAATGAGTTTTGAAGCTGGCTTACTTTTAGTTCTACCATGTCATCTCTATGAGGAAGAGTACATGGAAGCAAAAATGGATTCTATGAACAAGCTCATTTTTGGTTTTACCACATCAACATTGAATAAGTTATCAAGCTCATACAACCAAAAATTGGCTCTATAAAGAAGCTCTAAAGTGACTCTTCCACATCAGCACTAATCAAGATAAGTTTGTAGAAGTAAATGTTGGTTGTAAAAATAAGAGCTAAAATAGTTCTATTAGCCACATTAGATCTAATGAGAGTTTTATATTGGGTTTACAAATGGTTATGTATTCAATTTGCATACATGCTTATTATAATTTTTAATCAAGCTGAAAATATTAAAATTAGATAAGTAAAGATTAAGGAGCTAAGAAATATAACATAGCTTGTAGAACCAAAAGTTGATTCTACAGAGAAGCTTGAGAATGGTTCTTTCATGTTAGCTAATGAGCGAGTTAACTCATGAAACCAAAATTTGATGCTACCAGTAAGCCTCAAAATGGTTCTATGAGCCATGTTATCTCTTATAAAGTGTAGGTTTTTAGAAAAAAAAATTCATTTCTACAAATAATCTCCAAAATGGTTCTATAAGGCACATTAGCACCAAAATTATAAAGACATAGGGACTACTAAAGCTTATTCCACTCATGACTAAATAAAGTTTTAATCTAGATTAGCTATATTTGGCATAAGAAACATCTTTAAAGATTTAAAGAGGACTCAAAAGTTGCTTAAGCTTACAATATAAAACAGAGAGTTTGTAGAATCAAAATGTAGTTCTACAAATCAATTCTAAGAGATAGCTATAGAATGCCTCTATGACATTAGCTCGAGATAAAGGAAAGATGCTCATAGAACCAAGAAAAGGTTTTATGAGTGAGCTTTACAAGATATAATTAAAATGTAAAGGAGCTCTACTTTAGAAATTTAGATGTAAGACCTATTATATAATAATGAAGAGAATTTATGCTCATGTTTGATCATAATTTATCTTAATGTTCCATCCATTAACAAGAAGAAAAATCAAGAGATGTTTAAGCTTAATCAAATTCCATATAAGTAGAAATCTTGTAGAACTGAATATTAATTCTACAAAGTGCTAATAGATTCTATATCTACGAATATTTAGAGAGCCTATTTTATTAATGTAAGTAGAGCCAAAAATAGTTCTAAAAAGTAGTTCAATTTATATGTCATGTCAGCTTAATCACTTTCAATTATTTCATGGAAAGATTAAGAGCTAGATTAACAAAAGATGAGTCAAAAAACAAGACTAAAACATTTGTATTGACCCTATGATTATTTAATAGTGATGATAAAGTAGCTCGATAAAATCAAGATTTACAACATATGTCAAAAGATAATTCAAATAGCTTATTTGCTTGTGGGGAAATTAAAAATGAATTTTTAGCTATTAATTTATTAAGTTATGCCAAATTTTGAATAATAGAAATAGTAGTAGCCAAAGCTAACCATTGAAGTAGAGTAGAAGTCATAATTCAAGTGCAAAGAAAAGTTATCTCAAAGTTCTCTAGATTTCAACTCATGATGTCTTACAAGAAAAGAGAAGAAGCACTATATAAGTTTTAGTACATTGATATCTTTAGCTTTTTAGATTATCTTTAGCATTTCAAGTTGAACATATATTAGCTACAAGAATGGATTAAGGTTGGATTCCTAGATTTCAAATTGGAGGACAAATATTTGTTCAACTCTAATGAGGACCATGATTTAATTAAAAGATATAGCTTAGAGCTTTAGACTAAATGAAAGAGTAGCAAGAGGTCTAAGAAAAGACAAGCCTCCAAAAGCTTAGTTTGTGTCCTAGGTCTAATATTCTAATAGATTTCATCAATCACTTGATATCTAAAATCATGTATGAGAATAATAAGCTCTTTTTCAAAGTAAATATAGAATGTTTCATTGACATCAATATTTGGAAGGTGTATATGCTCTCTAGTCTCTTAGATCCTAATATCACTGTGGTAGAAGCTCATCAATACAATAAGTAGGTATTGAGTGGTAGACTTTAGGCTCATCCAAAAATAAGCAACATTTTTAAGCTCTCATCGATAAATCTTTAAAAGGCCTAGGGATATCAAAATGTCATTTTAAAAGCTACAAAGCTTAGGTTTCCTCATAGAACTTTTATCTTAGCATTGAGTTTCTACTCTAGATTTAAAATTAATCATGTTACTAATTATCATCTTTGAGCATGGGTAGCTTTAGAGAAGAAGAAAAATTTCTTTCTTATATAGTATATGAATTATCTATGAAAAATAGCTTACAGAGATTTAGGAATACGGGGCTTAGTTGAATTTAGGGTAATTTTGATGAACTGTTTATTGAGTAAAATTCTAGTACCTAGAAAAATAGCTCTAATTTTTACTGGGTATGTATCATAATGTAAAGCTTACCTTGAAGATCCTTGCTATGATTCCATCCCAATCATACACTACAAGAGCTATTTTGATGCTGAAGCCTTAGAATTTTTTATGATCTATGTATATCTTCATCTATTTAAATTCATTTTAGAAGCCTTCCCACTACAGGTAGATTAGTATATCATTAATAAAATAAAGAATAAATGTCATCTAGCTATTTTTCTACATGCAAGATACACTACTATATTAACAGAAAAGTTTGAAATGAAAATATTTAAGCTTCAAAGACCTGTATCTATGTATCTTGCAACTTTGAACATAGGGAGGTAGATGTTGAAAAGTCCCCTATAGCATGATTATATGTAAAAAGAAGTTTTTTCCTTAAAATTTGACTTTAGGGAATTCAATAATCTAGGGGATCTAAAAGCTATGGTCAAAAAATATAAAGAGAAACATGTTACTTTTGTAGCTCCAAAGAGAATATATTCATCTACCAAGACTCTTAAAATTCATTAGCCTAATGAGATAAACATGATTTATGAAAGAGTTATAGATAAAGAGGTCAATCAAGCCAAGGATGAAGGACTAAAGTAATTAAAGGGAATGCTATTTATGAAGCTCCCTACCTCTACATGTGTTAAAATAGTCATTGAGATTTATAGGTGATTATAAAGTATAGGTCATCCTCTAGCTAGAGATTTTCTAGATGAATATTTAGCTTTGATGAAAGAAAACTACTTCTCTTGGAAGCTTTAGTATTTAAGGTCATTTCTACTAAAATATTTCCACTAAAAGGAGCTAAATATGCAAGTAAAAATTTTAAAAAATAGATACTAAAAATAAAAAAAATAACAAGAGCTCCTCAAGAAGTAGTAATAGTAGCAAGAGATCCTCAAGTTATAGGAGCTATGATAACAACAACAACACCACCAACAAAAGGAAGGAGAAAGCTCATCATTAGCTATGAAAACCTTAGACTTTTCCTTAGAATATTTAATGAAAGAATCATGTCAGTCCTTCAAAGTCAATAAAAAAGAAAGGATCATTTTCAAATAGGAAGCTTTATACCTAGCCAAAAAATAAAACAAGTGTTATCTTTCCTTATAAGGAAGATGATCCTTAAATTGGAGGTCAAAGCTAGTGATGTTCCATTAAGATATGTTAAATACTATAGCTATTTTAATTAAATATATGAGACAAGTAGTTGATAGCCAAGTAATCAAGCTCAAAGAATAGTTAATGTAGAATGAGCAGGAAATAGCCAAATTAAGAGAATAGTTGGAGAGCTTCAAATATGAAAATGAACAGCTCAAGGCTATAATTGTTATTAAATAATTACTAGTAGAAAATAATGTGTAAGATATGGTATGATTAGAGGAAGTGCTAGCTATTGTAAGCTTGAAATTAGAATATTCCAAGAAGGATAAAACATCATATTACTCTTATTTTTCCCAATTTAGTTTTCAAGAGTTGATTGTTAAAATAAAGAGCGGATATGGGAGACTTAAGTTGGCATTCAAGAGACAAAGAAGAATCAAGATATTTTTGCTTATATGGAAAAAAGACATTAAGAATTGATTAGAGTGGGTATGGAAAAAAAAGAATCTTTATCTTAAAAAAATATTAGACAACATGATGATAACAGTTGCAAGAATAATAATAGAAGCTACTTAAACAAAATCAAAGCTGGAGTGGGTTTATCCAACCATAGAAACTAAATTAAATGAGCTAACTAATTCATTAACCAAATTAGGTAGCACTGAAATAGGAGATAAAGATGTTATTAAAAAAATCAACAGCATCAAGCTATCTACATTGAATCAAGCTATCAAAGTTCTAGTTAGTGATAGAATGGGTCTAGATTTAGAAAATAAAGTAAGCTTATCAAGTTGTTGAGTAATTATCTAATGGTTTGCAACTCTGTGAAGAGAATGTGAAACTTAATAAGTCATAATTTTATAACTACTGTAACTACCAAAAGCAACTATACAAAGCTTTGAACAAAGTTGTAAAAAAAAATGAGTAAGGGAAGAAAAATAGAAGATACTTTTGAAAAAAGATTGTAAATATTTTTTTGCTTAATGATATTCTAAATAAGATCCACTTATCTTTGTTAATTTTTCTCTCAATCTACATTTAATAAAGATAGCTCTCTTTACTTATATAGCTTAAATTATGCATAGTTATGGTTAGTTGAATGATATGTTTTGGAATCATTTATTTTCTTAGAACATTAAGATTTAGCTTATTCTTCTTATTTTAATTGAATGGGATAGCTTCTATATGTATCAGTTCTAAATCAATCTCATATAGAATTATTATTATCGTTAGTGAAATTTTCAGCTTCATGAATAATTTTTCTATCTTAAATTCCAACATTTCATAGCATATCTTTTGCAATATTTAGCTTTGTGAAGTTTGTTAGCAAATAGCTCAAAATAAAAGAATGACATATTCTATAAAAAATTTTCATCTAATGTCTTATGTATGTAAGATTTAGAGTTAGACAAATAGAAAGCTATTAATTTTCATCTTATGTTGGTGGATAGCTAAATAAAGATAGCCATTAATTATATACAAAATAACACTTTCTTTGAAGAATATTATTAGTTATATAAATCTAGCCATAATTAGCTTATTTAAACTAGCAAAATCTATTTAGGGCATTGGTACCTTCATGGAACCAAAGACTAGTAACCACCTAAAATGAGTTACCTAAACTATCCTATAGTAGGGTTGTAATTATCCACCAATAGAGATGAAATGAATCCTTATCTAGACATGATGTTAAAGAGCATCTCATAGACACACTTGGAAATAATGATCAAGTACAAATGGGAAAAGAGAGTAATATATCAAATAGAAAATAAAAAAGAAATGCTAAAAATGACGTATGAGTTTCTAGTTAATGGATTTAAGACACTAGAAAATCTATTGGCCCTAGTTCTAGTGCAAAAGAAGTTCCTACAAAATTGTTCACTTAGAACCCTACAAGTGCATCTTCACAAATTAGATGTTAAATATCTAATCTATAGTTTTAAATAGTCTTTGGAATGATATAACTTTCAATATGTCAATGATCATGAAATGAAGGGACATAAATCTTTCATTGAATATGAACTTAGCCTACATCCATGATCTAGAGATAGTAAGGAAATGAACAAAAAAATGAAATTAATAATAAAATTAATATAACCTAGATGATGAATAAGAAAAAAAAAAGAAATGCAAGTACATTTATGATCACTATAAAAGTAATAAAGTCAATAATCAATGGAAAATTGATATGTAAAAAGGATTCTTATCTTCCCTTCTTGATAAATAAAAGTTGTTTTACTGGTGAGAAAATAAAATTTACCTCTTATGGAGGGTCAAAAGTTCTAAGGGTAGGAAATGCAAACTATAGGATGAAACTAATAATTGGAACTCAATTTTTAAGCAAATGAGAAGTTTAAATGTTGAAATTTGATCTCTTATGGGTGTACATATGAATCGAGAAGCTATCGACATTTTTTTGATCTATTTCATGATCAAAATAAGGTTGTTTTCATGAACTATGCTACATGTGATACTAGTATTGGAGTAAGTGATGCTAACGTTGGCCTTCGTGATCATGGAACTATAGCAAGTAATGCAAACACTAGCATCAAAATGCCTGTGTATGATGCCCATGACATACGAGTTTGGATTAAGCTCATGTACTATAGGGTACATTAAGGTGATCATCTAGCATGAAAATGGCATAGTTGATGTATGTACTCATGCTCTAGATCTCTCAAAATTCATACAATGCTCTCTGATATTAGCCTATCAATCAATAATTCATGTTTAAACTTACTATTTATAGGGTTAACATTTCTAAAATTCATCCAAATTTTAATGAAATTAAATCAAATATTATTTTGAAAAACTTAAAATTCATGAAAGATAGGTAATAGTGATGATGTAGGATGCACCTATGTTAGTATTAGTATATGCATTTTCATTTGAACTAACATTCTGGGATCCTAGGAATTGTTATCAATAATTAAAATTTAGTTAAATATATCATGATGATGTTGAGTAAATGCCAAGGATCACAAGGGGGTTAAAACATGTTTCCAGAGCTTGACTTTTATGTTTTCCATTATAGCTCATCCAACATCATCTAGGATTATGATATAGTTTTCATCTATCAAAATACCATTAAATATATTAAAAATTATGCTTGATGACCTAGGAATCATTGGATCATGTTACCAAGGATCTATTACAGCCAAAACTATAATCAAAATATAATATCCCAAACATCAAACATATGTAACATTCAAATTTATGCATAAAGAAAATAATAGGAAAATTGTAGAAGGGAAAAGAAAAGTATTTATGTGGAATAGTATATCTTGATCATGCTCTAAGAGTGTTCCTTCAACATCTACCTATTAGAGGCAATCCAACATTGCCACCACAGTTAGGCCTATTACTAGCCAGAAGGGATGGCTAGCCCTCTTCTTGTCCCACTTTATCCAACATCCATTACTTACCTTTACTGGCTCTGCAATTGTATCCTAATATGACCTCTAATGCCCAGGCATAAATATCTTAGGTAAAATCCCCAAAGGTCACCTCAAGAGACACGTCTATTCATATAACATGCCCTTTCAGGTCTTAATTACAACGCCCTTTTCGAATCTTGTTATGATAATGATAACACTTGTTATGATGAGGCTACATCTTCATTATGTAGTGGAACCATTTGGGAGTGATGACATTAGAACCTATCCTCCTTAGGTTTTGTTCATCATTGAACAAGCACACATTCACTATCCTTTTCCAACTTCAATGCTCTTTCTATGATCTATGCTCCAATAATTTGATTTCTTCTTTAGGCTTGAAGTTGTTTCTTACTTATTTTGCAAATAGAATACATGTAAGAAGAATATATGGGAATTTAAATATTAATTTATTAATACTTACATCATTTTCTAAGATAATGATAAGAGATGAATTAGGGATCTACCAACCACGAATCACCAATCTTAACCAAGGTCACACAAACTACAACTCATATCTGGTTGTCCTAATGAAGGTAGGGAAAATCCTTATTTCCAACTTGCATTACCGTAGATATTTTATTTATCTAATTAAAATATACATTAAATAAATGAATAAAATTATGAAAATCATAAACTAAAAGTAAGGTTAACAAACTTCCTAATTTTGATCAACCTTGGGAATCAATAGAAATAATTGTAGTTTTGTCATAAGTGTTATATGATTATATGGTCTTGTTTGGGATGGAAGGGCTTGATCTTTCCTCTTCTCAGCTTCTTCTTTAGAAATTAACTCTAGTATCTTAGTAACTTAAAAGAATTGGACATTGTAGCAAATATAATCTAGGGTCTCAATAAAGAATGATGTTGATTCATCTTCATTAATCATAGCAGAGTAATGACTGAAATATGGTTCTTGATGAATACTATTCATTAATATCATTTTTTCCTGAATTCTAGGATCTAATTTATCTATTGAAGATTCAAACTAAGTAAAATATGCACTAGCTAATGGAATTATATGTTAGAATGATGGAAACATCTTCTTTAAATCATGTTCATCTTCCAAGGATTCTTTTACATGTTCATATTTTAAAAATTGATAAACACTATTTCCAACTTTCACATTGAAGTTTCCATGAAGGACAATTGATATTGGATTAGTCTATCTTAGGAATAATTTATTCTTTAAAATTTTCTCTTTTTTCTTAATCAATGCTAAATCATCTGTTGGCTGTGTTAATGCAACCATGTTGAGGAAGATGCCTCAACATAGATGCCTTGAAGCAAGTGCCTTGATGCATGCAATTGCATCTACTAGCTACGTTGACATAGCCATGTGGATGTAGATGCCTCAACATAGATGCCTCGATGCATGTCTCACATCTATTTAAATAAAAAGTTAATTTTTATTAGCTTCAATATTGTATATCCAATATTGGGTCCCAAGATGTGATGTCAAATATCTGATATCATGGGATGTGTGCTAGCCTATAAATATAGCACTTGGGCACATGATTTGAGCATAAGTTGAATAAGTTTTTTAGTAGAGTAGCCAAAATCTTGTGTTTTTATTCCATAATCTTAGAGAACAATCAATGAGTGCTCGTAGAGTGAATTTGAGTTAGTGGTATGGAGTCTTATTCAAGTGGCAATGTACCTGGACATATTTCATGAATGATAATAAGATCAAGATTGATTCTTATTCATTGCAACACTTTGAATTAGATTAAATTTACTTTTAATGCAATTTATATTTCATTTACTTAGTTAATATGTATGTTTTCATGCATATTAATTAATTAAGAACATAAGTACGACCACTTCGGGCATGCGTATGACTCTTGGTAATCCTAGCAACACTTAATGTTTGGTAACCTAGTAGTGTTATACATGTTTAGGATGTGCATAGAAAGTGAGAGTGGATACTGGTGTTATGGTAGTTAATTATTAATTATTAATTAGATTAGTTGAATTGATTATAAATTGAGTTTCAACCTATTGTTAATTGTAGACAAATAAAATATAAAATAATAAAAATCATATGCCTCACTCTGGACTAAA
>MNCI01000807.1:39272-54578 GCA_015680685.1 Gnetum montanum
ACCTTCTTGTTGTGGTACTCTCATAGTCACTCATCATGGGATGAAACAATGCGGTGTCACTGATCAGAGGAATGGACTTGGTCCTGATCTTGAAATGACGGGTTAATGACACATTAATCATGCTTTACACATAGGATTCATTGCGCCCTAGGTCAGTTACCTCATGCCCCAATCTCTACAATCCCATCTGTAGTTTTTCTCACCTCACTATTCATGTAATTGTAGCTTGTGGCTCGTATAACATCAAATTCTTACCTCATTCCGGTGATATTTACATGTGTGTGTTTTTTGGAAGTAGTGCAGATTACATTTAACCCTTCTAGTGCCCACAAACACATTTAAGTGGGTTACACAAGGGCATTATAGGTTGGAACCTACTTTGGGGAGGACCCACTTGTGTAATCTTTTTTAATTTTCACTTATGACATAGCTCACACACACCATTTCTTATCCTCAACCTATTTTTCATAACATTCTTTCCCTACTACTATCCCTCTGAATTCCAACGTTCCTATGTAACTATTACATGGCCTTTTTCTCTCACTTACCACCCAAGGTATTATTTCTCAAGTCCATTCACATATCATTATTTGTGCCTTTGAAACGAGTTAAATTACCCTAGAACCCTTAAACACCTGCCACATGTCCTTAATTTCCATTATTAACTTCTGAAAAACCCTAAAAATTTAGCATTTTCCCTTAGACCTAAACATCATTAGGCTGCGATATCGCATACACGATATCACGTCCCTATAACCTATATATAGGCGATCCCCCTACAACACTTAACATAATTTTTCATAATTCACGTGGGGGAATTTTTTGAATTTTTCTCTATGACTTGTGATTGTGCGACCTTTGCTTTCATATCCATAACTCGCTCGCTGATACTCCGATTTTAATTTCGTCTAAACCTGCTTGCACCCGGAGTGTTCACCTTAGTCATGGAGGAGGGACACTCACTGAATAGAACCTAACATTTTTGGAATTTATCATCTCCTGAAGGACATTATCAGGGGTAATTCACTATAACATTTAGATTAATTATGCTGAAAATAATTTCATCCCCTTAGATACATCGGGAAACTAAAATTGGAAACCACCTAAGTAAAAAGGACCCACTACTATAATCTTTCAGGAAAAATCACATGGAGATAAAACAAACTAATTAATTAAGGTAAGCAGTAAGGTATAACTTAACTTTAGAAACAACCATACTAACGCTTGACCCCGTGCGATTGCAGATGGCCCTGAAACATGGACAACAAGAAGGTCCTACTCAAGGTGGATGTAAACGACCTAGGAGAGGTGAGGAACAAGTCCCTGCCAAACAACATGCAAAATAGGAGGAACAATAATTTAGCATTCATCAAGAGGACCCTCCTACCGTACAGTCTGGTCAGGCAGAAGGAGGAGCTACTATAGCGCCTGAACAAGGACAACATCTCACATTGCCCCAAGATTGTGTTCATGCTATCCACAAAAGGTCCACATTCACTGTAGTGATTGTGGAATTAAATTTTGAATCTTTAATAGATTTCACTCCTGAAGCTATTAGGGATCACCTAAAAGGGTCTCCCTTATGGCCTACCCTCTCTGAAAGTAGTGCCTAGTACCTAGTGGAGATGTACCAATTCTAGCATAATAGAGAACAAGGCACCACTGTCAATATTTATGGTGTGATAGTTGATTTCTCTACATAGGCAATTTTGGAAGTATTACACCTTCCAAATATAAGGCCCAATGTTGCTCAGTTATCTACCCGTTCAGACCCCGATGTGCGATGAGTTTGGTTGGAAAGGGCATATGGTAGGGATAAGACATTTGGAGAGTTGACGATGGAAGAGAGGATCTACTTCAAAATTGGAACATATCACCTCTTCCCCATGAAGAGCTTAAAAAGAATCTCAACATATGTGGCTAGAGGATGTATGGTACTGATGGAAAAGATTAATGCTAACTTGCCTCTTCTATACCTTACAGAGATCCTGAGGCGGTTTGAAGAATGAAAGATAGGGAAGCTTGCCTTACCCTTTCCTTGTATTATCAAGAAGTTGTGCCAACATGCTGGTATCAAAGGAGACACTAATGATGTACTTCAAAAAGCCAAAAATGCTTCATATGCTGAACTGTTAAAGCCACCAGCCACCAGGAAAATCATTGGTGAGATGCTGGGGCCAGAACAAGAACAAGAATAGATGATGGGGCCAACTGCAACCCAACTTGCAGGACCCCGCCAACCTCCAAGTATGGGACCTAGCCAACAACATGAAGTAGGGCCTAGCATATGCTAGGACAAACCATCATCACCACAAGATTAAAGACCATCGATGAGCCATCTGAGGACCATCGTTGAGATGGTCAATTGGGGAAGTCGTGATGACGTAAATCTCTTCCATGTCATTGACAATTTCATACAGCCCACAATTTCTTTGGATCATGCAAGGGGTTTAGTATCTTTTCATACAAGAAGAGGGGAAAGTACTTGGTCACAACAGATCTTAGAAAACATGTCATCTTTCCAAGTGTAATTAGAAACTGGTAAAGGGGCCACTGTGGTGGTCATGCAACACTAGGATGCCATGGAAGCTACAGAAGTGGTCGTAGACCACATTAATGAATCGTTCAATGTACCTGTTGTGCCACTAGAAAATCTCACAGGAGCACAAGATGCTCAAACTTTGACTAGAACCTCAATGACTCCTGCAGAACATGAGGATGTGCTTGATCGATTGCAACAAACAAGACAAATAATGATGTCCCTGGTTGACATCCCTCAAGATGTTACAGCAATTCAATCACACCTCATTTCCACTAAGGGGAAGCTGGTCTTAACAGAAGTGAGGGCTAATCATGCTGAAGCAGAGGTGCAGAAATTACAAGAATAGCTTGTGGCCCTACAAGCAGCACAGTGGGACCCTTTGCAATTTGTTCCCATAGACTAGCTAGACAATTCCAAAATTGAGCAACTAACCAAACTACTAACAGAGAATAAGAAGGTGGCTAAACAAAAAGAGAAGGCTATTTGGGATGCCTCTATAGCATAGGTGCAAACTCATGTGCATATCAAGGCACTCAAGGCCTTACAGGAGGAAAACAAGTAGCTTGTTGCCGACAACCTTCGATTGACCTCTATGGAGAAGCAAAAGAATGTTCTCAAAGAACATTTCCATCAGTTGCAAGAACACTTTATCTAGGTCAACCAAGACATGAGCTGTTTAGCCAAGGAGAATTGAACCCTCTCAATGAAGGAGGTACATGCAATCCGTCAAAAGACAACTATCGAGATAAGCGTGTGGAAAAATGAGGCTAAACAACATGAAAGGCTAAAGGAGCACTTCCAAGACTAGGTGGGGATGTACAAATAGATCCTTGAGAAGGAGATCCATATGGCCAAGGCCCACATCAATGCTATTAGTGCTCAACACACTGACTAGTGGGCCATATTGGACACATATGCATTAGCCCACCAAGCAGAAGTTAAGAACCAGGACTTGCAGATTCAGGATCTGGCAGAATACATGGAGTTGGTAAACCTGTGGTATGCCAACCTTGCCATGTTAATAGCAGGGTGCCCAAGAATAGAGCTTGAGCAACAGGTAGCTACCATCTACATCAAATATGAAATAGAATTTGCAAAACGCAAGAAGATATTGCAAAAACTAGAGATTGCAAATTCTGAACTTGAGGTGGTGAAGGAAAGCTACCAAGGACAAAAAGGTGTCACAACAGATTTGGCTCGACGGCTTGTGGATTTTCAAGAGTACAAAGACAAAGCCAGAGCCTACAAGGAGGAAAAACGGGTATTTATGGCCTGGNGGCTTATGGATTTTCAAGAGTACAAAGACAAAGCCAGAGCCTACAAGGAGGAAAAATGGGTATTTATGGCCTGGTATGTCAAGGCAAATCAAATGTTTTCGCAACTACCCTACCCATGGGAGGTGCCGATTCCATCAAACATTGGAACATTAGCATGGACGACATAAGATCCCTGGACTAAAGAGGAGAAACTCCAAGCCATACTTTAACACCATCAAGCCCCAAGACCTGGAGCACAAGATAAGGGGAAAGCACCTATGGAGCAGCCACCGCCACCAGGAACTACATGAGTTCGACCAATTTTGTAGCCGTAGCATATTCTTTGTGTTGTGTCTCAATTTTGTTTTGACTTCACACTATAGCATAAATCCATTTTCACCATCCAATAATCCTATACCTATCCACTATGTAATCAATGGAGCTTGTTCTCATTGTAACTCGAGGACCAGTTTTCATTCAGTCGTGGGGGTATGATGAATCACCATTTAGGCAACTGTGATATTGCATATGCGCTATCGCATATGCGATATCGCAGCCTGTCTCCTCATCTATAAATAAGAGGTAGACAGTTCTAATAGGCATTATTTCTTCAGTTTAGAGTTAGTTTTGATTTTAGTTTTCATTTTTCCTCTCAACCCTTTCCTNCGCTTGGTAATCCTAGCAGTAGTTGTGCACGAAGTCCAAGATTTGTACAGATGATTAAGGAATGGATGCTCATTGCACTTAGGCTAGCTTAGATTCTCTCTCACCCTTTCTCTCTTAGCTTAGTTAATCTTATTTTCCATTTCCTTCAGGAGTAGCATTAGCATAGAAACACATCATACACCTCACTCTAGACTAAACCATATGTGAAACGTTAACACTAGTCTAGGTGGGAAGACAATGAACTGTGACCTAAGGATAACGATATAGATACCACAACTAGTTCGTCTGCGGAGTTCGACCAGATCGTGCATGAAACACTCGTATTCATATGGTTNTTTGTCTGCGGAGTTCGACTAGATCGTGCATGAAACACTCGTATTCATATGGTTGAGTGTAGGGGTACCTTGCCACTCATCACCTAGTAGCTTGAAAATGAGAATATAAAACTATTTTAAAGATGCATGAAGATAATCAATTTGCTTATTAGTTAAGAAAATGGACCAAACAGAGGACTTAGATGCATATATCTTACAGAACTAACAAGTATTTACAATTTTTTCACTTTTTTGTTTTATAATTTTTTACAATTTTTCTATTTCTTTCAAAATTTTTTGATTCTTAATATGTTTTTCATTTTTTTATATTTTTCTATTTTCTAGAGTCATTTTCTTTATGTTTTATGAATCCTTTTTTTTTATGCTTCTGTTAATAATATTGCTAGTCATGATGCAGAAGTCAATGCTATGTGTTGGATTTAGGTTCTATGCTATCAAGATTATTGGGTAAGTAATTGTGTAAATTAGTGAGACCACCTCATCCATCCCTCCAATTCCCTAAATAAAAGGTCTTTTTCATGAAAACAATTTGGTTCTTCTTTTATGAAAATAAAATTAATCAATGATCATTATATCTTGAAGAAAGAGGGGATGACCAAGTGGGAATGGCAAAGGGTGTGACCTCAAGGAGACTTGTTGGGTTCTCTTCTTGACTTCCTTTGTGTGATTTATGACTCCTTTTGAAATGTATCATGACTCCTCTATTGAACAATATTCAAAACAAAAAAAAGATACAAAAAAATAAAAAAAACACAAAAAAAGAAGAAAAAGGAAGAAAAAACAATAATGGGAATTCAAAGCAGACACATAATAATGAGCTACAAACACTAGTAATGGGGTTGGAAAGAATGTTACCTATGCTCGAAGGTGACCCTCTAACTAAGGCCCTTCCCTCCTCTTTTCTTCTCTTTTTGAAGTGATGATTATTCTTTGTAGTGGTTATAAACTCATGTTGGTCAACAAGAAGGAACACATCAATGTGAGCTCATTGTTCATGGTCTGGACTTGGTCTGAACTTGGACGAATAGGTATGTTGATAATTTAAATCATATTTTTCACAAGAGCCTATTGTGGACATGGTCAAGTACCTTACATCTTGATCTTTGTAATCCCTTCTCTTCCCATTATTCACCTCACTATTGCATGTGATTATGAGCCTTTTGGTTTTGTGTAGTATAGTGCAACACCCCAGCCATGGCAGTTGTATGTTGTTTGGAACAAAGGCATGGTCTACATTTAACTTCTTGGGTGCCCACAGACATCTATAGAAGTGGTTATGCAAGGGCATTATGGTAGGAGCCTACTTTGGGTAGGGCCCACTTGCATAACTTTTGTTGCACATGGCTTTGAACTAACCTTCACATATTCAAGAACATTAGTGATAGTTTCTCTGAATTTATGTATGATTTTGGAACTACTTTTTATCTATTTTATTAATTTTTCCTACTTTTTTATTTCCACATCCATTAATATTTCTTGTTCATCTTCTCTATTAGACCTTTGGTTTCAATTATTTGAAAATTTATGTGCTTTTGGAGTTACCCTTATTAGTCATGGGAGCTAGGGATGTCTGCTTTGAAATTTTTCTAACATCCTATTTTCGAACATCATGGTAGCTAATGGTAATTGATCAAAATAATGTGAACAACTTGATGATTTTAGTTACCTCATAGCCTTGGGCATAGTATGTTGTAATCACCTAGTGTTTAAATAAAAACTAAGGGATCCAAAAAGGATTAATTAGTAAGGAATATAGGTGATGCTAAAAGAAATGCCTTCATCTTTTACCAGGCATGAAATTGAAGCCAAGAGGGAGACAATAGAGGATATGCCCATGGACAAGTCATAGCACATACAAGATAGCAGCTTACACTTCACATGTTTGCTAGATCCATGGGATGATGAGAAGAAATTTCAATCCATCTTTCAAGAATGTTCTACATAATTAAAGAAGCATCAACATAATAATTAATGTTGGAAGTCTGCCACCACTAGTGGCAACAAGAAGAATCATCTTTAGTGGATTCTTGAAGACCTCTGAAAATTTTTTGATCTTAATTGGTTATCCAACCTTTTTATCACTTTGTTATTTTTTATGCATCCACTTGAATAAAATTTTGTAATGTGGCACTTAAATTCAGTCAATAGTTAGTGTTAGTTAATAATCCCATCATTCCTAATTTTTTGTAAAGAACACTCGATCCTATCTTGTTAACTCAAGGATGAGTTTTTACTTAGTTGTGGGGGTATGATGAAGCACAAATTGGTTGCATTGATGCAGTTGTGTCAAGGCTGATGCCTTAACGTAGGTGCCTCAACATAGGTGCCTTGATGCATGTTATTGCATTTGTTGGCTACGTTGACATAGTCGTGTTGACACAAATGCCTCAACGTAGATGCCTCAATGCATACTGTCACATCTATTTGAATAAAAAGTTAATTTTTATGAGCTCTAATATCGAACATACTCGATATTAGGTCCCAAGATGTGATGTCAGATATCTAATATCATGGAATGTGTGCCAACTTATAAATATAGTGCTTGGACACATGATTTGGGCATAAGTTAAATAAGTTTTTAATAAGCTTTTCAGTAGAGTAGCCGAACTCTTACAATTTTATTCTGTAATCTTAGAAAATAGTCAACGATTTCCCATACAATGGATCTAAGTCAATTATATGGAGTCTTATTTGAGTGGCAATGTACTTGAACATATTCCATGAATGACAATAAGATCAAGATTGATTCCTATTAATTGCAACACTTTGACCTAGATTAAATTTACTTTTAATGCAATTTATATTTCATGTACTTAGTTAATATTTACATTTCCATGCATATTAATTAATTAAGCACATAAGTATGACTACTTCAAGCATACACATGACTCTTGACAATCCCAGTAATGCTTAACATTTGGTAACCCAATAGCGTTATACGTGTTCAAGATGTGCATGGAAAGTGGGATCGGATACTTATGTTAGATTAGTTAATTATTAATTACCAATTAGATTAGTTGAATTGATTATAAATTGAGTTTCAACCTATTTTTACTCATAGACAAATAAAATATAAAATAATAAAAATCATATGCCTCACTCTAGACTAAACCATATGTGACAAACCTACCACTAGTTGAAGTGGGAAGACAATGAACTATGATCAAGGCATAATGATCTAGATGCACAACTAATCCCATCCATCGAATTTGATTAGATCATGCGTGAACACTTGCGATTCATATGGTTGGGTGTAAGGGTATCTCGCTGCTCATCAATCAAGTATGCTATCTAACATCTAGACATGTTGATTTGACAATTAAATATGTGTTAACCATGCATACATATCTTCCTAATAACTTGATTTTTAGTATCATTGCCAAAGTAATGTGGCTTCTTTGAAACCTTAACTATTCTTTCTTTTCCATCATTTAAAGTTCTAGAATTTCTAAAATCATATTTTCTAAATTTCATTTAAATCTTTGTACTAATTCAAAATTTTCTTCTTTATAAAAGATTGTGCAACCATCTATGTTATGATTTATTGAATAGGCTAATCTGTATGGATCAAAGGAAGAACTTCCACTAGAACCTTTTTGCTTATAAAGACCTATGTATCCCATCTTTTTCAAGTACAGTTGGAATTGGTATAGAGATTCCCATGGTAGGAATTCTTGTAGGCATAAAACTTCTACATCCAAGTCTTATAACTTTGCTAAGATGCGTGGATATCAATATCATGCCAATCCAAGGCCCATGGTGGACATAGTGGATGTTGTCCTTCACTAGCTAGGGATCTTGCTAACACATTGTATGTTGCCACTTTCATTCTCATTATTGGATTTTCCCCTAGGTCATTTCTTTTCATGGGTATCATACACCTTGTCAAAATGAGATTATGACTCTTCATGTTGTTCTACTACATGATTTGATTGTAAGATGAATTGATATACATCTTCTTAACCATTCTCATTCACCAACTGTTTCATTAACTAATTCTCCAACTAACCTTGTTGGTAACTAGCTATATTACATGGACATTTTAGCAATCTTTCTTTCTATCCTCCTTAAAACACTAACTCTAGTAGTGTAACTAATGACACACTAGGGGTTAGTGATCATAAGACTAATGGAAAAGGTTAAGCACTTGATCTTAAGGCCCAAAAGGTTAAATTTATTAGTCCCAACAATTAAATTATTAGGCATGATTGATTATCCTAAGTTGTGGTATTCTAAGGTTCAATTTATGATATCATTAAATTATCAAGTACCCAGATGATAAATCTAAACTCACCATTGAGTTCAGAAGGATGAAAAATATTGGAAATGACTATTCATATGTTAGAAATGGACATAATATGTCCAAGTTATGCTAAAATTAAGTTTTTGAGGTCTTGAGGCACTATGTTGGGCAAGGAATAAAAATTAATTTTTGGAGATCCATGGGATAGAGCTAACTTCACCATTGGATCGAGGAGGTTGAAATTTATTGGAGATAACTCTTTATTTGTTGAAAAAGAATTTTGGAATCAAAAATTATGGTTTCTAGAGTTGAAAATATTAGGCATGGAAAATGAGATTTCTTAAGAGGTCACCCATCCCAGTACTACTCCATAGTGAGCACATTTAATTACAAACTTCTTATCTCACTTCTTGTCAAGGTGCCAAATTATTTTTTGGAAAAATTTTCTCCATGTTTTAAATTTAATTTTTACCACCTATTCTACTAGTGTTTTCAAATTTTTCATTAACTAATGTAAAATTTTATGGTTGATGGGAGGCAGGATTCCACAATGTCGACAAAGCTCTATGGGAGGTGGGATTTCGTGGTGCCTGTGATATCCATGGAGCTCTACGGAAGGCAAGATTCCATAGTGCCTATAGTGTTCACAGAGCTTTGTGGGAGGCAGGATACTATGATGTTTGCAATGTCCATAGATTTCATACTACCCAAAATGTTCATAGAGCTTCATGGGTGGCAAGATTCCACCATACCCATAGTGTTCACAAAGCTTCATAGGAGGTGGGATTCCATAGTGCCCATGGTGTACATAGAGCGTATTGGAAGGTAGGATTCCACAATGCCCATAGTATCCATGGAACTTCATGGGAGGCAAGCTTCCATGATGTCTACAGTGTTTGCAAAGCTCTGTGGGAGGTAGGATTCCATGCTATCTTTGGTGCCCATAGATAATGTAGATGGCACATTTTTTAGTGAAGGTAGAGGCAATGACAGTGGTAGCAGCGTTAGCATAGGTAGTGGAATAACAACATAGGCACAAATGGTGCACATGGTGGTAGATGGCATAGACAAGGAATTCTATTCTGGCAACAATGGCCACATGGGTTTCTTGCGCATGTGCTATAGGGGTTGCAGGAGAGCAACACAAAAGGTACTAAAGCATTGGGCATCCATGCTACGTCGACAAAGAGCACCAGAGGCAATAGTGAAGCATGTTGTTGTAGGGCTAAGGCAGCCTTGCACATGGTTGTGTAGTCTTTAATGGGCCAACGATGCCTCATGCAAGGCTTCATGGCCCTGTATGGGGCTGCGCAACCCTTGACAATCCAACACTACCCCTTGCTAGGCAACATGGACCTTGCTAATTATTATAATTATTTTTTTCTTTTACAGTGGTGGCAATTACAGCAAGGGTGGTGCAGCAAGGAAGGCGACAACCTTATAAGGGACATTACAGCCTCATGCAACCTCATAGGAAGGTGCGGCCCTCACAAAATATTATTTTTATTTTATAACTTTTTATTAAAGTGTTAAAATTGAACTTTTCCTGGTGCTTTGCATGTGACTCAAATCGAGTTAGTCTATGTTGAAGCTTAGAGGTACCTTAGACTTCTTTACTTCAACACTTATCCTAGAAACTTGCACAGCATAAATATTTTTTCAAACATTGAGATCAAATTTTTAGCAAAAGTAATTAGCAGTGATAGATGGTATTCAACAATCCAATTTTTAATTGGTGTACCAAGGTTATGGAATCTTCACTTTCAATATCAATTGATAAGTTCAATGCATTTTTATTTACTTATATTTATCATTGTGTGTAGTATCTAAAATATTTATAAAGTATCTTTAATTGTTTCTATTTCTCTAGTTGATAATTAGATCCAATAATATTTTTATTGATCACACTTTTCATGACCATCAATCTACCACAGGTCTTTCTATTTAGATAATTACATTGATGTATAATGCTAGTGGGTCCTCCCCAAAGTAGGCTCATGTCCTTTATGCCCTGACAAACCCACAAACCAAAGATTCAATAGGCTCTAGGAATGTCATTTGGAAGCAAGAGTTAAAAACTTATCCACAAGAATTCACCAAAGAAAAATAATGCATCAACCCAAAATGGACTAACGATAAAACTGGCAATGAGGTGGAAAATGGGAAGAAAGATAGAGAGGAGAGTATGGAATGGAATCCCAAGAATAAGGTTGTGTAAAGCCCCTTGTGTATTTTATGGTTAAGATAGCTAAGTAGAACTCATCCCAAATCCAGACTCAAGCCAACCACATTTAGTGACCTCGCATCAATACACTTGGTCAATCCATCCTCTTGAGGCAACAAGAATGCTTCCACAAAGAGTGACCACCATCCTAAGGAGAGTGAGATGGAGAAGTAGGAAATAAGAAAGGGCCTTAATTAGAGGGAACCTTCAGGCATGGATAACATGTCTTTCCAGTACCATAACCAGCACTTGTAGCCCATATTGCTTTATTATTTCTATGGGGTGTGCTTTGAATTCTCACCTTTTTCTCTTTTTTCTCTCTTTTTTTTATGTTTATGTGTGAGAACCACACCATGAAAAGACTTATTTTTATTCACTTAGCTTCCTGATATTTGAACAATGTCAAAATGGCAGAAAACCCAAGAAAAAGGATCCAAGCACCCAAGAGAATGGCTAGCACCAATGCATCAAATCCCCTTGAAGTCACACCCTTTTCATCCTTTGAGTCTTTCCTTGGTTTGAAAAATACCCAGCCACCAATTCATTAACAAGTTTACTTAGAAAAAGGGGACTGTACAGTTCCAATCCAAAGGAGACCATAGAGTTGTATGGATGAGTGGACGGTGTGGACTCATTACCTGTTTTACCAAAAGAACCAAAAATTAGCAATCAATATGATATAATTCAATCCACCATCATGAGCACTTATTAAATGATGAATAAAAGTAAATCAAGCAAACAAATAAACAGTAAAAACATGAACGATGCTATAAAACAAAAATAAGAAAAGTTGAAAGAATGTGTAAAACAAAAATTCAAAAAGAACTGAGGGCCTAGAACAATTAGCATAGGTGGCCATCTCCCCCACGACTAAGTTGGAAGGAGGAGATGCGAAATAGTGAGCAGGGTTGTTCATCAAGAGAGGTAGCATGTGTACTGGCTATCCTAAGCTCCTAGAAAGGTTTGGTTTGTTGCACGTTGACCAAAATTTTCTTATCCAAGCTCTTAGGTTTGTATATTGTCATGGCCTTGGAAAAAAAAGTTGCATAAATAATATAAGGTCCTTCCCACAGTGTTTGAAATTTAGTACATTGTGGTACATGTGTGGGATTCTAGTAGAGAACCCTATCTTCTGGCTGATATTTAACTTTCCTAATTATTAGGTCATGATGTTGTTTATTAAAGGATTTGTGCAATTTGTTAGATGATAGGGCAGCTAATCAGTTTTCATCTAGCAAGTTAAGGATTATTAACCATTGTTTCTATGCTAGATCAAGGTCAAGGTTGAGGTCACATGCCATGGATAGTGTATGGAGCTCAGTTTGAATGGGAAGCATTGGTAATTTATCGTACACTAACTCATAAGGAGAATAGCCTATAGGGAATTTCCATGTGAAGTGATATGCCCAAAGAGCATTGTTCAATTTAGTGCTCCAATCTCGCCTAAACTTGCTAATGGTTCTTGTCAATATCTTCGTAATCTCCCTATTGGTGACTCCTACTTGACCTTCACTTGGGGGTGGTATGGTAATGGTAAGCCCTCATATCATAAAGTAATCATATGAATAAGCGAATGATAAGCCCTCATATCATATGATGGCTGATTGATTATTCACTACACCAACAAAGAGGAATTCATCAGGGAAATGATCAAAAATTGGATACTCATCCTCTTTGTTGTCCCATCGCAATTGAGATAAATGATCAGAAACTACATTCTTGGTGTCCTTGCGATCGATCATCATTAAATCAAACTCTTGTAAGATTATAAGCCATCATATGATATGAGGGCTTACCATTCGCTTATTCATGAGAAATTAGATTGCACTATGATCTGTATGTATATATACTTTATATCCCAATACATAGTGTCTAAAATTTTCTAGTGCAAATACTACAGCCATTAATTCTTTCTCTGTGGTAGTGTAGTTAACTTGTGCACTAGCAATACTTCTACTTGCATAGTGGATGTAATAAGGACACTTCTGGTCATCTAACTATGTAAGTACAGCTCCCAAAGCATAGTTGGACACATTAGTCATGATATGGAATGGTTTGGACCAGTCAGGAGCTTATAGAATGGGTGTTTATACTAGCTTCTATTTCAAAGTTTGGAAAGCTAATTTGCATTCCCTGGTCCACTCGAAAGGTATGTCCTTTTTCATTAATTCCACCAATGGTTTGGCAACCTTTGAAAAGTTCTCAATAAATCTCCTATAGTAGCCAGTATATCCAAGGAATGACTAAATATCTTTAACAGTTTCTGATTGATAGGTAATTCCTTGGATAATTTTGATTTTCTTGGGGTCTACCTTTATCCCTGTGTGTGAGATTTTGTGCCCTAGTACTACGTCTTCTTGGACCATTAAATGGATTTTTTGCTAGTTGAGCCTCAAATTGGTCTCTACACATATTTTTAACACTTTCTCCAACTAGTCCAAGACTTGATTAAAGTTTGCTCCATAAGTGAAGAAGTCATTCATAAAGACCTCCATGCCATTCCCTATCTACTGTTGGAATATGCTTAGAACTAGTAGTTGAAATTTTGTAGGGACATTGCACAAGCTAATCAACATCTGTTTGTATGCGAACATTCCCCAAGGATTGGTGAACAAAGTCTTGGCTTGGTCTTTTGGGGATATTTGTATTTAGTTATATCCGCTATATCCATCTAGAAAACTGTAATAGCGATGCCCTACAATGGTGTCTAAGACTTGGTCGATAAATGGCAATGGAAAGCAATCTTTGAATGTTGCCATATTTAGTAGCCTGAAATATATGCACACCCTCCATTTGCCTCCCTTTTTAGGTACAGTAACTAAGGGGCTAACCCATTCACTATCAACAATGGGGTATATGAACCTAACCTTGAGAAGTTGTTCGAGTTATTCCTTAACTACTTGCTTCAGCTTAGGGTTCAATCACCTCTGCAGTTGTCTTTGAGGCTTCATGGAGGGGTCAATGTAAATTCTATATTGGCATATCCTAGGATCTATTCTAGTTAATTTGGGATATAACCAAGCGAAGGCTTCCAACCATTTATTTATTACCTTCAGCAGTTCTTCTTTTTGTTGAGGAGAAATCTTAGTGTTGATAATTACCAATTTTCCATTTTTAAGGAACATGTATTCCATACTGGTGGACAATGGTTTCAGCTCAAAAGGCTCCTACTTAGATTTCTCAGCAATTTCCAACTTCCCCCACTTGATATTTTCAAGGTTAAGACTTGGAAGTTGGTAGTGGACTTGCTCTAATGTATCTATGCTATCGATGTAAGTACAAGTCAAACCCTCAGTTGGTTCCATGCATATGAGTGAACTGCTTTCTTGATCAACTATCAGCCACTAGGTGTCTTCCTATCATGTGGCTGCTACATACAGGCATCTTTGTATATCAATCACTTCTGCACACTGATTGCATCCAGGCAATACTAAACTTTGCACAAACCATGACCTCTACATGCAATTACACCTTGTGTCATTGTATGCAATGCACAGAGCTTTCTTCTTCTCAATCTTTTTGAATGTATTTTCCTTTGATATTTCTAGGGAAAGATCACAAATTCCTAGGCATGCATCAATGGTGCTTAGCCATGCTCTTCCCATTATTATTGGGAAGTCCCCCTTACCGTTGTTTACCTGAATCACTAGGAAGTTAGCTCCAATGGGACAGTGATGGACTGGTCGGCCAACTCTAGATGAATGTTGCTCTTTTTCAATGGAGGCAGGTTCTAGGCCTTGTACATTTCTTGAAAAATAAAGTTGACATTGGAACATGAATCCAAAAGGGCCTTGCATGATGCATTTCTAGCAATTTGTAAGTATATCAAAGGACTCCCAAGATTAGAGAATTTCCTAGGAAGGTGGCCAACTTTGATCCAATCGGTGATCGCATGTGTTAGCATGACCATATGCATTGAGTGCGGTGATTGGGTTGAAGGGGGCTCCAAATTTTTGATTAATACTGAGGTGTCTAAGGAATCAGCTGCTTGTGATTACAAGGGCTTGGTTGGACTATTGGTTCTAAAGAAATATCTTTTC
>MNCI01000807.1:66620-83977 GCA_015680685.1 Gnetum montanum
TTGAGTTTTCTTGCCGTTCCGATATTACCCAATTATCGGAAGCTGAGACAATAAAAATAATCAAGTCTTTGCATAGTGTGGTTCTCATGCATAAAAACACAAAACATAAAAATAAAAATAAATAAATAAAAACACAAAGTGAAAATTCAAAGCGCATCCCTTAGATGAAATAAACTTGGACTACAAGCACTGGTTATGGAACCAAAAGTATTCCCTCTAACTAAGGCCCTTCTCACTTTCCATTCTCTCCTTTGTTTCATCGGAATGGTGGTGACTCTTGGGGAAGGCATTGTTGTTATACAAGTGGATAGTTTAGCCAAATGCATTAATGCGAAGTCACTGGATGTGGTTGGTTTAAGGTCGGACTTGGAATGGGATTTGCTAAGTCACATTAATCATGAAACACACAAGGGGCTGTACACCACCTTGTTCTTGGGATTCCATTCCATTTTCTTCTCTTCATCCTTCTCTCCATTATCCACCTCATTGTTGTTTGTATCATTAGTGTATATATTTTGGTTGATGCATTGTTTTCTTTTTGGTAAATTCTTGCGGTTAAGACTTTAACTCTTGTTCCAGATGACATTCCCAGAGCCTACAGACTCTTTAAATGTGGGTTTGTTAGGGCATTAAAGGCATAAGCCTGCTTTGAGGAGGACCCACTGACATTCCTATTTGGGGCATTAGTTAATTTCTTTCCCTTAACATTTTGCAATTAATTTTATTTTGTTCATTTCCATCTTGACATCCATTTCATCAATGCCATAGTTGTCCCTTTTTATCTATCTTTATTACTCCTTTTATTTCTCTATTCTAATGCTACCGGAGCTTCGCGATTAGTCATGGGGGTATGAGGCATGATTTTTTCAATTTTCTCCTAGCCCCAAATTTTTTTATTTTCTTCCTAACCCCTACACCTTCGATAGTCATCATTAATATATCTCCAGATCCATATCAACTATACCACAACTTAGCCAATGAACTTACACCAAAGCAAGGTATCAATTACATGATGATTCATTTACCCTTGCTAATATAAGATTGTGTTGTGTGTGTAGATGGAGATCATATAAACAATGGATTGGATCTGGAGCAAACACTTTGAATGGAGCTATGCTGGAAGCAACTATGCAAGGAGCAAGATTGATGGTGCGCTTACGGATGGACAACGAAAGGCGCAATCTTAGCATTGGCAGCAGCAACACTTCTTTCTCTCTATCTTTCTCAACTGCCAAATGAGGCCTGATGTCATTGTAATAAGGTGTTCACCCTTGTTGTCATGAACACCATTTTTGTTAAGTCTTGTAATGATGATCTGTTCACATGTCATCCCATTAGTTCCATTCCCCTCAATAATTCCATACCTTCTCGATATTATTGTAAGGAACTCGAGGACAAGTTTTCATTCAGTCATGGGGGTATGATGAGATGCAATTTGCATGAGCCGTGATATTGCATACACGATATCGCAGCCTTCACGATATCGCATCCCATGTGATATCGCGTACGCAATATCTCGTCGTCCCCTGCGATGTTGCATACGCAATATCACGGTCCGTCACCAAATCTATAAATAAGAGGCGGCACTCCCCTTATTTCCCATCCTAGGCTAGAAGTAGGGAAACTCTGGCAAATTGATCACTCCAGAGATAGAATCTTTTCCATGTGCCCGCAGTAGGAGTCCCCAAGTGAATGGATCTTTATTCGAGCAACATTGTACCTNTTTCCTACCTATTATTTATTACCCTGTAATAGCATGGCATGAGTACGACTTGATTACGAGCATTTATGGATGTGTACGGCTAATCAAGGAATCAGCTGCTCATCGCGATTAGATTTTCTCACCCTCAACTCCTAGAATGCAGAATGAGTACGACTTAATTACGAGCATCTAAGGATGTGTACAGCTAGTCAAGGAATGAATGCTCGGCTAGTTAAGTGCCTCAGTATGACCACTTTGAGCATGTGCGTTACGTGTGGTGATCCCAGTAACAATTAGCGTTTGGTAGCCGCGGTTGCATAGTTCAGGGTGTGTACGGTAAGTGGGAATGGATGTTGACGCTAGTTAATTTAGACTTAGTTCATTAGTTAGAGTTAGTTAGTTTCTCAATCCTTCACCTCGATAGCATAGGAGAAAAACACATAAAAGATATAAAAATCATATACCTTGGACATACTTAACCATACACCGTGACAAACACAAGTAAGTCTAGGAAGACAACAAATGATTAACCCCAAGTGTTCCATGGGGTGTGTAGGCATTTAGTCTGCAGAGTTTGACCAGATCATGCATGCTACACTCGTTTCGTATGGTTGAGTGTAGGGGTACCTCGCCACTCATCACTATGTATTCAGCAATGTACTTATAGTCAATTTTTTTGGGTTTCGACATCCTCCAATATTAAGTTATGTTCTCATTAGCAAGGAAAATCATTTTCAAGGACAAGTGTCAAAATCCAAAAAATAAATAATATTATTAAAAAATTTTAAAGTATATCAGATCAATGAAGAAAGATTCTAAAGAAAAATCTCAATAGCTTTGGAGATGTCTTTATAAGTTTTCATCCTTAACAATCAATCCTTAAAAAATTTCCTTCTAGGGTAGGAAAAGGATCAAGCTTTGTGCTTATTCAAAAGTGCCCCCTCATGGCTTTTTATACCTTACTAAAAATTTTTATATAAATAGAAATAGAAAACTCTATCTAAACAAAAAAGAAACTATCAATCAGAAATAATGAACAATTAGTAACAAAAGATGAAAGCTTTCCATCCTTGAACATTCACACCAAAAGAAATAACACTACAAGAAACAAATTAACTATTTAGTTTTTACTAAAAGCTTTTTTTCTTGAAGCTACAAATGAAAAGTGACATCATTTAAAATTTTATATTTAACTACTAAAAAAATATCATAGTTATGCTCTTGCTACTAGAAAATAACTACATATCAAAGTTTACAAATAAGATAGAGAACAAATAACTAAAGACACTTTCAAATACTAAGAAAGGAAGCAAACAAAGTAGGATGATCACCAAAAATGATATTGTTTTTGCTTACTTAAAAGTTGTTACAAATTTTAGACATCCATTTTAAAACATATTTAACAATAAGATATTCAAAAAAACATGAGAGAATAAGTTTTCACTTCTACAAAGATGACATTTAAGAGAACCAATTCCCATACATTAAATATGAGAATTGATAGGAAGATCTTGATGAATAAGATACTATTAAAAATATGATTGTTTTGAAAAGTATGAACTCTCCAAATATTTTCCATTTTTCTTATCCAAAAGTGAAGTCATAATTATATTTTCTAGGCCATATTAAATTTATTAAAATAAAATCATTCTTGGTAATAATCTCATATGTAAATTTGGAGTTAAAAAGAAAACCTAATCTATTTTCCTTTTAAAATATAGATAGAAAATCTTGATTCAAACTATTGTCAACTTTAAATAAATTCTTAAGATCGTAAATTAATTTCTAAAGTTTTTTTTTTTTTCTCTTTCTATTTAAATCCTAGAGGCTAGAAGCCTCCTTCCATGTAATCCATCTATCATACATATGAAGATAAGAAACTATGGTGTTACCAAATTTACTCCAAGTGGTACATAATCTAGATGAATTAGTAGCCTAAGATTCTTCATTAAAAGGAAGCTATCATGGGCCAATTATCTTAAGCATATGTTTTAAAAGTATAATATGATTGTAATTCCAATACTTACAAAGCTTGCAACATGTCTTCTAAATTTGTTTAAGAACTGGAGAACTAGGAATAAAAAAGGAAAAAGAAGATAATAAGGAAAGTTATTAGAAGACCAATTGTTATCATTTTTAGGTTTTTCATACAAAATGTTATTTCTTATAAGGAGCATCTAAGCATTATCTTTATCAATGCACTTTGCAATCCATGTTGCTGAGAGAGAAACACCCTACTTATAAAAATTAATGAGGTCAACGTCTCTATCTTTCTTGCTATTAGTGCAAATATCCCAAATAGCTCTAGAAAATCCTTTTCTATGTTGCTTACTATATCAAAGAAACTAATAGATAATATGATCATTACTATCATAAGAAGTTTTTTAAGAAGTTGAATAATTGAAGTAATAAACATGAGTAGCTTGAAGCAAATGCTTAAGAACTAAAACTCTACCAAAAAGCAATAAGATATTTTTCTTTCCATTTATCAAGATTTTTTTTCAATTTTATTAACCACATAATTTTACAAAATAATTAGATTAGGCTAAAAAAATATTCCTAAAATTTTGAAAATAAAATCCTTTTTCAAGATGTTCCAAAGCTTTAAGAGTAACCCACTCATCAATATTATCATTATAATAAATACTATATTTTTTCCAATTGATTTGAGCCAAATAACAAATAGTAATCCTCCACTTTAGCTAATAAAATATTAATGTGTTGTAGAGAATTGTTAATCAAAAAAAAAGAATTATCTACAAAGTGAATGTTAAGTAATTACATACCTTGATCATAAATTTAAATTTCCATAATGATATTTCTTTGTAAATAATAATGTAAATTATGTTAAATAAAATTTTCAACAATAATAAAAAATAGGGAGCTAGAGGAAAACCTTGACAATTGCTAAAGAGAAAAAGAACTCAATCCAAAATTTGTAGCACCTTGAGCATTACTATCAATGAACAAGGTATGGATAACATGAATAAAATAATTATTAAATTCTAATTTATAAATATAAAAAATAATAAATTTTCATTCAATCTTATCATAAGCTTTAGCATAATCTAACTTAATACAAGCAATGTCCTAGTTAGTATCAAAAGTCCATTACATTTCCTTCTAAGGTATAATAATATTATTTATGATATGTCTACCTTTAACAAAACCTATCCACTTAGGTCTAATGATATCCTTTATAACCTTTTTAATTTGGCAAGTTATTCATTTTGCTAAAATATTATAAGTATTGTTAAGAAGAGTAATAGATCTCTAAATGCCAATATGTTGAAGATCTTCATTATTACGAAGAAGACATATGAACCTTTATTAATATTTTTACCAAAAGAAATATTTTTAATAGCTTCTTGGAAATCATGAAAGAGATAATCTTTAACAATATTCCAATGCTTCTTTAAAAATTCAATTGGAAAGCCATCAAATCCTAGAGCTGTAATATCTACTAAACTAAAAGTTATTACTTTGATTTATTGCATTGTAATTTCTACTTCAAGAATACCTCTACGTGCTTCTATTATGTCACACTCCCAACCTAGACCTAGGAAGGAAGTATAAAAGATAAGAAAATATGATGCATGAAAGGAAAAATTCACCATACCCTATGGATTTAAATTAGAAAAATTTTGTGTTTGGTGTACTATTTACAAGGGGTGTCAAACTCTAAAAAATTATTAATAATAAGTAAAGAAAATTTAGAATACATCATAAGCTTAACATTGAGTATACATCCTCAAAAAATCATTTAAAAAGTATTTTTGATTTTAGGTTTGTCTACTCAAATATACAACTTACAATTGATACCTTGAAAAAATAAGAGAAAAAATTATTTATTAGTAGGAAGGAAGATCCTAATCCTAACAAAATTTACATCACTTTTTCAACATTTATGCTTGAACTTAAAATAGCAAAAGAACTTAAGATAGAGAGTTGTGACTTAATACCAATATTTGTTTCAAAGAAAGAAAGTGGTACCACTAGTACAAAATATTCACCTTGTTACTTGTAATTAATCTTACATTGAGAATCATTCCCATCAACTATAACCTTCTTTTGGATACTAGTTTTAATATTTGAGTCAATAGTATTCTTATTGGACAACGAAAAATTTTCCTTATGAGCTATCTTCCCAGGTTGCTTAATACTTTCTCTAGTACTAGCAAAGAATATAAATATGAGCTGTTGTCTTCTTTGGACTCTCTTTAGCCATTTTATTATTCTTATCATTAACATTAACTTTATTTTCCATATCTTTAACTTCATTTTGTTTTTTTTTTTTCTTTTTTAACTTCAACACATTTTTTCTTTTCTTTAGAATCTTTTTACTTAAGTAGAAAAGGACAAGTATTAAATAAATGTCCTTCATGATGGTAAAAGTTGCAAGAATTGGAAAATATAGAATATGTCATTGGCTAAATATAAGTCTTTCCTTGTGCTTGTCAAACCAATTTCTTCTTATAATTGATAAGATTGATTTCAATAAAAAAATATTTACAAAAATCAAAAAGTATAGAAATAAACTCCATTATGATTAATGGGACCAAGAAGACTAACAATTTCCTCCTTCAAACTTTTTGAAAAATTAATAGAAGATTATCTAACTCAATAAAACATGAAAATTTAGCATATTCTTTGGATTGAACATCAAAAACTAAAGCCTAATTATGAATAATCAACACTCCATGCTTATATATAAAAGATCCTATATTTAAGGCATGTTACACCATTAAAGGATTCTCTAACTCAAAAAGTAGAAAAAAAAAAGAATAATACTTGACATGAAGGACTTGAATATCATATTTTTTATCACATTATTTAATTGTGAAATGAAACTTTGATTACAAGGTAGATAACTCAAAATTTGAATAAACATATGTTGTGATGAAAGATCAATAACCAATGACTCATATACATCATTAGGAAGAATAAAATTAGGTGTCTTAGTTACATCAACATCAATAGAAAAAGGCATCATAACTTTTTCCATACTCGCTTGTAAATTTGCATTTTGAGAATCAACAAAAATTTCTACATTAATAAAGAAGCAAAAATTTTGACATTGGTTGAAGAAGTTAGGAGTAATATAGAATCCCCCATAAAAGAAATTAGATCCACTAGAGAAAAATCAAAAAGAGAAAAATTAGATCCACTAAAAAAATTAAATTCATTGGAGAAATATAATTATGCCTCAAGTATTATTAGATATGGCAACTTCTTCCGTAACAAGATAATAAGCTAACCACTTAAACCTCCCTCAATTGTAGTATAGATTGTCCTATTGGTGTACTATTTACAATTTTTATTAAACTATAAATTATAGAAAATAATAAAACTAAATTTCAATATGAAATTAGTAAAAATATAAACAAGATCATCATCATCATCCTAGTCTTGTCCTAAAAAAATAGGACGGACGAAAAATATAAACAATACATAAAATAAAAATGTTAATACAAGGAAGATAATAACCTTTAGTAGTAACATATAAGCTTATTTTTCATCCAATAAAATAAAAGTATGAAATTAAGCATTTGAGTTTAAGCTTCTACAAGTAACAAATGTGATGTCCCAGAAACTTAACATAACTATGAAGATTTCAAATTAAGATTTGATCCCTAATTTCCTATATGCATATAGCCTTTCTCTAACATTAATAGTGAATAAGAAAATTCTAGAATCCTCTAGTTATCATTCAAATTTGCAAGTCTTCTAGCTCCATCATTGTTTCTAAAATCATATATAAAGAGGAATATTATTACAAGGACTAAGTAGAACTAGTATTATAATAATGTCTTATGAGATCTATCAATAGGTGTTGTGGAGTTGGTGTGAAAGGTATGGGATATACATTACATCCTACAAAAACTCATTAACATAAAGGAAACCATCTGGGACCACCAACATTTTTCTTCAGGTCTCATGATTGGGATAATAGGAAATGAAGGTGTTCCTTCAAGCTTGAGTTTAGGTGCTTGCTCATTTGTGGCAACACCAAGGCCCAGATACTTCAAATAAACTCAGTAGTAATAGAGCGAACTAAGCGTAAATGTGTTTGTTGCTATGAATGTTGAAATGGTTGGGTTTGTATATGAAACTATAATTGGCTATCATAAAAGAAATTCAGCTAACCTTGTTGAATACTATGAGTCATTAAAGATTCCTATTTTGTTAACTTAGTCTATATAGTCCCTATAGTATGTTGCTTGAAATAAATAAAATTTCACCAAAATGCTTAAGCACAATTCTGCAGAAATTTACTCTTAATTTCCCTCAAAGAGAAAGATCCATAATAAAACTAAAAATAGAGTGAGATTCAATGGATTTTAAAAAGAAGAAGAAAAGAAAGCAAATTTGTGTGAAATCTCAAACATTTAAGCGAGATAAATTGAAAATGAAGAAACACTTTGAAATAAAGCTATTCAAATTTAATCTAAAATATCACAAATTGTCCAAATCTTCTTAGCTTAACAAGCAATTTTGTAAAGACACTCTTATTAAACTACCAAAATGCTTTGTAAACGACAAAGTACGAACTATTATTTGGCTACTTAGATAGTTGTCAATGATTTAACAACTTCAACATTGAAGCATCAAGGAAAAGACTTTAAAAATTGAAGCTATTTTAGGTCATCTCAAAATATCAAAGAGTTTCTAGACCCTCTAAACTCGAATAGGCAATTGCTCAAGATGTTTTTCAAAGACAACATAAGCTCTTATACGGCAACCAAATAGAAGTCTAGAATTGCACTAAAATAGAGCTACAAAAGCAATCAAAAAATCCCAAAATTAAATCCCAAAGTTTCAACTTCCATGTACTTGGCGTGTGTTTGGTAGTTACAATCACTTTATATATATATAATGTAGAACCTAACCCTATCAACCTAAAACATGATCTACATTCTCCATGCATATGCACTTGGTTGAATACCTAGGTACAAAGATGTAGAAAAAAATAATGATCGCTGCCCTTAATTTTTTCAGCTTTTATCCGGAATATTAATCGCTTCCGCACTAAACGACTGCGACGATGAAGTACCTCGACTGGGGTTTTTTTGATCGACTTCCAATTTTTTATATCTCAGATAACAACTTGAAATCATCCTCAGAAATTGCACGAGAAATCCAGACAACAGCAGCATATTCCTTCTGCTTCTTCTTTCGTCATCTATCTTCCAACACGTCTGACTAATATTCCATCGTGGAGATGGAGGTGGCGGTGGAGGTGGAGGCGGTGGAACTGGCGCAGGAGCCGCGGCTTCAGCGACGCTGTTCCTGACGGTGCCAAGCTTTCGTTCGCGTCGACCATGGAATCAGAGCCAAACAACCTTGGATTTGGATCCTTGTTCTTCTTATTCTACCTCTTCGGCAGCCATGGTTGCAGACTGGTTCTAGAAATATGAAGATTTCATGGAGGAAACCTGTGATTTTGATTGCATTTCGGAGGTTTTTTCCGGTTGTGGGTTCAGCAGCGGCGGAGGAAGCAATTCTGTGGTGATTTTCATCATGAATGATGCTTGCTCCAGCACCAGCGATTCTGAGTGCTCTGGATTTGCTTCGCAGGAATTTGATTTGCAGGATTTGGAATGTTGCCCTGCCCTGTCTTTTTTGCAGAAGGCATCTGATGACGAATTCGGGATTTCTCCTCCTCATTAGCTAGAAAATTTGCAGGATTCGGAATGGGTTGATTCCGTGGATTTTGACTTGGATTTCGACGATGATTTCAATGCTACTATGGATGAACAGACCAAGGATAAACAATCTTTATTTTGGCTCAGATTCCTCCGAAGCTGAATAATTGTATACCGCGGAAACACTTTTACAAAAGTGGGTTTCTGAGTCTGCAACTGTTAGATATCTATATTGCCTCTGTTCATACAGTTTTCACACAGTTTTCGCCATGCATTCACTTATCTTCTTCTTTGTTTGATATTTGTGAAACTCTCTTGCGAATGTCAATAGAGTTTCAAGTCATAGGAGAGGGGTCAATGCTGCTCTCTTCACCTGTCAATAAATGTATAATGACAGGGCATTTGCCAGCAAGAGAGAATGAAATTTTGCTATGATATTCTGCATTAAATCGCACCAAGTCTTGCAGGTTTCTGTAAAACAGAGTCGCTGGTATCATCTGGTATTATATGCTGAACCCCAGGCCTGATTCGTGGATCGACCGAATTTTTTTTTCTTTTGTGGAAAGCCTGCTCTCAAACTTTTGAGAAGCATTACTCTGTCCCATCAGAGGTTGCAGAGTGATCAAACGACCTATTAGGCTAAGTAGAAGCAGGAACTGATGCTAACCAACGATCACATAACGCAAATTCTGAGACTAAAGAAGCATAAACTGGAACTGCCTCAGGCCTGAAACCATTCATGACTGCTTGAACCATGCTAGAACCCCCTGTTTTGTTTGCCTGCTGAGCAAATCCGTTCATGGGAGGAGGATCTGCAGAGGTATCTGTATTGATTTTAAGGGGAACATTTTACAATTACTCAAGTAGCTGCAGTTCTGCTTTGGTTTACTGCTGGCCATTGATAAATTTTGCCTTATTGCTGAATTTTGTTAAAAGCAAGAGCTGCAGGTAAATCGCACCTTATCTTTTAACTTTTTATTCAATCCTAAACGAAGGAAATCTACCCTTGGTTGCTGCTATCTCTTTAGCAAAATGAGTGACTAGAAGGCTTGCAGTACATATAAACCACTTACATAGTGGCCATTTGTTAGGGCAAAGACCCGGGGAAAAGAGAATACTCTTTGAGAAATGAGGGCACACATGTTTCCACTATTTACTAAAGGATTTTCACAAAGGACCACCACTTAGAGTGAATGATGGGAAGGTGTTTGTTTCTCAAGTTTTAAGGCATGGGTTTGAACTTAGGCATTTCCACTTGAAAGAGGATAAGCTTTTGTTCATCCATCAACAATAACCTTTTAACTCTAAAACTCTGAACCAAACTTTTCTTATCAAATTACTGGTCCATGGAATGGTAGAAATGTGCCAACAATAACAAGCTTTATCCAAGGCTTTTTGAGTTTCAAAATCAAAGGGATCTAGTCTCAACAAATTTGCATTCTTTTGATAAATTTTGTAAGCTCTTTGTCAACTAGATGCTTTTGCTTACTAAATTGCTTTCTAAACCATCTTGCGTAATTTTGACTCTACAAGTAGTTCTTTGCTACCAATCAATCCAACCAATATCACCAATAAGATCTTTTTTCAACATTTCACAAAGATTTCAAATATTTTTCCTCTAGGACTTCTAAATATATTAACATTCATAAGAAAAGGCTTCTACTTTTGAAAAGAGGAAAAACAAATCTAAGAGAAAAATATACTAATATAAAAATGTTTTGATAAAGTTGCATTTGTATGCACTTCTACTTTTTCATAGGCTTTAGTTGCAGTAGGAATCATCATAATAACAAAATCTAACACAACATAACATGAAACTAAGCCAGGCAATCTTGTGGCCACTTAACAATCTAGAAAAATTAAACTCTTTAATAATCTTCTTCAAATCAAAAGGAGACTTGGGGATCATAAGATGAATTTGATAATCCGAGCAAAACATTTTGCCAACGTTAGAAAATTGAAAGCAAAAAGAAAATCAAACTTGTAGAATAGCTAATAGGAAAAGCGTATAGAGATTGTATGCAAATCTATGCAAAACAAAAGATGTAGTGTGTGGCTAGCAGATAAAAGAAATTGGCAATGAGATGCAAAAAGGAAGAGATGTAACATGTTAAAGCTTTAAACAAAGGAGAAAAATCCATATTGCAATGGAGAGAAAAAATTAAGAACCTACAAAAGGATGTTTTGAGGCATGTACCAAGGATTAGAGATATCTAACAAGGACTTGTGTATGTCAGGAGGACAACACAAAGGAGATACAATGCATCAATGAGGAAGAGAGAAAAAAGTAGGGTAGTTATTTTACAAAAAGGCTATGTCTTCGAAAGAGGTTTTCCAAATCACTAATCACAAAGAATGTTAACCATGCTGAGTAACAAAGAGGGTAGCAAATGCTATGTGTTAAGAGAAGAAGTCCAATCAAAGCCAAATCGTCCAAAAATCCAACCCCTTTTTGTTTAGGGGTATCCTCCTATTTATAGGCTAAAAATGCCTTGTAGATCATGTAGAAATAATGCAATGGAACCTACAAAATATTTTATAAGGTTCTAAAAGATTTTGCATAGGAAAATCAACATAAAAAGGTGAATATTAATGTCAAACATCGAATGCAAGATTGACACTAGAAGTTGAATAGCTAACATGCTCAAAAAGTAAAGACTAAAGTTGAACGTCAAAAGTAAATCTAACACGAGACATCAAAAGTTGATTTCACACAAGACATTAGAATTTGAAAGTAGAATTGATGCTGGAGTCAACGTCAGACATTGAAATTGGAAAAATAGCTAAAATGATGCTATTAATGATGCGAAACATTATTTTTAGCAAGCTAGAGATAGAAATTTGGAAACTACACTATATATGATGCAAAATGTTGAATATAGACTACTAAAGATGGCTTTAAGCACTAAAAAGCTACAGAATATACCTAAGTCTGACTTATGCAGAAAAATCCAAAGTGGACAAAAAATTACCCCCTCTTGATGGATACTGCTGAAGAGGTGAAGGGGAATCCAATAAGAAAATACATGAGCTGATAGGTACCTACAAGAGAATTAGATGAAGCAAGATGATAAGGGAAAAAATCTAGAATATCATCAATACACCTATGATGGAGTTCTATGCCATAGAAATGTGGCTAGATCCTAGAAAGCACACATGCAAATGCAAACATAGCACTCCCTATCCCACTCAATTATCTCAATCACATCCTCACTGAAGTAAAGAAAAAATACTCATTTAGGCTCACTAATGTGGAGCATAAAAAAGAGAAAAAGAAAGGGAAATAGCAGAAAGCAAAAATAGAGATCACTAATAGTAAGGGAAGAATGTTAAGGACATCGTCAATACACCAATGGTGGGATGTTGTGTCATAAAAGTAGAACACAGCTAGATTCCTAGAGCCAACCTCTCTCTTACCTTATTCATATGCAAATTTCATACTCCTTATATCACTTTACACTCAACACTCGCTCACTACATTAGGGAAAGAGACACTTGTTCAACTTCACTAAGGTTGAATATAGAGAGGAATGAAAATAGATGAGGAGAGGGGATGAAAGAATAAAAGAGAAGTATAATATTGGAAAGTAGAATTTTAGAGTATGCAAAAGCAAATAGCAAAGAAGCAAGAGGAGAAAAGAGAATGTCACTCATACATCTATCATGAGAATGGTGTTATGCCATAGAAGTGGGGCATGGCTAAATCCTACACACTATATGATCGAAAAGGATGCCATATGTTTCATGTTCCACTTAATAATATGCTCAATCATACCCGCATATGAAGTAATGAGATATTCAATCACTCAAAAACTTCACTAATTATGCTAAGTAGATAGAGTAGAATGGGATACACAACATAGGAAAGTAGAAAGAAATAGCTAGAATAATAGTAGAATATGAAATAGAGAAGGGGTATAGATGTAAAAAAATGCAAGTAAAAGAGGATTAAGAGTAAACCTATTATCCTAACGTAGTAAAGCAAACTGATAAATAGTAAACTATCACTAGGAGAACACACGTTTGATCTCAAACAATTAGTAGATTTAATGTTGTAGCTTAGCTACAAGTAGTAGCACTTTAGGTAGCTTCTCTTACTAGGTCTAAAAACTGATGTCCTTCTAGATCAAATAAAATATAGAAGCCATTTTGTACAAATTGAACCATTAAAAAGGATCCTTTCAGTTGGGAGAAAAGAACCAAATCATCTTCATGAATCACTCTGACTCAAACATGTCCAAAATGATCATGCTAAATGTTTGCTTGGTATTCATGTAGGTGGTAAAGAGCAACTTACCAATGTTCTTCAAGAAGATCCAACTCAATGCATTGCATACTTTTGTTATCCTAGTCTAAATAGTAATCATGTAGAGCAACATAGAGAGATGAGATACAAAGCTCAACTAGTAAGATTGCCTTAGAACCATAGGTTAGGAAATATGGAGTATGATCAATAGCTTTACAGAAAGTAGTACAATAAACCCAAAGGGCATAGAATAGTTATATGTACCAATTGTGTTGGATTTTATTGACCATGATATGAAGAAATTAGATGAAAGCTTTATTGGTAGACTCATCCTGACAATTAGACTAAGGATAATACAATGATCAAAAGAATTGGGTGATGCAATACATAGAATAGAAACCAACTGCCTTCTTACTTTTAAACTAAGATCCATTATCAGCTACAATTTGGAGAGTTATGTCAAAGCAAGTTATGATGTGGGCAAGTATGAAATGGCAGATGAAGTGGGATTTGGTAGAATGCAAAGGAATAGCTTCTACCTACTTAGTGAAATATTCCATAGTAATTAGAATGAATTGGTATCCTATAGATGAAGGAGGACTAATAGCATCAATGAGACCTAAATCCCATTTTTGAAACATGTGATCTAACACATGTTAAGCTCATGTAAAGGAATGTAGATAAGAGACTTTGGGTAGGCAGCCATCTTCATCTAGGCTAGAATTAAAAATTTAGATTTGTCATCTAAGGTAAAATATTAAAAGATAAGCTAAAAATGTTAAAATTAAGTGCACATCAGAAGCCCTACAATGCACATCATCTTCTAAGCTATAAAAATGACTACAAGGGAGAGAGTTAGATACAAAAGCTTTCATGTGCTTTAGGCACTTCTAAGAATCGATGCACAAGTAATCAAAAGTGACAAAAAAGCAACATTAGAAAAACAACATGGCAAGTGGTAGCAACAACAAGCAAGGAACTAGGGGTGGCTCCACTAGTAGTAGAAGATTACCTTCATCCTACTCACTTCCTTCTAAGGCTTATATGTAAGTTATCTAAATCCTAGTTAGGATTTTTTACCAACTTTTATTGTTATTTTGGTTTCATCATTATGGCTATCTTGAAATTTTGAAAATTTTGGAAGCTTTTCTAGTTAGATGGAATGTTAGGCTTGGATTTAACATCATTGAGCAATGTAGAGTACTTTGCAAACTTATATTTTAAGCTTTAATTTGATTTTTTCATTGGATCAAGAACCCTATTACATAGCTTAGGTTTTGAGGATTTTTGGAAAATGTTTAGATCTGCATCTAGAGATTGAATGCATGCATTAATTTTACAATCTATTTTTTCAATATACTAAAAATGCATCAAAATATAGGTTTTGGAATATATTTTATGATAAAATTGAGTGAAATTTGCTGAATTTAATGTTTCTCATATAGTACATTAAGCAACAATTAGCTAGGACAACAAATTTTTGTAATTTTCATGTTATTATAAGCTAAATCTAATAAATGCATTAGATAGTACTAGCAAAAATATAGCGAAATCTGGATTTTCATGAGTAGTTTTGCAATCATTTTTACAAAATCATGAGAATGTAATCTTTGATTTTTTCTTGAATACGACATGAAGTTTTGATGTGAGGGCACTTTTGTGAAATGCTAAGTGTTAGAGAAAGAACAATGTCATACATCAAAAGTGCCTTTTGATGTTCAAATTTAAGAATTTGATGTGAAAACATGACATTTTTGCCAAACTCTTGCATAGGAAAGAGTGATTATATGTTAAAGGAATTGACATAAAACATTGAAGTTGCAGACATCTTTGCCAAATGCCTAAATTTAGTTTTTGACATTCCATGTTAATTTTCATTGATGAGACACATAGAAGCTATAAAAAAAAGTAAATGTTCTTACCAAACATCTATGTAGGAGTAATGTCCTACATCAAAGTGTTTTTCACATAAGATGTCAAAGTAATGAGTTAGGATCTGACATACCACATAGAAAACTCAAGGCATTTTTTTATATGAGATCAACATGGCTTAAAGTATAATTTGACATTTTATCAATGTTTTGATGTGAGATTATGTTTTTGATGCCAAAACTATTATGTTTTCATTTTAGGGATGTTGCAGCACCTAGGCTCCTTGTGATTGAGCCTATGTACTTCTTTCTTATTTATGAAAAAAGCATCCTAGAAAACAAGTGAAGGAAGTTAGGTCCAATTCTAAGTAAGCTCCTATTTGATGATAATACATTGATGTCATTTAATCTATGGGTAACAAAGGGAGCTACATAATTTCTAAAATTCTACATTATGCACTTCCACATGGTCATTTGAATTAGGTTGGGAGAAGAGGTGATTTTGTGAGCCTTAAAGACAATTAAGGAATTCTCTATTGAGATCATAGAAATCATCTTTAAGCTATGATCAGATATCAAGGAGTTATCTAGGAAAGTCCTAGTGTATAGGAAATTCTTGAACAAGCTGTAGAAGAGAAGAGAGTATTTCTAATTCAATGCCAATAGCACATTGTTGCTGAAAACCTAGATTTTTAGGGTAATATCAAACCCACCAAGCTTTTAGATTTTTATTCAGAGGTTAGTTAGAAGTTCAATATTTAATGGAAAATTATCCTTTTATTACCTAAAAGGGACTAAATTTAAAGGTTTTTCTATGTATAGATTCAATGATCTGAATGTGCAATATCCTAATCATTTAGCTTTTACACAAAATTTGTTATAGGATCTATCCTAGCATTAAAATTGGAGACCTTAAATGATGTCCCATTTCAATAAATAGTACAAGGACTTGAGGTACACAAGTTTTGGAACAAGTGCCATAACCAAGAATGGCTTCATCTAGTGTGGAATGAAGTTCATGGAGAAAACATAGTGTGGCCAAAGGGATTAAGGATCATCCTAAGACCAAATGGTAAGCAAACATCAATTCATTTTTATGCATTTTATTATTTTTGGAAGCTAGATGAAGTTAGCTAATGGTGGTTTATGCTTACTTGCAAGAATAGTGAAAGATTTTAAAGTGAGATCCACTAGCGAGGTGCAAAGTGCCCAAAAGTGGGTTTTCAAGGGAGAAGGTTTAAGGTATTTTAGAAAGTTTGATACCATGAGAACTTTATGTGCTTTATAGTTAAAGTATCCCTATCCTAGTACAACAGAATGTGTGGGCCTAATAAAGAGTTATTTGGCAATGAAAGTAGTTTTTATGATGCATGTAGACCATAAACAAGTGATCATTACTTGGGATATGGCTACATTGAGGTATTGGTTAGACTTCCTACAGCTAGGAATAAAGATTTATAATCTGAAGCTAAATTGAAATAAAGTAATAGTGGTAGAAAAATGAGTAAGATAAAAGAAGAGGAACACCATTAATGTCCACAAAGGGAAAATCGAAGACTTGAAAAAATCTATTTCCTTTTTTCATGAAATAACTCTTTTGTAATAAGATAGGACATAAATGGGAGCTACCCCCAGTGATGAGACGCGACATGCACTGTGCCACAATATCGCGTCTTCCCTGCGATATCGCGTACGCGATATCGCGGTCTGCCGCCATATCTATAAATAAGAGGCGGCACTCCCCTCATTTCCCAATCCTGGCTAGAAGTAGTGAAGCTCTGGCAGTTTGAACACTCCAGAGTTAGATTAATTTCCCATGTGCCCACAGTAGGAGTCCTAGAGTGAACGGCTCTTTATTCGAGCAACTTTGTAACCTGAACACAAGTTGTGTA
>MNCI01000807.1:95623-110846 GCA_015680685.1 Gnetum montanum
CAAGGAATTGGTTGCTCGTCGCACTTAGGCTAGATTAGATTTTCTTACCCTTTTCCTCCTAGCTTAGATTAGTTAATATTATTTTCCACTACCTTTAGGAGTAGCATAGATTAGGAACACATCATACACCTCATCTAGACTAAACCATACATGACAAATGCAATACTAGTCCAGGTGGGAAGACAGCGAACTGTGACCTAAGGCTAACTATCTAGATGCCACAACTAGTCCATCTACGGAGTTCGATCGGATCGCGCATGCGACACTCGTTTCGTATGGTTGAGTGTAGGGGTACCTCACCACTCATCACTTATGTTCATTATTTAATCAATATTAATTACCTAATCAAAATTCATTAAATTAAAGTGCATGAATAATAAATGCATAATGAAACATTAATCTATTCCAAGTGTTGCAAGGTTTGATCAGAAAGGCTCGTCTTTATTACCATTCACACTAAGGTGCTTAGGTACAATAGTGCTCGAATAAAGATCTATATACTTTTTGACTCCTACTACAAGCTCTTAGAAAATATTCTTTGTTTGGAGAAAACAAATTGCAAGAGCTTTGATACAACTAATGGAAGAAATGCAATAAATATAGTGGGTAGGCATACATTTATAGATGATGATAGGGTGCCACATCAATGGGTACTCATCAACATGGCAAATCCTACATTGATGGGATCCTGTCGATAGGGTCATGTCGACAACATCCTGTTGATGTAGCCTAATGACACATTTCATTATACCCCCACAACTAAATGAAAACTTGTCCTCAAGTAAACAAAGGAGGAATAAGTCCTTTACAAAATTCTGGGAAAGAATGGGATTATTAACTAACTACAAATACCTAAATTAACACATCATTATAAAAATGGGTGTTCATGACAACAAAATTAAACACCATGATAGAAAATGATAATACAAATCCTTTGACAGCTTGAAGATGAAGGAGAAGATCAAACGGTCCTAGGTGGTGGAGGTTCCTAAGGTGTTGAAGGACCTTCTTCTGCTTCGGGTGCATGTAGTTGTTGAGGAAATGGTTGTGGTTATCTTGCTATAAATATAACTGCTAGTGGAAGATGGAAGGCATTCAATATATCCTTCATCTTCTCCTCCTTACTCCAGGGATCATTCACAGTCCATGCTACTTCATTAATATGGGCTAGAATGAGAATATCCAATGGATAGGCATTGTCAGGAACAACCCCTTCACGTTGATAAACCAAGTAGCAAACTGTTTGCATTCAATGTCAAATGCCCTAAGTACATTCTGCAACTCCTGGTAGTCATTTATCTTCTTGGTCAAGTTCTCAATAGTTGATCTTTGATCAGTGAATTGCTTCCTAAGAACATTGAGTTCAGAATTTGCAACCTCAATATTCTACTTGGTCTTTTTGTGATGCTTGAACTCTGCCTCATATAACAAGTATGAGCTAGCCACCTATTTCTCCAATTCTAACTATGGCCTTTCAACAATCAGCATTGCCAGGTTTGCATATCAAAGGTTGACAAGTGATGCATGGTGAGTACCCCCACACTCACCCATATGAATCACAAGCGTTCATGCATGATCTGGTCAAATTCTGCAAACCTTAAGTTCCTAAGTACACTAATTCTAGGATGTGAAACCTAATTGTGACAATCATTGTCCTCTCAACTACAGTTGTGAAGCTTACTTATATGGTTAAGTGTAATTGAGGCACATGATTTTTATTATTTTATATTTTATTCTTCTAAAATCAATAACAAGTTGAAACTCAATTTATGAACCAATTTAGCTAATCTAATTATTAATTAATAACTAACTATCCTAACATAAGTATCTGGTCCCACTTTTTGTGCACATCCTAAACACGTATAACACTACTAGCTTACAAAATATTAAGCATTGGTAGGATTACCAAGTATCATGTGCATGCTCAAAGCAATCGTAATCATGTGCTTAATTAACTAGTATTTAATCTAGCTAGCTTACTTTAGCTTAATTACTTGACAGTATTAAATGAAATTGCATAAAACATTTAAATGAGAATAAAATATTTAAGCTAGCCAAGGTGCTATAAGGTTTGATCAAAAAGCTCATCTTTATTGCCACACACACTACCATGCTCAAGTACAATAGTGCTCGAATAAAGATTTGTACACTCAATGACTCATGCTACAAGCACTTTGGAAAATATTCTAACTCTATAGAAAAAAAACTGTAAGAACTCTGCTATGCTATAACAAAAACTATTTCAAACCATGTACCCCACAATATCAGATATCCAACATTGCTTTTTGGGCCCCAATATTGGGTATCCAATATCAGGGCTTTGATATCAAATATTCAATATTAGATCAAGGCAAAATATTATTCATCATACCCCCACAATTGAATGAAAATGTGTCCTTGAGTGAACAAAATGAGGAACAAGTCCCTTACAAAATATTGGGAAGGTATGGGATTATTGACTAACATGCAAATTGACTCATATAGAACAGATAGACTCTAAGTATCCAAGTATATGGATTTACAATATTTTACAAAATTGGATGTTCATGACAATAAAATTGAACATCCTAGAAAAACCTGACATCCAACTCCTCTGGTAGCTGAAGAGCGAGGAAGAACATTCAATGATCATGAAGGGTCCCTGTCGCATGATGCTGCTACTTCTTCCTTAGTGAAGACAATCCTACTTCTAGTCCACGCTTCCCACTATCACAACAAAATGATGAATTAGTGTGCAATGTGTAACATATAGCTTTTAGGTACCTTGTCTCATCAATAGTTACACTTGGATAGGTTGTGATTATGGTGGATTTATTCCTTTAATAGTGTTAGCAAGAAGACCAAAAATAGGGTGAAATGGATAAATGGTTCATTATTAAATCTTGAAAATTCCAAATGCAATGAAATGCTTGAAGAGGATTAAATAATTCATAATAATAAAAAGAGGATTTCATTGAAAAACATTGTGAAGATGTGTATAATTGGATGTCATTAATGGGGCATGCAAAAGGATTTGATTGTGATAATGTCTAAGGATAAAGAACTTAACTAACCCAACCAAAAGATATGTAAGTGAATCCTCCCCAAAGAAGGCATATGCCCTTTGTTGCCCTTGCATAACCTCAAATCGAGGAGTTCATGGGCCCCATGGATGATTAATGATTATGAAAAGCTGGAAGAAACTACCTAAGAATTTCAACACATCAAACTAAGACATCAAATAAGAACATGAACACTAGCAATGAGGTGAGGCATGGAAAGCATAGAAGGATGAAAAAGAAAGTGGAATGGAGTTTCCGATTAAGGTCACATGGCGTCCCTTATGAATTTTGTGGTTAAATAACCTGATAAAATTCATCCTTAGTCCAGACCAAAACCAACCATGTTCAGTGACTTCACATCATCACTCTAAGACTAGTCCACCCCATTAAGACACAAGAGTGCTCCCATCGAACAACCACCATTCCTTATTTAAGAAGAAAAGAGAAGCAGAAAGTGAGAGAAGGCCTTAGTTAAAGGGGACCTTCAAGCAAGGGTAACATGTCTTTCTAGTTCCACAACTAGTGTTTGTAGCATGTTTATTTTGTCTAAGGGATGTGCTTTGAATTTCCATTAGTTTTTTTTTTTTTTTTTGGAATGGGAACCACACCATGCAAAGACTTATTCAACTTCATGTTATTGGTCAACATGGAATGGTAAGAAATCCATGAAAACACACATGCACCTAAGTAAGCAAAAAGGCACAAAAAGTACTAAGTCCCCTTGAAGTCACACCTTGTTCAACCTTTGAATCATTTCCAAATCCTGAAACTACCAAGGTCATAATTTTGTTAAAGTTTTATTAATGAAAAAGGGACCTCATATTTCTAGAACAAGAAATATCATAGAGTTTGTGGATGGGTGGATGTCATGAACTCACTACCTATTTCATAAAAAAGAAACCATGTCCAAGTTATTAGTAACAACATTCAAAGCTAGAATCTAGACACCAACAATCAAATATAATAAGAAAGTTAAACCAAAATAAAGAGAGATATAAAAAATTGTAAAATATTTAAGAAAAATAAAACATGATAATGATGTTGTAAAACAAAAAATTGGAATGAATTAATAACATAAAAATAAACAGAAAGGTGTAAGATAAGGAAAGCATAAAACAAAAAGTTATAAAAAAACAAAATGTAAAACAAAAGGATGAAAACTGAGGAGCTACTCATAGATGGCCATCTTCCCCACAACTAAGTTGAAAGAAGGAGATTCAAAGGATTAAGAGTGGTTGTTCATCCGATGAGGCGTTTGTTGCATTGCCTTGCTTAGGCTCATGAAAATGTTTGACTTGTTGTGTGTTGACCAATTGCATCTTGTCCAAGCTCTCAGGTTTGTAGATCAACATTACCCCAAAAGGGAAAGTTTAATAAATGATATACGGTCCTTTCCACAACATCTGGAACTTAGTTCGTTGAGGTATGTATGTGGGGTTCCAATAGAGGACCTTATCTCCCAGTTAAAAATTGACTTTCCTAATTCTAAGGTCATGGAGTTTTTTTGTTAAATGCCTTGTGTAACTCGTTAGAAGATAGGGCCACCAATTGATTTTTTTCTAGTAGGTTGAGATTTATTAATCTTTTTTTTGTGCTAGACTTAAGTCAAGGTTAAGATCACAAGCTGTTGAAAGTGTATGGGGCTCAAATTGAATAGGAAGTATTGGTAATTTTCCATACACCAGCTCATAAGGAGAATAACCTATAGAGAGTTTCCATGTTGAGTGGTAGGCCTAGAGGGCATTATTAAATTTTTTTTCTAGTTTCTCCTATATTTGCTAATAGTTCTAGTTAGGATATTTGTAATTTTCCTATTTGTAACCTTAGCTTGGCCATTAGCTTAGAGGTGGTAGGGTGTTAGTTTATGTTCAACCCCCAAGCATTGCATAAGCTTTTAAAAGGTAGTGCCTGTAAAGTAAGTTCCATTATTAGACATTAATGCACATGGCACACCAAACCTATTTACAACATTTTTTTGTACAAACTAAGTAGCAATAAAAAATGTACAGTCAGTGATAGTTACTGCTTCTACCCATTTCATACAATAGTCAACAATGACTATGATGTAGACCTTTCCATTTGACATGGGTGTGATGGGACCCATAAAATCAATACCCTAGATGTCAAAGGATTCTAGTGGTTCAATCCACTATTGAGGTTCCTCCATTTGAGCAGTCATTCCACCATTTGGTTGGCAACATTTACAAGAGTGGAAAAATTGATGAGCATCCTTGAAAATTGTTGGCCAATAATACCTTGCCATCAAGATTGTAATGGTCATGCATCTTCCAGCATAGTGGCCCCCACAAGGACCCTAACAAGCATCCTAGAGAATTCATAGTTAATCAGCATTAGGGACATAGTAACAAACCAGGCCATCAGTGCACACCTTGTAGAGGTGTCTGTTGATCTCCATGAAGCATTTCACCTAGTGAAGAAACTATTGTTTCTTCCAGTTATCCAACACTTGTGGCATCTCTTGAGTGAGAAGATAGCTGAGAAGGTCATCGTATCATTTAGGTTCAATGGGAAATTGTTCAGTGATAGCCCCAACATAGGAGAGTTCATCAGGAAATAGATCAGATAGTGGTCTTTCCTCCTCTTTGTTGTCCCATTGCAACCAAGACAAGTAATCAATGACCACATTCTCAGTTTTCTTTTGATCTACCATCATAAGATAGAATTTCTATAAGATCACTAGCCACTGTATGAGATAAGGGCTTACTATTGGCTTATTCATTAGGAAGTGAATTGCACTATGATTCATGTGCACAAACACTTTGTATCCAAGTAAATAATGCTTGAACTTCTCTAGAGCAAACACCATTACCATCAATTCTTTTTCTATGGTGGTGTAGTTCAATTATGCACCCACAATGCTTTGGCTTGCACACTAGATGTAATATGGATGTTTCTTATCATCCAACTATGTAAGCATAGCTCCCAAGGCATAATTTGATGCATCCATCATAACGTGAAATGATGTGGACCAACCGAGTGCTTGTAGAATTGGAGTTTCTACAAGTTTCTGCTTTAGCTATTGGAATTTTTTTTCACATTCCTTAGTCCCAACAAATAGAGAAACTTTCTTTGTAATCTTGACCAATGATTTTGCAATCTTAGAGAAATTTTCTATAAATCACTAGTAGTAGCTAGTGTGTCCAAGGAATGATCGGACATCTTTTATAGTTTCTAATTGATGTGTAATTCCTTGGATAATCCTTATTTTTTTAGGATCAACCTCAATCCTTGCTTGTGAGATTTTGTGCCCCAATACAATGCTTTCTTGGACTATGATATGGCTCTTTTGCCAATTAAGCTACAAGTTTATTTCTACACATATTTTTTGTACTTGCTTAAGGAAATCCAAGGCTTACTTGAATGTAGTGCCATAAGTGGAGAACTCATCCATAAAGACTTTCACTTCACTATTGATTTACTACTGAAAGATGCTTAAGATCAAGCATTGGAAAGTGGCAAGATTATTGCACAAACCAAAAGGAATTTTATGATATGCAAAAGTTCCCTAGGAACTCATGAATGTTGTTTTGGCTTGGTCTTCTAGTGCAATTTAGATTTGGTTATGGCCACTATAACCATCAAGAAAACTGTAATAGTAATGCTCAGATATGATGTCCAACACTTGATCAATGAATGGAAATAGAAACTAATGCTTGAATGTTGCCATATTCAATAGCCAAAAATAGATATAGATCCATCGCTTACCACCTTTCTTTGGTACAATCATGAGTGGGCTGATCCACTCGCTATCTGTAATGGGGTAGATGAACCTTGCCTTAAGGAGTTGCTCAATCTCCTCTTTGACAATTTGTTTCAATTTTGGATTCAACCATTGTTATGGCTACCTCTTTGGCTTTATGGCCAAGTTAGTGTAAATATAATGTTGGCATATTCTAGGATCAATCCCTATGAGTTCTGGATATGAACAAGTAAAGGCTGTTGACCATTTGTCAACCACATTCAACATCTGTTTCTATTTTGAAGCAAGATTTGCATTGATTATTACTAACTTCCCATTTTTCAATAATGCATATTACACGCTAGTAGATAGAGTTTTAAACTCAAAGGGCTCTTGTTTAAAATTTTTAGGAATTTTCAACTCTTCCAAATATGTATCATCATTTGCATTATTAGAGAGTTATTGATGAAATTTCTCCAATTCATCCTTGCTTGCAAAATAAGCGCATGTCACACTCTTAGTAGGTTCCATGCACATTGTGCTACTTTTAGGATCAATGGTCAACCATTGGGTGCCCTCTTGTTTTTTGGCTACTACGTACAGATACCTTTAAATATCTACTTCATGTGCACACTACTTGCATGCAAAAATAGATGCTTGTTTCACAAACTAGAGTTCCTACACATAATTACATGTTGTATCATTGTACACGATGCATGGAACTCACTTCTTCTCAATCTTTTTGAATGCATTTTCCATAGATATCTTTAGGGAAAGATCTATGATGCCCATTCTTGCATCAACAGTGCTTAGCCATGCCCTTCCCATGATGATTGGGAAGTCCCATTTATAGTTCTCAACCTTGATTACTAGGAAATCAGCAAGATAAGACCACCCACATATAGTGGTCATAATGTCTTCTACCAACCCCAATGGAATAGTATTGGACTAGTCTGCCAATTCCAATCAGATATTGCTCTTCTTAAGAGGCAGCAGATTCTAGGTAGTATACATCTCATGAGAAATCAAGTTCACACTAGAACCTAAATCAAGAAGAGTTTTACATGGCTTATTTCCATAAATTTGTAAATAAACAAGAGAACTCCCAGGATCAAATAATTTCCTAGGAAGGTTGCCACCTTGGATCTAATTAGACATGACATTAGTGAGCATAACAGTATGGATTTTGGATGGTATTTGATTTGAAAGGGACTCGAAGGGATTAGATGCAAAGGGAGATGGAGAAGTAGGATTGCCTACCACATGTGTATATGAGGGCTTAGGTGGGTTGTTGGGTCGAAGAAAAGGTCTTTTTCATGATCTAGTGTTTAAACCACTTAGTTGATGAATGGGTTGTAGATTAATGGCCATGGTAGCATTGTGTTGTTGTGGTTAGGCTTGAAGTTCATTCTACATAGATGGAGCAGGTAGTAGCTATGTTTAGGATGGAGGAATAGGTGTAGAAATAGAAGCATAAGGATAAAAAGTGGTATCCCTCCTTAAATGTGGAGAATGAGTTCGATAGTATTCAGGAGGGTAGTAGTGATGATGAAAAGGAGAAACGTGACTGGAAGAGTCACATGGAGATAGGGGTTGTTGAACGTAATACCCATATGGATTTGGTTGTTTGTAAGGGTATTGTTGCCTTGGTGGTGGCAGTTCCCATGAGTATGATTACTGCCATTATTGATACTGCTCATATGGTTGCAGTGGAGTTCCACTTGTATAATATTATTGTTTCTTATGAAACTACCTAGGATTGCCTTGAAGATAAGGTAACTACTGGGTGTTTATCTTTTTGTTAGTCATGGATTCAAAGCATACACCCCAGACTCTTATAAGTGTGACACAATGGGGTAACATTCCTTAGGATGTTCATATTGGTAGATGTCACATCTACCATCATTATCTAATTCAACTTTTGCAAATTCCTCTACTACAATAATCTTGTCCTTACCCCTTTGATTAGCACATTCAGCTTCTTTTCACCTCCTGCGATCACGATCACTACTTTGTTCTTTGGATTCTTTAGCAATTTTTAGAATAGCTTGAAATCTACTATTCATAGAGTACCATAACTGATCTATCTTAGCTGAAATTTCAAAGGTAAATTTTTGAATCGGTAAGATTTTTTAGTTCATCACCTCATCAAGTGATGGTTCCTCATCACTATCACAAAATTGAACCTTTCTCTTATGAATGGAAGGATCATGGTTGTATTCTTATGCACTTTCATGTTTCCTCAACTCTTTTTTTTTTTTTTTTGCTACCTACTCGATCAGCCATTGGATCTGATCAACTCTTAATTCTAACAATCACCCTTGGGCATAGACTCTAAGAGTTCTTCTTGTTTTTTATCAAATTCCATCTATGATATGGTGAAGTTTCTCCTATTTAGAATAATCATGACCAAGACATTTGTGTAATAGAGAATAATATTAGCCCATGGTGGCATCCAAGGGTTCATGTTTCCATCCTTGGATCTACCTCCTCAAGTTGGACACTCAGGAGTACATATAATATTTTTCATTAAACAATTCAAGAATTGTACTTCAATATTTAATGGATTATAGTTCTAAGGATTAGCACCATCTTTCTACTTCTTTAATGAGTGTCTTAGAAAACAACTTAAGCTTTTGCTAGTCATTTTCTATATTTTGCAAGGCATAAGAAACATGGAAAGCCTAAAGATGATTATGTGGATCTAAGTGATATCCTCCCTTGAACTTAGGGATATTGTTCATGTCTAGCCTCTTAATCCAAATATCCTTTACGTGCCTTGTGGGAGTTCTTACCACCTCAGTTCTTATCACCTCTACAATGTTTAGCATGATTCAGATAGTGAGCAAAGGCTCATGAAGGCCATGATTCTAGTGCCTACAATGTCCTCTATTACCCCTTCATTCATGGTGATGGCCTTCTCTTAAATACCTATGCTCCCAATTCTTAACTTACCCAATGGTCCCTATGATCATTTCAATTCCATTTATCACCTCCATCACAATCGCATGCCCTACGATTATGTTTAGAGCTAGAAGAGGAAGAAGATGACAGCAAATGTGAAGAGGAAGGAGGACTAGCACCATCACAATGCCTACCCCCCCCTCTTTGGTGGTTGCAGCCATAATCTTACTACTTGTCCACATCCCTACCATGAATTTCCTCCTTGGATTCCCCTTTGTCATGGGATCTTTTCTTACTAGAACTAGGATTATGGATCATGGATTGCAAGTTCTGGTTTTGACCTCCTTCATCAAAGTTAAAGAGAAAATTTTCTCTAAATGGAAAACCCCCAAAGAAGGATTCTCCACCATCTCTTGCATTCATCAAGAATGAGGAATCATTGGACCACTTCCCATTCACAAACTCATAACACTGTTCTAGTTGTCAATTTCTTAGACATTGTGCATCAGTGGGATGATAATCTCTAGTGTCACTATCCTGCACAACATATTCAACATGAAGCCCTTGGATGCTCAAACACATAAGAGTTTTTTGGAGCATCACAGGAATGGATTGATCTAGTGTTAACACAATGTTTCCCTCGATGTCACACCACTGCAGTAGTTCATCCTAGTGTAGGACGAAGGTGAAATTGGGTACATACTCATAGAGGTGAGCATATACCACTCTATATTCTTGGGGCATTTGTTGATTTACTCCATTAGACTTGGGTGGAGAATCACTCTTATCATAAGAAGACATCTTGTATTAGAAAACAAGAAATGCAATATGCTTCTTATACATGTTATAGTTATTTTGATGTATGATATGACTTTAGGGTTCGTTCCAATGATGTTAAATAATTTTTCACTAAATCCTAGATAGTGCATGTAACAAACTAAAGGTCCCTGATANAGTGTAACGACGGAAAACGTCGGCAGCTGGAAAATACCGAACAAATTCCGTGTACACAGTTCTAACCACGGATCCGTGCGAGGGCTATGCTGGAAAACGAATCCGCGGCGCCCTGAACGGTCTTGTCGATCAGACAGGGACTTACTAATCAGTAAACCGATGAATATGTTGTGAAAAAGATCTGATTCAAGGAATCGCAGGAACGAGGGGAAAATGATGTAGGATGAATTGCAACGATGATAATGCTAAACACGATAAGAGGAGGCTGACATAAGAGAAACACGTAGTTTCAAGATCTACGCTTTACCTTGAAAGATGTATATTTCATATATTTTGTTACACTGGGGAGACCCCGATTACTAGATGTGAAGCAAGCACAAAACCACAAGAAAATTGTCCAAACAGAAGTCCAATCTACCTCATGGGCTAAAGCCGGGATGCAAGGAAGGTCAAGCTCTGACGTCTACCGATCAACTGTTTCTGACCAATATAGTCTTCCCAGTAGAACGCTTACTCCTGTCGCCGGTGCTCAAAGCGAACTGTGCTCTGTTCCTGCCGTAAGGTGATGCTGTCAACAATTGCCAAAGCGCCGCTCTCTGTATCTCTGCTCAAAAGTGATAAGTGCTCTGGTGCTCAGAAAAATGCCTTTGCTTCTCTGATTTTCCAACCCCTGTATCTTTGTCAACTGGGGAATTTATAGGTTGCGACGCTCCATGGAAAAGGCGCAACCCTGATGACGTGCATCCCGAGTGTTTCGGGCACTGTTGGTTTGACCATTTTTGCGTCAAAATTCATGACTATGCACAATACGCTCGTTCGCATATTGTGCGTGTGAAGAAGAGGTGCACGTCGGGCATGTCTCAACTGTCTTTGGGTTATATTACGCTCATTCATGCTACGTTGCATGCACAAGAGTAACGTAACATGGAAATAATGGATTCAAGCTGTTTTACGCTTTCTTACGCAGCCGCGCGTAATGAAGCGTAAACAATGTTTAGATCGGCGATGCAATATGCTGCGATACGCTACGTTGTGTGATGAGCGTATGATGAGCAGTCGCACTTTCTTAGACTTTGCCTTTGACTATTCCGGAGCTTATTACGCTGCCGTGCGTAGCAGAGCGTAAACCTGGCCTTGAACAAAAGACTTAGCAAAATACACAAGGAGTCGCATATTACGCAGCTCAAGCTCCTCCCTATGCCGAAGTAACTACCCTTCTGATGCCAGACTATGTTTAAGCGAAATCACGCTAAGCGCCATTACACTATGTTGCGTGATATAGCGTAAATAGAAAAAGCATAGAAAGATTAGGAATCTGCACAAGAAGTCGAGGACTCGATGCTATGCGCCTCTTGATGTTGCTCTGTCTTAGTCTCCCTTCTGGAATTCTGACATGCGCCCTTGCTTGAATTACGAATCTTTGCCTAAGGCCGACTCGCAATTTTTATGGTGTTTCAATGGCCCCTCTTTGTTGACGGTTGGAGGGCTTACCCGAAAGACGTCGACAAAGAATATGAAACACCGAATTGGTAGAAGCAAGAAAAGCGTCCATCCATGGCTACTCAAGGATTGCCCTGTCAACATGGAAGAGCAAAGCTGGAGGGAATGGGAGATAGAATGGCATGGTGGGAAACAGGTTCGGGGAAGACATAACATAGGTCAGGATGGCTGCATGATGACTGGACCTTGGATCCGCCCCTTGCCATCAAGGACGTGCAGAGGGAACTCCCGCCATTTCCCTTGCCATTTGGCCTTGGTAAGGCTATTGTATAGTTGGCTATTGCGTAATATAGTTGTAAATTGTGGACATTGCATAATAGAGCTTTGGTTAATTTGTGCTTCACATTGTGTAGTTAGGGAATCTCAGGAGATTACCCTTACGATTTTCGGCCGCAAGGTGAACACTGTCCTCTTCCGCTACGGCGACATCAAAGACGCATAGCGCTGGCTCGGCCACTCAGCGGCCCCAGTCGAGGTGACCTCCAAGATTCGAGCAGCAGGGCTAATGCACCTATTTTTGGCTACGACTCTTGATGTCCCCGCCAGTGAAATGCTAACCCTGGTCAACTCCTTCAATGAAAAGGCCGAGCGTTTCTGGACGCGCGTACATAACGTGCGCGTAAGCTTGAACATTGATGCTCAGCTCTTTGTGGACCTCTTTGGCGTCCCCTCAGACAGCCCTCCCGTAAGTGAGAAGGTGAAGAGGAGCGTCGCTTTCCAGAATTAGCTGAAGGAGTGGGTAAGGGTCCCAAAGGAGACTAAAGGGTTTCCCTGCGAAAGATTCGAGATGGGCGTTGCCAAGACACTTTATCCCCTTTTCCGGGCCCGGACCTTCCCCAAAACCCTCTCGCAGGGGAAGTTCTTTTCTGTAGAATAGACCCGTATTATGCGAGAGGTTCTGGAGGAGGGGACCCAGTTCAACTGGGCAAGCTATTTTGCCAAGGGACTGCGTAATGAGATGATCAAGCTTCGCCAGAAGCTTGAGTCCCGTTTCAACGTGCATTACGCCTTCTTCATAGCTTGCCTCCGACGGTTTGCTGAGTTTCTGGTCATCCAAAAGAATGGGGTCTGGGTGCAGCAAGACTGAGACCAGCTGTCCAAACCTTGGATTGCCCACATCCTCAGTACTACCCATGGGCAGGATCCACCGGAAGGGATCGGGGAGTCATTGTCTATAACGACCAAGGGTCTGGCGGCACCCCAAGTGCGAGGCCTCGACAGTGTAGGCAGGATAATGCCTACTTACACCGGCGACGTCTCGCGAGGGAAATGCCTGGCGGAAGAAATTGTAGAACCTGCAGCTCGGCGTAAGAGGCTACGTATAGCCGAGGCCTCTAAGGGTGATGCGGGCCGAACTGTGGCAGTCAAAGTTCAGCAGAGTAAGCCTCCGCCTGGTAAGCGTGGAAGAATTATATTATGCAACATTTGTTTAGATGTTTGGTACTGATATGCTAAGGTGCTATGACATGACCAGTAAAAGTTACGGAAGAAATGACCCCTGAGACGGGGGCAGTAATACTAAGTCATAGGGAGGGGGCCTCAATTTTGGAAGAAGAAGCCCCAGCTGTTAGCGTGAGCCGCGTACAGGCTCTAGTGCGTGAGGAGGCCCCAGCTACTGGAACCAGCGACGCACAGACTCAAGTGCGTGAAAGGGAAAGGGATACGGAAGATGTTGGCGAAGTCGCCACTGTCACCGGTAGAGGTAATGGTGTGTTAGTGTGTTTGCAGGATTTCTGTAAATAAATGAGGTTTCTAACTGGATTACGCTACAGGAGAAGAGGACGCGTCCACGTCTGTCACTTTGAGCAGAGCGTGGAGATACTTCCCTGATAAATTCACCTTCATGGAAGGGGTTGTCAGCGACATGATCGAGCACCTGGAACGCATCGAACCTGGAGCGGGTACATTATGGTCGTAATAAGTTTGTGATATCGCATAGTGGTAATATGTCATCAATGTTTGATGGTTGTTTCTGTTAGGAGCTTGCCTCCGATGGGATCCCACGGAGCCCATTGATTTGGACATAGTGGAGCCACCATCCAATGAAGCAGCCGTGCCACATCACATTTATGAGGAACTGCGTAAATGTGTGTTATGCTCGACACGCTCCTTATGGGAAAGTAGGGGCGTAAATGAAAATATATGGAAGAGGTTGCAGAAGTTAGAGCAGAGGGTTGAGTCTCTGACCAAAGAGGTCGGAGACTTAAAATCACGGTGCGACTTCCTACAGGCGTGAGTGACAGAGGATGAAGACTGGCGTACCGCTGTCGTCGATTACTCCCTGTATTGGACAGCCATCAAGAACAGCGTACAGACCAGTCAGGCGTTAGTTGAGCAGCGGATGCAGATAGAACTCCTAGCCCAGAAAAGTCGGGACTGGAGGGATTATTGTGCAAGCGTGCAAGAGTGGGGGCAGAAGGAGAAGGACCACAAGCACTTGTACAAGCGGGAGAGTATTGCTTATCGGAAACTATACCGCGATCTTGCCATCAGAGCCCAGTCCTTGAAAGTCTTCCTGGACATCATCGGAGCTTCCGAAGCCTTCAAGAAGTTCGAGGAGCAGGTGACTGTAAGTGCGTCCCCTAAAAGGGCGATGACTCTTCCTGGGGGTCAAGCTACAATCTCTACTTTCTTCCCAGACCCACCCTGCTGGAGTAGCGTGGAGAAAGGAAAAGTGAAGGCTGGAGCTGCCTTGGGAGAGGATGTATGGCCAGATCTAACGGAGGAAGAGATTATGAAGCGCCTGTGGGCTGGCCTAGACAAGCTTCCCTTTGCTGCGGAAGCAGGGCCATCACAAGTAAGTTTACGCGCGACTTAGTTTGCATTTCTAATTATGATGTTAAGTCTTGTGTAGCTAATGTGCTTACTGTGTTCAGGTACCAGCCGAGGATAGGGAAGACGAACAAGCTGAGGAGTTAGCAGAGGGCACGGCGGAAGTAGAAGAAGAAGAAGCAGAGGAAGAGGCAGAAGAAGAGACAGAAGAACATAACGATGAGGAGCGTCCTTCCGTGAGGCCAGCGCTGGAATGAGGACCTCACAAAGAGGACATTCTTCATGAAAGAATCATTCCTAGAAACGATGGCCCATTGGAGGATGATCCATTAGCGTTGGATCTGGACTTAAG
>MNCI01000807.1:114668-142833 GCA_015680685.1 Gnetum montanum
TTGGCCATGACCAACTGTGTAATGAGCTCATGTTGGTGTTCGGTCAAGGGAATGATGTCGTAAGCTATTGGCTTGAAATCATGGCCCCCTCGGTGGACCACCTCAAAGTTTCGTTTCGCTTTGAGTTCGGCTCGGCTGAGAGCCAGCTTCGCCTGAATCTTAACACATATGAAGTTGTATTCTTCAGGGGTTATAACCGTGAAGATGGGCTCTTTTCCCTGAAGCCTCAATGAACGGTGCAATGGCCCCTGAGATCCTGTTGCACTAGGAGCCGGTCTGGCGACCGCGATAGGGTTCACAGCTGTGGCACCCAAATCAGCAGGGACCATGGCGGTTGTGGTTGTGAAAAAGGAATCCATTGATTAATGATATTGACAGTAACTAGTAATTGGATCTAAAAATGGCTGGCAATAAGATCACAAATAGGCTTTCTACCCTGTAGGATTCCAAAGGAATCGTTGCTGAAACCGATCTACAAAGCTTCCTTGGAGGTATTACGTTTACGATTTTGGGTATAGATCGCTAACAGCACTACCCGAAAAAAGGCAGATTGGAACCTAAGAGGCCCTCCTTCTAGCGCCAGAAAACTGTAACGACGGAAAACGTCGGCAGCTGGAAAATACCGAACAAATTCCGTGTACACAGTTCTAACCACGGATCCGTGCGAGGGCTATGCTGGAAAATGAATCTGCAGCACCCTGAACGGTCTTGTCAATCAGAAAGGGACTTACTAATTAGTAAACTGATGAATATGTTGTGAAAACGATCTGATTCGAGGAATCACAAGAACGAGGGGAAAATGATGTAGGATGAATTGCAACGATGATAACGCTAAACACGATAAGAGGAGGCTGACATAGGAGAAACACATAGTTTCAAGATCTACGCTTTGCCTTGAAAGATGTATATTTCATATATTTCGTTACACTGGGGAGACCCCGATTACTGGATGTGAAGCAAGCACAAAACCACAAGAAAACTGTCCAAACAGAAGTTCGATCTACCTTGTGGGCTAAAGCCAGGATGCAAGGAAGGTCAAGCTCTGACGTCTACCAATCAACTGTTTCTGACCAATATAGTCTTCCCAGCAGAACGCTTACTCCTCTCGCCGGTGCTCAAAGCGAACTGTGCTCTGTTCCTGCTGTAAGGTGATGCTGTCAACAATTGCCAAAGCGCTGCTCTCTGTATCTCTGCTCAAAAGTGATAAGTGCTCTGGTGCTCAGAAAAATGCCTTTGCTTCTCTGATTTGCCAACCCCTGTATCTTTGTCAACTGGGGTATTTATAGGCTGCGACGCTTCGTGGAAAAGGCGCAACCCTGATGACGTGCGTCCCGAGTGTTTCGGGCACTGTTGGTTTGACCATTTTTGCGTCAAACTTCATTACTACGCATAATACGCTCGTTCGTGTATTGTGCGTGTGAAGAAGAGGTGCGCGTCAGGCATGTCTCAACTGTCTTTGGGTTATATTATGCTCATTCACGCTGCATTACGTGCGCAAGCATAACATAACATGGAAACAATGGATTCAAGCTATTTTATGCTTTCTTACGCAGCCGCGCGTAATGAAGCGTAAACAATGTTTAGATCGGCGATGCAATACGCTGCGTTGCGTGATGAGCGTATGATGAGCAGTTGCACTTTCTTAGACTTTGCCTTTGACTGTTCTGGAGCTTATTACGTTGTCGTGCGTAGCAGAGCGTAAACCTGGCCTTGAACAAAAGACTTAGCAAAATACACAAGGAGTCGCATATTATGCAGCTCAAGCTTCTCCCTATGCCGAAGTAACTACCCTTCTGATGCCGGACTATGTTTAAGCGAAATCATGCTAAGCGCCATTACGCTACATTGCGTGATATAGCATAAACAGAAAAAGCATAGAAAGATTAGGAATCTGCACAAGAAGCCGAGGACTCGATGCTATGCACCTCTTGATGTTGCTCTGTCTTAGTCTCCCTTCTGGAATTCTGACATGCGCCCTTGCTTGAATTGCGAATCTTTACCTAAGGCCGACTCGCAATTTTTACGGTGTTTCACCTAGTAATGGTGCCAATGATGAGTAGGGGATACCCCTACACTCAACTATATGAATCATAAGCATTCACATGAAATCTAGTCAAATTTCGCATACCTTAAGTTCCTAAATACATTGGTTCTAGGATGTGAAACCTAATCATGATGATCGTTGTCCTTTCAACTACACTTGTGGAGCTTACTTGTATGGTTAAGTGTAATTGAGGTACATGATTTTTATTATTTTATAGTTTATTTAGCTAAGATTAACAACAAGTTGAAACTCAATTTATGAACCAATTTAACTAATTTAATTACTAATTAATAACTAACAATCCTAACATAAGTATCCAGTTCCACTTTTTATGCACATCTTGAACACATATAACACTACTGGGTTACCAAATGTTAAATATTGCTAGGATTACCAAGTGTCATGTGCATGCTCGAAGTAGTTGTACTTATGTGCTTAATTAGCTACTATTTAATCTAGCTAGCTTACTTTAGCTTAATTACTTGATAGTATTAAATGAAATTGCATAAAACATTAAATGCATGAATAAAATATTTAAGCTAGCCAAGGTGCTACAAGGTTTAATTAGAAAGCTCATCTTTATTGCCACACAGACTACCATGCTCAATTATAACAATGTTCAAATAAATATCCATACACTCAATGACTCCTACTATGGGCACTTTGGAAAATATTCTAACTCTAGAGAAAAGAGACTACAAGAGCTCTGCTATGCTATGACAAGAACTTTTTTAAACCATGTGCCCAAACACTATATTTATAGGTTGGCACATACCCCACAATATCAAATATCTAACATCTCTTCTTGGGCCTTGATATTGGGTATTTGATATAAGAGCCAAGCAAAATACGATTCATCAACAATCTCCATGTATTCAGCCATTTCCTCAATCTATAGCTCCTTCATGCAAATTTTAGATTTGTTGTACTCATTGAGCCCATCAAAAATACACTACCAAACATTACCTTCTTCCTTGAGCTACTAGAGGACCTCATTTACCTTTACCTTCACCATTTGTATGTGCTTCTCATAAATTTCTTTTTATAACCTAGTCCCTGTAATGATTTTTTATCCTTTCAAATTTAAGGGCCTTATTTTTTTAGGTATTTCTATTGCAAACTTCTAGTGTAAGGCAAAGACTTTCTTCATCAAGAGATTGTTGTTTTCTACTACCAAACTTCTTAGTTTAGTGTTCATCCTGGCAAGCTGCTCCTACTATTGATGGATGAATTTAGACATCTATTGTTTTTGTGCATCAATGTTTTGTAGGCTATGATTTTCAACGACTAGAGCTTCATTCTCCTGGTGAGTTTGGACCAAGTCCTTCTGGATGTTGTAGGTTGTGACATTGGCCAAGGACTATTCAAATACTATTAACTCCTTTGTGTACTCAACCTTCGTGAGTTTGACTTGAAGCTATTGGAAAGCTTCATCCCATGTGATTACTTGGTTGAGTACTGCAAGATCAGCAAGGTGGGCTCTTATTTTAGCAACTTCCGCAGTGAAGCATTAGTGTTCTACTCTAGCTATTTCAAGTTTTTACTCCATGATGATTGATGATTCATGGATTAGCCACATCAACAAGGCCTCGTTGACTAAGCTCCATCAACTAGGCCCCATTAATGCATCATTTCATGCATTGATGTGGCCTCGTCGATGTAGGGTCTATTCTTGCCTATAAATATGTGCCAACCTATCATGTTTAGGCATCAGTCTATCATAGTGTAGCAAAGCTCTTGTAGTTTTTTCCATTTGAAAATTAAGATATTTTCCCAAGTGCCCATAGCAAGAGTCATTGAGTGTATAGATCTTTATTTGAGCATTGTTGCACCTAAGCACAACAATGTATGAAACAATAAAAATGATCTTTCTAATCAAACCTTGCAGCATTTTGGATAGTGTAAATGTTTCATTCATGCATTTAATGTTTTCAGCTATTTATTGAATGTTTTCCAATAATTAAGCTAATTAAGTAATTAAGTGAGATAAGATAAATAGTAATTAAGTAAACACATAAGTACGATCACTTTGAGCATGCATATGATGTTTGGTAATCCCAGTAGCACTTAACACTTAGTATCCTAACAATGTTATATGTGTTCAATATGTGTGCAGTAAGTGGGATGGAATACTTATGTTAGGACTAGTTGAATAGTGATTAGCCTATTAGATTAAAGTAGGTATTAAATTACTTTATTCTTCATCTTGTTTATTTCAAGCATCAAAACCATAAAATATAAAATGACAAAAATCATGTGCCTCAACCATACCCTTAAGCTTCGTAAGTGTAAGTAGGAAGACAATGAACATCTTCAACGTAAAAGTTTAGTTCTTAGAAAACTAGTGCACCAGAAACTATAGAGTCGACAAAATTCAACCGGATCACATGTGAATGATTTGTGATTTGTATGGTTGGACGTAGGGGTACCTCGCTACTCATCAATGATGCAACTACCTCTTACCTAAAGCAGCTCAAGCTAGATAACAATGATGGTATACAGAAGGTCAAAGACATCTAGAATTGGTTGTCTAGTTTCGACTAGTTGGTCCAACAATTCCTCATGTTGGGCTACACTTAATCTTCCACTAACAATGCTTGCAGACATCTACACATCTCTAAGTGTAAGAATGTCTGGTACAAATGCCACAGGTGCATTGAGTGCCTCAGCTACTCTATTAGCAACCACTTCAACTACCATCTCCTATCCTTAGTGCTACATCACTAAGACAGTCGACCCCTCACCCTTCTCCAAATGCACAAAAAGGTAGTAACATTCTCAGAGATTTTTGGGAACTACTGCTATTGTGAGAGGGATATCATTACCTCTCAAGCACTTGGATTCAGCCTTGAGAGCATCTACATTTGTTGGGAAGAAAATATTGATGCCCCATCCTCCATCTAGCTTATGGTTTAGGCCACTTCATTGAGGTGGATCATGGTTGGTTAATACATAGGTGGATCACCATCACTCATTCCTACTTGATGGGACGTGATATTGCGTCCGCCACAATATCGCATACGTGATATCACGGTGCATCGCCAAGTCTATATATAAGAGGTGGCTCTCCCTTGTTTCTCAATCTAGATCTAGACCCTTAGCGAAACTCTGGTAGTTTTACCTCTCCATAGATAGAATAATTTCCATGTGCCCGTAGTAGGAGCTCCAAAGTGAATGGATCTTTATTCGAGCAAATATTGTACCTGAACACAAGTTTGTGTATGGCAATAAAGACGAACTATTGGATAAACCTTGTAGTGCATGGAATAGGCTAAATAGGAATTTATTTAATTTTTATCATTTAAATGCTTTATTAGTAATTAAATCTCTCTCAACCCTTCTCTCATAGTTAAGTGCATTTAGTACGACCACTTTGAGCACATGTGTTACACTTGGTGATCCCAATAACAAATAGCATTTGATAACCAAGGTTGCATGGTTCAGGGTGTGAACGGTAAGTGGGAATGGATGCTGATGCTAGGTTAATTAAGGCTTAGTTAGTTAGTTAAAGTTATTCAATTAGTCTCTTCACCCTTCACCTCATTAGCATAGGAGATAAAACATAAAAACTATAAAAATCACATACCTCAGACTTACTTATCCATACAATCGTGACAAATACAAGTAAGTCTGGGAAGACAACGAATGATTAACCTTAAGTGTTCCATAAGGCGTGTAGGCATGTAGTCTATGGAGTTCAACTGGATCGTGCGTGTAATGCTCGTATTCATATGGTTGAGTGTAGGGGTACCTTGCCACTCATCATTGGCGCCGTTGCTGGGGATGAAGTGTTTGTGCGCTAAGTAGAAGATAGGAAATTATCCACATTATTGGGAGATTAAACAAACCCTTAGGGTTAATTAAATAAAAAATTATATAACAGTTAATCAACACACTGAGTAAAATAACAATGTCTTCTTCTTCGAATAAAAGAAATTCACCAAGTAGGGATCACACAAGAGATAGTCGACGATCTAACACACATAACCAAAATCCGCCAGTTCCTCAGGAATTCAGTGTGGTATATATTTATCCCAATGAGTATATACCCATCAGGATGAATAGCTGTGTTGGTGTGATCTGCAAGGTAACATAGTGTTACCCCTAGATCGTGCAATCCCTAACATGCTCCTCCATGCTCTTGCACAGATTGACATGACGCAGCTATATGATGAATACATTGTAGAAGATTATAACACAAGGGACTACCATCCCACAGAAGTGCAACATCAATGGGACTTGTGGAAGGAGAGTCGCCACACATTATTGAAGGGCAAAGGCCCCCGTAATGCTTTGCCCATCATAAGAGAAGTTAAGGGTGGTGAACCTATCTCAATAGGTTCTTCACAAAATGATGTTCCCCATCCTAACAATAGTGAGGAGGTGGGGTATCAAAACCTACGCTCCATGATACACAACCCTAGTTCTGATTTCCATGAACACCAACTGTTCACTGAGGGAAAAAATACATGACAAGGACGGGCACTCGGATCGTCACCACGATTGGAGCCGTAGCAGCCGAAGAGAAGGTAGGAGACATCGTCATGGCAATGGCTCTTCTTCTTCTTCCCCTTCATCACACCATTCACCCTCTCCTTTCACATTAGGATGCAGTCATAGAGAGCACAACAGTGAGGATAAGGGTAAGCAAAATGAGAGACCTCGACGAGAGAGTCGAGAGCGAGGACAAGGGCATGAAAGAAGGGAAAGTAGGAAACCACGTAGGCATCATAGACATCATGAGAGAGATGACCATGATGAACCCCTACTTTCCACCCAAAGTTTGCTAGATATTACAGAGGCTGTAAGAATACCTACAAGGCATCAAAAAGATAGCAGGATCAAAAGACTAGACATGAACAATATCCCATGGTTCGAAGGGCGATATAACACTGATCCGCAGAATCATTTACAAGCATTCCACGATGCCTACACCTTGCAAAATATCGAAAATGAGTGGAAAAAATTAAAGTTTTTTCCTAGGACACTCATAAAGGAAGCAGAGAGTTGGTACCAGTCCTTAGAACTAGAAACCATTAGGAGATGGAGTACGATGTTAGAATTGTTCAATGATAAATACCAAACATACTCCAGAGTGTCCAACTTGTGTAAGCATATCCAAGGATGGAAGCAAGGTAATCATGAACCCTTGGATGCTACCATGGGCTGATACTATGCATTGCTACATCGTTGCCCGGGCCATGGTTACACACAACAGAATCAACTCTGCCACCTTGTAGATGGGCTACGACACAAAACTAGGAGAACCCTTGGGACATATGCCCAAGGGGGACTATCTGAACTTAGATCCCATGAAATTCATTGATTTTTGGAGCAAGTAGCTAAAGAAGAAGGGGAGCTATGGAAAAGAGAAAGCACGAAAGAATATAACCGTGATCCTTCCCTCTGAAAGAAGGGAGTGAGATTCTGTGATGAAGAGGATGAGTCATCACTCAAAGAGTTGGTGAATAGAAAAACCTTGCCGCTTCAAAAGCTAACAACAGAAGTATTGGCTAAGGTAGATGAAATATGGAGTTCCTTGGATAGAAAAATTGAAACTGTCCTAAAAATCATAGAGGAGTCTAAGGAGAAACGAAGGAGTGACCACGATAAGAAAAAGTAGAGAGATTTAGGCCATGCACGTGACAAGGGTAAGCGGAAAATGACTATCTCCGATGAGGTTGTGGATTCTGACATAGACAATGATGATGGATGTGAGATCTACCAATATGATCATCCTAAGGGATGTTGCCCAATAATCTCACATCTACAAGAGTCTGGGGTGTATGCTCTCAACCCAAGACTTAATAGACGACAAGCACCCCGAAGGTTACCTTATCCCCAAGGTAACCCAAGGTAGTTCCACCAATTGTTAACATATTATCCAAGTGGAACTCCACCACAACCTATTGGGCAACATCAATAGTGGCAGCACCCATAGTCATGGGGGATGCCACTGCCTAGGCAACAATACCCTTACCGATAACCCGAACCTTATGGCTACTACGTGTAGCAGCCAGTTTCTCCAAGTGACTCTATAGGTCATGCAACCCCACAACATCACTACCAAGTTCAGGAGTATTTTAAGACTCCTCCTTCTATGGAAGATACACCACACGCGTACCATCCTCTGAATCCAGCCCCCACTCTTACGCTGGTAGTTCCACTACCACATGCTCCAACAATGCAAGGGGAACTCCCCACTCAACCACAACAATGTAATGCTACGAGAGCTATAAACCTTCAACCCACTACTAGTTCTGACAACCGCAAGAAGAGAAAACCTTTCTTCAAAACCAAAATCCCAAACAAGCTCTCAAAACCACAAGCGGTTGAGTCTATGCATGCTCCTCCAACATACAAGGCTTCAGAGCTCCCTTCGAATCAACAACATGGCTTAACGTATATAATTATGTTAACACATACCATTACTGACTGGATCAAGGTAGGCCACCTTCCCAGGAAACTCTCTAACCTTGGAAGTCCCTTAATCTACCTCCAAGTCACTGGGAATAAACCACATAAGGCTCTTCTTGACTTAGGTTTCGGAGTCAACTTCATCTCACAAGAAATGTATCAAGCCTAGAACCTTCCCCAACTCAAGAAGAGTAATATTCAACTAGATCTAGCTAACCAGTCCATCATCATTCCCTTGGGATTGGTGGAGGACATCATTACCACTGTGGGTGGTTTGTCATACCTAGCTAATTTCTTGGTGATAGAAGTCAGTAATAACAAAGGGGAATTCCCAATTATAATGGGGAGGGCATGGCTCAGCACCATCAATGCATGCCTAAGGATCCACAATCTTTCCTTGGAAATATCTAAGGAAAATATTTATGGAAAGATCGAGAAGAAGAAAGTTATGTGCATCACATACAATGACTTAGAGGGTGATGACATGGAGGAATGCTCAACATCTTCCGCATGCAACTAGTGTGCCCAAGAAACTCAAATACAAAAGTGCCTATATGTAGCAACCACAAAACAAGAGAACACCCAGTGGTTGACAGCTGATCAAGAAAACAGCCCACCAACATGCATGGAACAAACTGGGGGAACAACTCATGCGCACAATGAAGGCATAGATACATTGGAATATGAGCATCGCCGACTTCCACCCCTTAATCTAAGAACATCAATTGGAAGAATTTGGACACTTCTAAGAAATTCAAATAGATGTTCATTATTTGAGATCTCTCCCTTTCCATTCATTCATGGGGGAGATGGTCACCTATGCTGATCATTTGAGGCCCTCAGTTCTTTTACATTTTCGTTTTACACAATTTTTTTTACACATTTTTTTTTTTTGCACATTTTTGTTTTACAAATTTCTTTAACTTTTCTCTTGGGTGTGACTTCAAGGGAACTTGATGCATTTGTGTGGCCATTCTCTTGGGTGCTTGGATGTTTTCTTCTTGAGTTTTCTTACTATTTTGACTTTACCCAGTTATCGAGATGCTAAGTAAATAAAAATAATAAGTCTTTGGTGTGGTTCTCATGCATAAAAACAAAAAACAAACAAATAAACAAAAATAAGAAAAAAATAAAAAAAAGTGAGAATTCAAATCACACCCCTTAGACAAAATAATCATTTGGACTACAAGCACTAGTTATAGAACTAAAATAAACATGTTCCCTCTAACTAAGGCCCTTCTCGCTTCCCATTCTCTCCTCCTTCATTTCGTCGGAATGGTGCTGGCTCTTGGGGGAGACATTCTTGTTATTCAAGTGGATGGATTGGCTGAATGCATTAATGCAAAGTCATTGGATGTGGTTTGTTGAGGCCATACTTGGAATGGGATCTACAAGTCACATTAATCATTAAACACACAAGGGGCTGTACATCACCTTGTTCTTGAGACTCCATTTCATTCTCTTCTTTTCATCCTTCTTTCTCCATTGATCACCTCATTGTTGGTTGTATCATTAGTGTATATTCTGGTTGACGCATCATTTTCTTTTTAGTAAATTCTTGTGGTTAATACTTTAACTCTTGTTCCAAACGACATTCCTAGAGCCTACGGACTCTTTGAATGTGGGTTTGTCAGGGCATTAAGGGCATGAGCCTGCTTTGGGGAGGACCCACTGGCATTCCTATTTAGTGCACCAGTTAAATTCTTTCCCTTAACATTGTTGCAATCACTACTATTTTGTTCATTTCCATCTTGACATCCACTTCACCGACATTACAGTTGTCTCTTTTTCTCCATCTTCCTTGTTCCTTTTCTTTTCCTCCATTCTCTCACTACCGGAGGTTCGCTCTTAGTCATGGGGGTTCGAACACCCAATTTTTTTGATTTTTGCCTAACCCCTACACCTTCAGTAGTCACCATGATTATATCTCTAAACCCATATCAACCATACCACAACTCAGCCAATGGACTTTTTCACTGAAGCAAGGTATCAATTGCATTATGATTCATTTACCCTTGCTAATATAAGATTGTATTGTGTGTGCAGATGGTAATCATGCAACAATGGATTAGATCTGGAGGGAACACTTGGAATGGATTGGTTTTGAAGCAGCTATGCAAGGAACAAGATGGATGGTGTGCTTACGAATAGACAACGAAAGATGCAATCTTGGCGTTGGCAGCAGTAAACTTCTTCTCTCTTCTCTCTTCTCTCTCAGCTACCAAATAAGGTTTGATGTCAAATGTATAAAGTGTTCACTCTTATTTTCGTAAACACAAGTTTTGTTTTGTTCTGTAATGATGATCCGTTCACATGTCATCCCATTCACCATTAGTTCCATCCAAGTCAATAATCCCATACCTTTCCAATATTTTGTAAGGAACTTGAGGATGAGTTTTTATTCAATCATGGGGGTATGATGGGATGTGATATCGCCTGGGTCATGATATCGCGTACGTAATTTCGTGTCCGCCACGATATCGCATCCCCCGCAATATCGCGTATGCGATATCACGTCATCCCCTGTGATATCGCATACGAGATATCACAATGCGCCACCAAGTCTATAAATAAGAGGTGGCTCTTCCTTGTTTCTCAATCTAGATCTAGACCATTAGCAAAACTCTAGCATTTTTACCTCTCCAGAGATAGAATAATTTCCATGTGCCGACCGTAGGAGCTCCAAAGTGAACGGATCTTTATTCGAGCAAATATTGTACCTAAACAAAAGTTTGTGTATAGCAATAAAGATGAACTGTTGGATAAACCTTGCAATGCATGAAATAGGCTAAATAGGACTTTATTTATTGTTATTTATTATTTATCATTTAAATACTTTATTAGTAATTAAATCTCTCTCAACCCTTGTCTCATAGTTAAGTGCATTCAGTACGACCACTTCGAGCACGTGCATTACGCTTAGTAATCCCAGTAACGAATAGCATTTGGTAACCAAGGTTGGATTGGTTCAAGGTGTGAATGGTAAGTGGGAAAGGATGCTGATGCTAGGTTAATTAAGCCTTATTTAGTTAGTTAAAGTTAGTCAATTAGTCTCTTCACCCTTCACCTCATTAGCAGAGGAGATAAAACATAAAAATTATAAAAATCACATACCTTAGACTTACTTAACCATACAACCATGAAAAATACAAGTAAGTCTAGGAAGACAATGAATGATTAATCTTAAGTGTTCCATAAGGCATGTAGGCACTTAGTCTACGGAGTTCGAGCAAATCGCGCGTGTAACGCTCGTATTCGTATGGTTGAGAGTAGGGGTACCTCGCCACTCATCACTACTTGTTGCTACTACTGTTGCAAGAGTTGCTCATCAAGTTCTTGCATATGCTCAATGGTAGCATAGAACTCTAGCATTGTTTCATTAGTGGTTGGTGAAGGTAGTGGTTATTGCTCCTCTTCTTGGAGCACCTTTTTAGGTACTTTGTCCTTCATCATCTTCACCCAGGAAGTAGTTGGAGCACAATGGACTACGTCATTGATGTAGCAACCTATGCCTCCCCTTTTGCATAATTTTTTGATAAGACATGGAAAGGGAAGTGTCTTCCTTCCATGTTTATTCTCCTTGAAGAATTTTTCTATCTCTAGATAGATTAACTATGGAAGATTAATGGGGAACCTTTTGCTTAGAGTGGTGCACACATAGGCAAAGAAGGTTGTGACCTTGTTGGGCCTCACTATTGGATTAAGGTGAAAAGCCATGATTTTGAAATAGGCATGTTCCATAATTTTGATGCACCAAACTCCTTATGGTCCACTCCATAGCACCACTGTGTCCATTCTTTCTTGATGCCTAGATCTACTTACATCAAAATTTCAACTAGAATGGCCCTAGTTTTAGGCAACCCAAGAACCTCAGAGATTTCTTTCATCGAGTAGGACATAGTTACATCATTGATTTTAGCCATGGCATTAGCCTACATATTATTCTAGAAGAGATATGTCTCTCCCATGTGCCACTCCCCACTGGAAGTGATGATGGACCACATGGGAGAGTTTTGAAGTTGCATTTTGACTTTTAGAGGAGTAAACTCCAATGAAGTTCCAAAGTTTAGCTCTTGAAGTATGAATTTCTAAACCTCCATGGATATAATTTTCCTGAGGTAGGCCTCTATCAAGGTGACCTCAAGGTTCGATCTTGGCCTAGGTGCCTCATCTTGGTGGCATTGTCCAATTGCAACCACTTCAAAAATTTGTCTAATAAATTCCATTTCGAGCTCCTCCCATGTACCTACTCTTAGGGCTATTCTTGGCCCCTTCCAATCCTTGGTCATTTGTCCCTTGGTTAGGATGGTCCTCCCTCCTATGAGTGCTTTCCCGTTGGTGCCATCTATGATCATAACAAAACCAAGGATTAGCATGTGATATGTAACTTATAACATTTAAGTACCTTATCTTGTTGGGTAGTTACACTTTGGGTAAGTTGTGACCATGGAAGATCAATTATGTTAATATTATTTCAATGTTATTTGATTTAGGAGGTCATCAAAGTTGTTGGAAGGGTTTAACTTTAATAAATTGATGATTTTATTGTTAGTTTACTAGTTAAACCTTTGTGGGAGTTAAAAAAATTTCAAAAAAAATTTTGTCAAAAACCTAAGGTTTATAGCCCCCATGATGTAGAGCTTACCTCTGGTAGCTACAGGACTAAAAAATGAGGGTAATTGAACAAACATTTTGAAAGTTATGGGCTCTAGAAGGTTCTAGGCTCTAAAAAATGCAAAAACTCCCCCAATCATTTGTGAGAAAATGTGCAAAAATCAATAAGTGTTCATGGATATTTATGGGATTTTTGGGCTACGTTGATGAGATCACATCAATGCGGCCCCTCCATTGGTGAAGTTGGTAGAGAAAATTTTGCACTTTGAAAAATAATAACAAAAATAAGAGTTTAAGCATGAAATGAATGTTTTTGGAAACCCAAAAAGGTCGTGAACATGATGAAACATTGAAAGAGGGTGAGATAAATCCTTCAAAGGAGTGTTAAGTTGGAGAATGAAGCTAAAGGATAAATGCCAATAAGGAGTGGATGGTTTGATGTAACCAATGGGGCGCACAAAGGATTTGATCATAAAAATGTCTAAGAATAAGGAAATTAACTATCCCAACCAAGAGGTATAAAAGTGGATACTCCCCATAGCAAGCTCATGCCCTTAATGCCCTTGCATACCTTCAAACCAAGGAGTCCGTGGGCCCCATGTATGATTAATGGTTGTGGAACTTAAGGACTCAATCCCAAAAAAATCTACCTAAGAATCTCAACACATCAAACTAAGACATCGAATGAAACCATGAAAAACTAGTAGTGAGGTGAATTATAGGAAGTGGTAGTAGATAAAAGAGAAGGTGTAATGGACTCTCGAATCATGGTCACATGAAGTCCCTTGTGGATTTCATGGTTAAGATGACTCGATAAAGTTCATCCTTAGTCCAGATCAAAAACCAACAACTTCCAGTGACTTCATATTGATACTGTAAGATCAATCCATCCCCTCAAGATACAAGAATACTCCCATAGATTAATCATTGTTCCTTAAAGAGAAGAAAAGAGAAGCACGAAGTGAGAAATGGCCTTAGTTAGAGATGACCTTCAAGCATGGGTAACATGTCATTCTAGTCTCAGTGCTTGTAGCCCATTATTAAGTCTAAGGGATGTGCTTTGAATTCCCATCATTTTTATTTTCTTTCTTTTTTTTGCTTTTTATGTTGATTTTTATATTTTTATGATTTTTGGATGGGAATGACACAATGCAAAGAAGTTAACTTCCTATTATTGGTCAATAGTGGAACGGTGAGAAATCCATGAAAAACACTCATGCACTCAAGAGGGTAAGCAAGTACAAAGAGCATTGAATTCCATTGAAGTCACATCCTTATCAATCCATTTAATCCTTCAAAAATTTAAAAACTAATAATTTCATAAGTTTGTTAAAAGCTTCATTAAGGAAGGGACCTCATACTTCCAGGATAAGGAACACCATAGAGTTTGTGGATGGGTGGATGACGTGGACTCACTACCTATTTCATGAAAAAGAAACCATGTCTTAGTTATGAATACCAAAATTCAAAGATAGAATCTAGAAATTAGCAATCAAATAACATTATAGTACAAACCACCATTAGCAAATAGCTACAGCATCATTGTGTCCTATTGGAAATAAAGGGAAAAGAAAAGAAACATAAGAAAAACACAAATCAAAATAAAGTAAAATAGAAAAGAAATTGTAAAATATAATGAAAGATAAAACATACTAAAGATGATGTAAAAAAGTGCAAAAATGAACTAGTGTAAAATAAAAAGATGTAAAAATTGAGTCAGCTAGTATGATTAGCATGGATGGCCATCTCCCCCACAACTAAGTTGGAAGGAGGAGATGTAAAATATTAAGTATGCTTGTTCATTCAAGGAGGTTGTAATCACTAGCTTTCTTAGCCTCATGGTAAGGTTTAATTTGTTGCATGTTGACCAGCATTTTCTTATTTGAACTTTTAGATTTGTATATCAACATGGCCCTAGAAGGAAAGGTTTCATAGATGATGTAAGGCCCTTCCCACAATGTTTGGAACTTATTTATTTGTGGCACATGCATGGGGTTCCAATAAAGTACTTTGTCTCTTAGTTAAAACTTTACCTTTCTTATTTTTAGGTCATGGAGTTGCTTGTTGGATACCTTATGTAACTCATTAGATGACATGGCTACCAATCGATTCTCATCTAGCAAGTTGAGGTTTATCAGTCTTTCTTTCTATGCTAGACTTAGGTCAAGATCAAGGTTAAGGTCAAGCTCACAAGCTATTGAAAGTGTACAAAACATGAACTGAATAGGAAGAGTTGGTAATTTTCCATACACCAGCTCATAGGGAGAACAGCCTATGGGGAGTTTCTAGGTTGAGTGGTAGGCTCAAAGGGAATCATTAAGTTTAGTGCTCCAGTCTCTCCTATATTTGCTAAATGTTTTTGTTAAGATCTTAGTGATTTTTCCATTTGTAACTTCAGCTTAACCATTGGCTTGGGGGTGGTAGGGTGTTTTTAATTTATGATGAACCCTCAAGCATTACATGAGCTTTCAAAAGGTGGTGCCTGTAAAATGAGTATCATTATTAGAAATAACTACACATGGCACACCAAAAATGTTTACAACATTTTGTTGTACAAATCAGGTAGCTATAGAAGATGTATAGTCAGTGATGGTCACTGCTTCTGCCCATTTCTTACAATAATCAACAATGACTATGATGTATGTCTTTTCATTTTACATGGGTGTTGTGGTATCCATGAAGTCAATGCCCCATATATCGAAGGGTTCTAGTCATTGGATCCACTGCCAAGATCCCTCCATATGAGTGGTCATCCCAGTATTTCATTGGCAATGTTCACAAGAGTAGATAAATTGGTGAGCATCCCTAAAGAGGATTAGCCAATAATACCCTACCATTATGATCTTAATGGCCATGCATCTCTCAACATAGTCATCCCCACAAGGACCCTCATGAGCATCCTAGAGGATGCATAGTTGATTAACATTAGAAACATACCAATGAACTAGGTCATTGATGCACACCTTGTAAAGATGTCCATTAATATCCATGAAGCATTTTTCCTAGTGAAAAAACTCTTGTGGCATCTTCTAAGTGAGAAGGTAGGTAAAAATGCCATCATACCAATTAGGTTCATTGGGCATTTGTTCATTTATAGCACCAGCAAAGAGGAGTTCATTAAGAAATTAATCATAAAGTGAACTCTCCTCCTCTTTGTTGTCCCATCTCAACCAAGACAAGTAGTCAGCAATCACTTTCTTAGTTCCCTTTCGATATACCATTGTGAGATTGAATTCCTACAAGATCACTAGCCATTGTATGACATGGGGGATCACCATTGGTTTATTCATAAGAAATTGAATTACACTATATTCTATGTGCACAAACACTTTATACCTAAGCACATAATACTTGAATTTCTCCAAGGCATACACCACCGCCACTAGTTCTTTCTTTGTTGTGGTGTAATTCAACTGTGCACCCACAATGCTTCAGCTCGTATAATAAATATAGTAAGGATGTTTTTTATCATTCAACTATGTGATCACAACTTCCAATGTATAATTGGAAGCATCCATCATGATATGAAATGGTCTAGACCAATTATATGCTCATAGAATTAGAGTTTCTACGAGCTTTTACTTGAGTTGCTAGAATACACTCTTGCATTCCTTAGTCTTAATGAACAGAGCATCCTTCTTTGTAAGCCCCACCAATGGTTTAGTGATCTTAGAGAAATTATCTATGAAATGCTAGTAGTAGCTAGTGTGGCCAAGGAATGATTGGACATCTTTGGCAATTTCTGATTGGTAGGTAATTCCTTGGATAACCCTTATTTTTTAATGGTCCACCTTAATCTCTACTTGTAATATTCTATACCCCAAAACATTACCCTCCTAGATCATTAGATGCTTCTTCTACAAATTTAGCCAAAGGTTGATTTCCACACCCCTTTTTAGAACTTACTCAAGGTAGTCTAGGGCTTGTGCAAGTGTAGCCCCATAGGTGGAGAAGTCATCCATGAAGACTTCAATCCCACTACCAATCTGTTGTTGGAAGATGCTTAGGACAAGGCATTGGAAGGTTGCAAGGGCATTTCATAGACCAAATGACATCTTTCAATATGCAAATGTCCCCCAAGGACTTCTAAACATTATTTTGGCTTGATCCTCAAGTATGATTTGGATTTGGTTATAGTCACTATAATCACCCAGAAAGCTGTAAAAGTAATGCTTAAAGATGATGTCCAACATCTCATCCACAAATGACAACAAGAAATTATCCTTATACATTATCATATTCCACAACCTAAAGTTAATACAAATCCTCCACGTTCTAGCTTTCTTTGGCACTATCACAAGTCGACTAATCCACTTGCTATCCACAATGGGATAGATGAACCTCACCTTGAGTTTTTCAATCTACTCTTTGACAACCTACTTTAGTTTGAGCTTCAATCATTGCTATGACTACTTCTTTGGCTTCATGAAGGCATCTATATAGATGCAGTGCTAGCATATCTTTGGATCAATGCTAGTCAATTCATGATATTACCAAGCAAAGGTTGTTAGCCATTTATTAACCACCTTCAATAGCTTCTTTTTTTTATTCAGGAGCAAGATTGGCATGGATTATCATCAACTTTCTATTATTTAGAAAATCAAATCCCATGATAGAAGGTAGAGTTTTCAACCCTATGGGCTCCTATTTGAAACTTTTAAGGATTTTGAACTCTCCCTAATTGATGTCAATAGGTTCATCATTGGAGAGTTGGCAATGAACTTGATCCAATTCATCCATGCCTTTAACATAAGTACTTGTTAGGCTCTTAGTTGGTTCCATGCATATTGTTGAATTGCATTCTAAATTAGCTATCAGCCACTAGGTGCCCTCTTGTTTTGTGGCTATTGCATATAGGCACCTTTGAATTTTTGTCATGTCTACATACTATCTACATGATATGATAGATGTAATTTTTAGAGACCATAACTTTAGCACATAGTTGCACCCTATGTCACTGTACATGATGCATGGAATATGCTTCTTTTCTATCTTTCCAAATTTATTTTCCTTGAAAATCTCTAAGGAGAGGTCTCTGATGCCTAGTTGCACATCAACAATGCTTAACCAAGCCCTTCTCATGATGATTAGGAAGTCCCCCTTGTAGTTATCAAAATGAATCACCAGGAAGTCATCAAGATAGGATCACCCATAGATAATGGTCATAATGTCCTCCACCAGTTCCAAGGAAATAGTCATGGACTAATCTACCAACTTAAGATGAATGTTGCTCTTCTTGAGAGGAGGCAGGTTCTAAAATTTGTACATCTCATGAGAAATTAAATTTATAATAGATCCTAAGTCTAGAAGACCTTTTCATGGCTCATTATTGATGATTTGCAAATAGATTACAAAACTTCCAAAATCAATTCTTTTCCTAGGAAGATGGCCAACCTTAATCCAATCTTTAACAACATGGGTTAACATCATGATATGTACTTTGGGAGGTACTTAGTTTGAAGGGCTCTTGCATGGGTTTACATATGATGAGGAAGAAGTAAGGTCATCAACCATAGGTGTATTTAAGGGCTTTGAAGAACTATTGGTTTAGAAGAAAGGTCTTTTTGGGGCTTATTTTTTGAACCACTCAACTAAGGAGCATACTGTAACTTAACAGCCCTCATAGTGTTATGGTGTTCTGGCTAGGCAGGAATTGCATCCTAGATTGATGGAGCAAGTGGTAATTTAGTTGAGGATGGAGGAACATCTGTAGAAGGATGAGGAGGGTACTGAGGAAATGGGGGTTCCCCTCTTTGAGATTGAACTCTGTAGTATTTAAGAGGGTAGTAGTGATTTTGGAATGAAGTGTGACTAGAAGAGTCATGCGGTGAAATGGGCTACTAAACATAGTACCCATATGGATTAGGCTACCAGTAAGGTGGTGGCATCCTCGACAACTATGGATGCTGCCACTGATGGTACTGCTAATAAGATTGTGGTGGAGCTCCACTCAGATACTATGCTTATTGTTGATGGAACAACCTAGGATTGCCTTGAGGATAAGATAACCTTTTGGGTGCTTGCCTTCTTGCCAATATAAGACTTAGAGCATACTCCCCAGACTTCCACAAGTGTGATACAATGGAACAAAATCCCTTAGGATGTTTGTAGTGGTAGATTTCACACCCACCATCATCATCTAATTCAGAGTCCACAACCTCCTCTACAACAACAACCTTGCCCTTACCCCTTTGGTGGGCATGTTTAGTTTTCTTCCTTCTCCTATGATCATGATCACTACTTTACTCCTTGAATTCCTCTGCTATTTTAAGAGTAGCTTGGAACTTTTCATCTAAAGAGTCCCACATTTTATCTACCTTAGTATAAATTTCAAAAACAAACTTTTAAATTGACAAGATCTTTCACTACACCACTTCATCAAGCAATGTCTCCTCATCATTATCATAGAATTAGACCTCCCATTTGTGGATGGAGGGATCCCAATTGTACTCTTTCACACTTTCCCTTTTTCTCAACTCTCCTTCTTCATTAGAAGCCTACTTAATGAGACTTTTGATATGATGGACTCTAAGTTCCAAAAGTCTCTCTTGGGCATAGACCCCAAGAGTTCTTCTCATTTCTATGTGGAGTCCATCTACGATATGTCGAAGCTACTCCCTTTGAGAATAACCATGGCCAAGACATTAGTGCAATAGAGAATAGTATCTACCCATGGTTGCATCCAAGGGTTCATGTGTTCTTAGTTTCCAACCTTGGATATGCTTTCTTAGATTGAACACTCGAGAGTATGTTTGATACTTTTCATTGAAGAGCTCAAGCATCATACTCCATTGGTAGAATGATTCTAGCTCTAAGGATTAGTACTAACTTTCAGCTTCTTTGATGAGTGTCCTTGGGAACAACTTTAATTTTTGTCATTTTTTTCAACATTTTGCAAGGCACAAGCATCATGAAAGGCTTGAAGATGGTTCTATGAATCTAAGTTATATCCTCCTTCAAACTTAGGGATATTGCTCATATCCAACTGCTTGATTCTACTATATTTCACATGCCTTGTTGGGATTCTCACTACCTTTGCAATGTTTAGCATGTTTCTTGTTACAAGTAAAGGCTCATCATGCTTATAGCCTCTATGATGGCCATGATTCCCATGATTTCCTCTACTTTCCCTTCTTTCATGCTAGCAAGCCTCCCTTAATTAGCCACACCACTAATCTCTACTAGCCTGATGAGCCCTATGATCATCTCTATCACACCAATCACATTTATCATGGTCATGTCCTCTGTAGTTTTAGTTAGAGCTAGAAGAGGATGAGGATAAGCATTTCAAAGATGAAAAGGAGGGAGGAGAGCCAACACAAGTATAGTGCTTGCTATCCCCTCTTCTTCGATCACAACCATGATCATCACATTTGTTCACATTCCTACCATGACTACCATCTTTGGAGTCCCCATGGTCATGGAACCCATTCTTGCCCAAACTAGGATTTTTTATAGTGGACTATAAATTTTGGTTTAGGCTTCCTTCTTCAAAGCCAAGGAGAGAGAGTTAGTGAATTAAGAGCTCCCTGAAAAGGGATTCTCTCCTTCTTTTTGGCCTTGCAAGAACAAGAGGTTATTAAACCATTTCCTCTTTGAAGCTTCATAACACCTCTTCTATTGTTGATCTCTTTTGCATTGTACCTCAGTGGGATGATAATCCCAATAGTCATGGTCCTACACAATGTGTTCAAAATTAAGCCCTTGGATGCCTAACGTCATAAGAGTTTGGAGAAACATCACAAGAACTGATCAATCAGACAATAACACAATGCTATCCTCCATGTCCCTCCACCACAGTTTTTCATCCTAATGTAGGATGAATGTATGCTTGAACAATAAATTTGACCCCTCACATCTTTGCTAAAAAGGTTGTAAAAAAGCCATGGAAGGTTGTAAAAAGGGCTACAAAATGTTCTAGACTTTATTACTATTGGATGGTCTTTTTGGTGCCAATAGACCTTGAAAAATGTACTTCCAATGTGGTATAAATAGGCTTTGAATCTATTGTGCTAATATCAGTTATAGTTTTGAGCATTACAATTTGTTCTTGGCTCAAAGTGCAACGTGTGGGCTTAAAGCCCAAGTATCACACACTACCCCCACATGTTCCCCAACATGTGGGACTAAGATGTCCATCATGTAAGATTAAATCCCAAATACCACATGCTACCTCCACATGTTTCACAACATGTGGAGTTGAACTTTGCAATGTGTGAGGTGAAGAAGTAAATTTTTGTAGCTTGTGAAGTATTTTTTAGCCCCCGCAAGCTAGAATGCATGGGATCTGTAGCCTGTGAATATTTTTTAATCTACACAAGCTAGAATACAGGGAATTTGTAGCTTGTAGAACATTTTTATCTTCCACAAGCTAGAATACATGGAATTTACATCTTATGGAGCATTTTTAGCTCCCACAAGCTAGAGTAAATGGGATTCACAATGTGTGGATGGCAAATCTCATTTATTTTACATTGAAAATGGCTTAGAATCCTACCAAAAAAAGGCTATATGATGAGGTTTCTATTGGAAAAGTAAAGCAATTATTTATGTCTTTAATTCTCCACCAAATTATAGTCAAAATTTGGCCATGAGCTTTCTTCTGCAACATGAACTTTGCCTTGATGTGTTTCAAGTAGCCTTCTCCCTCTACTTAGCTAAATATAACTCATTGATTTGTTGACTATGGAGGAGGATTTTCACATGAGATAAGGGAAAAGAATATGTTTGAGCTATGCTCAATGCAAGAGTGCTCTAAGGTTCAATATAAGATGAAGTAGGATGAGAAGTAGATGGATGTGTAAATTGAGCAATAGTAGTATGATGAAAATTAGTAGCATAAATGTGATGATAAGATGAAAAGGAATGGTTTATTTTAGATGATTTGATAGTATAGTTAGAATAGTGAATCATATAAGGCTTTTAAGGTTGCATTGATGCTTGTCTTGGTTGTTTGTAATTGGACTAGAAAATGACATAAGGCTCTTTGGGTGGAGACTCATAAGCTTTGTATTTAGGCTTGAAAGCTAAAATTGTTCCTCCAAATCCCAAGGAATTCTATAATACTTCAAGCTGCTAGTTATCCATATGCATTATGACTGGATCAATATCCATCACTATCTTACCCTTATCAGTAAGATCCTAGATGTCATCCTTCAAATTCCTACAATTATTTGTGTCATATCTAGTAGTTTCATGATAGTAGTAGTATTTTCAATAGTCATACCACTTAGGTACCTCAGAGTCTCCTTCTTGTCTTTGAAAAGCTTTCATAACTATCAGCTGAGTACAACAATAGCATGTTTTTACTTGATTAGAGACATGTTTCTTCTTCATGCAATCATTCCTAAGAAGATTGTTTAGAAGTAAAGAGTACTTGATAGATATCTTGGTATACTAGTCTCTCTTAGTTTGAGGCCTACTAATGAGACACGATATCGCATCCCTCGTGATATCGCGTACGTGATATCACATCATCCCCCGTGATATCGTAGTGCACTGCTAAGTCTATAAATAAGAGGCAACTCTTTGTTGTTTCTCATTCTAGGCCTAGACCGTAGCGAAACTTTGGAAATTTTCCCTCTCCTAGATAGAATAATTTCCATGTGCCTAGAGTAGGAACTCCAAAGTGAATAGATCTTTATTCAAGCAAATATTGTACTTAAACACAAGTTTGTGTATGGCAATAAAGATGAACTTCTTGGATAAACCTTGCAATGCATGGGATAGGCTAAATAGGACTTTATTTACTGTCATTTATTTTTTATCATTTAAATTCTTTATTAGTTATTAAATCTCTCTCAACCCTTCTCTCCTAGTTAAGCACCTCAGTACGACCGCTTCGAGCATGTGCATTATGCTTGGTGATCCCAGCAACGACTAGCATTTGGTAACCAAGGTTGTATCGGTTCAGGGTGAACGGTAAGTGGGAACGGATGCTGATCATAGGTTAATTAGGGCTTAGTTAGTTATTTAAAGTTAGTTAATTAATCTCTTCACCCTTCACCTTGTTAGCATAGGAGATAAAATAGAAAAGATATAAAAATCACATACCTTAGACTTACTTAACCATACAACCGTGACAACTACAAGTAAGTCTAGGAAGACAACGAATAATTAACCTTAAGTGTTCCATAAGGCATGTAGGCACTTAGTCTGCAGAGTTCGACTAGATCGTGCGTGTAACGCTCGTATTTGTATGGTTGAGTGTAGCGATACCTCGCCACTCATCATAGGCACCGTTGCCGGGGACTAAGTGTTTGTGTGCTAAGTAGAACATAGGAAATTATCCATATCGTTGGGAGCTTAAATGAACCCTTAGGGTTAATTAAAAAAATTATATAATGGTTAATCAGCACATCGAATAAAATAACAATGTCTTCTTCTTCTAACAAAAGTAATACACCACCTAGGGATCATACAAGAAACAGTCAGCAGTCTAACATACATAACTGTGATCCACCAGTTCCTCAATAGCATCAGGTAGTATATACTCATCATGATGAGTATATACTAGATTTTACCTTTATCTTCCATTAAGAAGAATAGCTATGATGGAGAGACTTGCAAGGTAACATAGTGTTACCTCCAGATCGATCAGTCCCAAACATGCTCCTCCATGCTTTTGCATAGATCGACATGACACAGCTATATGCTGAATACGTTGTAGGTGATTTTGACACAAGGGATTACCATCCCACAGCTACATAACATTTAAGGGACTTGAGGCAAGAGAGCCACCATACAATTTTGAAGGGCAAAGGGGTCCCACATGTCCTAAGTGAAATTGGAGATGGTGAACCACTTATAACAGGTTCTCTATCGAATGATGTTCCCCCTCCTAATGATGGTGAGGAGGTGGGGTATCAGAACCTACACTCTACGATACAAAACCCTAGTTCTGATCCCCGTGAACACTAACTGTTCACTAAGGGAACAACAACACATGACAAGGATGAGCACTTGGATCGTCATCATGATCGGGGTCGTAGCAGCCAAAGAGAAGGTGATGAGTGACGAGGTACCCCTACACTCAACCATACGAAACGAGCGTAGCACACACGATCCGGTCGAACTCTGTAGGCTAAATGCCTAAATGCCCCATGGAACACTTGGGGTTAATCGTTTGTTGTCTTCCCAGACTTACTTGTTGTTGTCACGATGTATGGTTAAGTAAGTCCGAGGTATATGATTTTTTTGGTCTTTTCTGGTTTATCTCCTATGCTAAAGGGTGAAGGGTTGAGAGAACTAACTACTCTAACTAAGGACCTAAGTCTAAATTAACTAGCATCAGAATTCGTTCCCACTTACCATACACACCCTGAACTGTGCAATTGTGGCTACCAAATGCTAATCGTTACTGGGATTACCACACGTAACGCACGTGCTCGAAGTGGTCGTACTGAGGCATCTAACTAGCCTAAGTGTGATAAGCAGCCAATTTCTTGACTAGCTATACACACCCGTAGGTGCTCGTAGCCAAGTCGTACTTACCCCACGTTCTAGGAGATAAGGGTGAGAGAATCTAATCGCGATGAGTAGCCGATTCCTTGGTTAGCCGTACACATTCGTGAATGCTCGTAACCAAGTTGTACTCATGCCACGTTACTAGGAAAGCAACAAATAACATTAAATAAACCTATCCATGTACTGTAAGGTTTATCCACAAAGTTCATCTTTATTGCCATACACAACTTGCGTTTAGGTACAAAGCTGCTCGAATAAAGAACCATTCACTTAGGGGACTCCTACTGCGGGCACATGGAAAATATTCTATCTTTGGGGTGATCAATCTGCTAGAGCTTTGCTACTTCTAACTTCTATATTCCAATGAGGGGAGTGTCGCCTCTTATTTATAGATTTGGCGATGGACTGCGATATCGCATACGCAATATCGCAAGGGAAGACATGATATTGGGACGGCCACGATATTGCGTACGCAATATCGTGGCTTGTGCAAATCGCGTCTCATCATACCCCCATGACTGAATGAAAACTTGTCCTCGAGTTCCTTACAATAATATCAGGAAGGTATGGAATTATTGAGGGGAATGGAACTAATGGAATGACATGTGAACGGATCATTATTACAAGACTTGACAAAACTGGTATTCATGACAACAAGGTTTAACACCTTATTACAATGACATCAGGCCTTTGTTGGCAGCTTGAGAGAAAGAGAGAGATAGAAAGAAGTGTTGTTGCTACCAACGCTAAGATTGTGCTTTTCGTTGTCCATCCATAAGCGTGCCATCGATCTTGCTCCTTGCATAGCTACTTTAGTGCTTCTCCATTCCAAGTGTTTAGCTCCAGCTCCAGATCCAATCTATTGTTTGCATGATCGCCATCTACACACACAACACAATCATATATTAGCAAGGGTAATTGAATCATTAAGTAATTAATACCTTGCTTCGATGTAAGTTCATTGGCTAGGTTGTGGTATGGCTGATATGGACCTGGAAAGATGTTATTGATGACTACCGAAGGTATAGGGGTTAGGAAGAAAATCAAAAAAATTTGGGGCTAGGAGAAAATCAAAAAAAAGCAGGCCCTGTACCCCCATGACTAATCGCGAACCTCCGGTAGCATTAGAATGAAGAAGGGAAAGGAGTAAGAAAGATAGAGAAAAATGAACAACTGAAAACATCAATGAAGTGGATGTCAAGATAAAAATGAACAAAAATAAAATTAATTGCAAAATATTAAGGAAAAGAATTTAACTAAGGCTCCAAATAGGAATGTTAGTGGGTCCTCCCCAAAGTAGGCTCATGCCCTAAATGCTCTGACAGACCCATATTCAAAGAGTCCATAGGCTCTGGGAATGTCTTTTGAAACAAGAGTTAAAGTCTTAACTGCAAGAGTTTACCGAAAAGAAAAAAATGCATCAACCAAAATATATACACTAATGATACAACCGGAAATGAGGTGAACAATGAGAGAAAAGGGTAGAGAGAAAATAAATGGAATGGAATCCCAAGAACAAGGTGATGTACAGCCCCTTGTGTGGTTTATGATTAATGTGACTTGGCAAATCTCATTCCAACTCTGGCCTCAAACCAACCACTTCCAGTGACTTCACATCAATGCATTTGGTTAAACCATCCACATGGATAACAAGGATGCATCTTCAAAGAGCCACCACCATTTCGACGAAACAAAGGAGTGAATGGGAAGTGAGAAGGGCCTTAGTTATAGGGAACACTTTTGGTTCCATAACCAGTGCTTGTAGCCCAAATTTTATTCCGTCTAAGGGGTGTGCTTTGAATTCTCACTTTGTTTATTTTTATTTTTTTTTGTGTTTTGTGTTTTTATGGATGAGAACCACACCATGTAAAGACTTCTTATTTTTATTGTCTCAACTTTCGATAATTGGGTAACATCGGAATGGTAAGAAAACTCAAGAAGGAAACATCCAAGCACCCAAGAGAACAATCAACACAAAGACATCAAGTTCCCTTGAAGTCACACCCTTTGCAATCCTTGAGTCCTTCCTTAGTTTGAGAAATACCCAGTCACCGATTCGTTAAAGTTCTTATTAAAAGGAAACTGTACATTTCCAAGCCAAGAGAAACCATAGAAATTAGTGGATGGATGGATGAAGTGATCTTATTGCCTGCCATATCAAAAGAAACATACCTTAGTATCAACATTGTGACTTAAAGGTAAAAACCAAACATTAGCAGTCAATATGAAAACAGTTCATACCATCAATCTGAACACTTGGGACAAACTTACAAGGTGGATACACATACACACTCGGACAAAAAATGAAAAAGTATAACGATGTTGTAAAACAAAAAATTAGAAAAGATAAAGAAAGTTGTAAAACAAAAATTAGAAAAGTTAAAGAAATTTGTAAAACAAAAATGTGTAATACAAAAAATTTTGTAAAACAAAAACATGTAAAACAAAAACTGAAAAAGAACTGAGGGCCCCATATGGTCAGCATAGGTGGCCATCTCCCCCATGACTGAGTTGTAAGGGAGAGATCCGAAATAATGAGTGTGTGTTTAAATTTCTAAGAAGTGCCCAACTTCTCCCAATTGATGATCTTAAATTCAGGGGTGGAAGTTGGCGATGCTCATGTTCCAATGTATATATGCTTTCATTGTTAGCATGAGTTTTCACCTCAATTTGTTCCATGCATATTTGCTTGCTCCTTCGAGTGGCTGTCAACCACGGGGTGTCTACTACTAGTTGCGTGGTTGCTACATACAGGCATCTTTGTTTCTCACTTTCATAGGCACACCTCTCACATGGAGACATATCCTCCATGTCATCACCTGATGAATCATTGTATGCAATGCATGGAATTTTCTTCTTCTCGATCTTTCCCTAAATATTTATCTTAGAAATCTGTAAGGAAAGATCACAGATTCCTAGGTACGCGTCTATGGTACTTAGCCACGGCCTTCCCATTATAATGGGGAAACCCCCTTCATTGTTAACTTCAATCACCAGGAAATCGGCTGGGTATGACCACCCACACACAGTGGTGATAATTTCCTTCACCAATCCTAAGGGAATGGTGATGGACTGGTTAACCAGCTCTAGTTGTATGTTTCTCTTCTTAAGTTGGGGCAGGTTCCAGGCATGATACATCTTTTGTGAAATTAAGTTGACTCTGGAACCTGAGTCAAGAAGAGCTCGATGTGGTGCATTTCTGATGATCTGTAAATGAATTAAGGGGTTCCCAAGGTCAGATAGTTTCCTGGGAAGGTGGCCCACCTTTATCCAGTCAGTTACGGTATGTGTCAGCATAACCGTTTGCGTACTTAGTTGTTGGACTGAAGGGTTCTCCGAAGCATTAGTGGTTAGAGGCCTATACATGTGCCCAATCGCTTGTTGTTGCGAAAGTTTGTCTGGGCTTTTGGTTCTAAAGTAAGGTCTTCTCTTTTTATAGTTGTCAGAACCAACAGCAGGTTGGATATTTACATGCTGAATATTTACAGCTCTCACAGCGTTACGTTGCTGCAGTTGAGGAGGAAGTTCCCCTTGCATTGTTGGAGCAAGAGGTGTTACGGGAACTACATGAGGTGGAAGAGGTGCGGATGGATTAGGAGGATGGTGTGGGTATGGAGTGTCTCC
>MNCI01000807.1:144990-164571 GCA_015680685.1 Gnetum montanum
TTCTCCTATGCTAAAGGGTGAAGGGTTGAGAGAACTAACTACTCTACCTAAGGACCTAAGTCTAAATTAACTAGCATCAGCATCCGTTCCCACTTACCACACACACCCTGAACTGTGCAACTATGGCTACCAAACGCTAATCGTTACTGGGATTACCACACGTAACGCACGTGCTCGAAGCGGTCATACTGAGGCATCTAACTAGCCTAAGTGTGATAAGTAGCCGATTTCTTGACTAGCCGTACATACCTGTAAGTGCTTGTATCCAAGTCATAATTACCCCACATTCTAGGAGATAAGGGTGAGAGAATCTAATTGCGATGAGTAGCCGATTCCTTGGTTAGTCATACACATTTGTCAATGCTCGTAACCAAGTTGTACTCATGCTGCGTTACTAGGAAAGCAATAAATAACATTAAATAAACCTATTCATGTACTACAAGGTTTATCCACAAAGTTCGTCTTTATTGCCGTACACAACTTGCATTCAGGTACAAAGCTGCTGGGGGACTCCTACTACGGGCACATGGAAAATATTCTATCTCAGGGGTGATCAATCCACCAGAGCTTCGCTACTTCTAACTTCTATATTCCAATGAGGGGAGTGCCACCTCTTATTTATAGATTTAGTGACGGACCCCGATATCGCATACGCGATATCGCAGGGGAAGATACGATATTGTGTACGTGATATCGCATGGGATGCAATATCATGGCGGCCACAATATCGCGTACGCGATATCGCGGCTTGTGCAAATCGTGTCTCATCAAAAGGTAAGAAACATCATCATGGCAATGGTTCTCCTTCTTCTTCTCATTCATCACACCATTCACCCTCTCCTTCCACATCAAGGTGTAGCCACCAAGAACATAACAGTGAGGATAGAAGTAGGAAAAATGAGAGACCTCGACAAGAGAGTCAAGAGCGAGGACAAGGGCATGAATGAAGGGAAAGCAAGGAACAACGTAGACATCATAGACGTCATGAAATAGATGATCATGATGAGCCCCTACTTGCAACCTGGAGTATGCTAGATATAATGGAGGTAGTTAGAATACCAACAAGGCATCAAAGAGATAGTTGAAGCAAAATATTAGATATCAATAATATCCCACACTTTGAAGGGGGATACAATGTTGATCTGCAGAATCATTTATAGGCATTCCATGATTCTTGTGCCTTGCAAAACATAGAGAACGAGTGGCAAAAATTAAAGTTGTTTCCTAGGACACTCATAAAGGAAGCAGAGAGTTGGTACCAATCCTTAGAACTAGAAACCATTAGGAGATGGAGTACGATGTTAGAATTGTTTAACGATAAATACCAAACATACTCCAGAGTGTCCAACTTGTGTAAGCATATCCAAGGATGGAAGTAGGGTAATCATGAACCCTTGGATGCTACCATGGGCCGATACTATGCATTGCTACATCATTGACTGGGCCATGGTTACACATAATGGGATCAACTCCGCCACCTCGTAGATGGGCTAAGACACGAAACTAGGAGAACCCTTGGGACTTATGCCCAAGGGAGACTATCTGAACTTATATCCCATGAAATTCATCGATTATTGGAGCAAGTAGCCAAAGAAGAAGGGGAGATATGAAAAAGAGAAAGCATGGAAGAATATAACCACGATCCTTTCCTTCGAAAGAAGGGAGTGAGATTTTGTGATGAGGAGGATCAGTCACCACTCAAAGAGTTGTGAACAGAATAACCTTGCGGCTTCAAAAGCTAACAATAGAAGTATTAGCTAAGGTAGACGAAATATGGAGCTCCTTAGACAGTAAAATTGAAGCTGTTTTGAAAATTGTAGAGGAGTCTAAGGAGGAACAAAGTAGTGGACAGGATAAGAAAAAGCAAAGAGATTCAAGCCATGCACGTAACGAGGGTAAGGGAAAGATAACTATTGCCAATGAGGTTGTGGACTTAGAAATAGACAATGACGGTGGATGTGATATTTGCCAATATGACCATCCTAAGGGATGTTGCCCAATAATCTCACATCTACAAGATTCTGGGATGTATGCACTTAACCCAAGACATAACCAACGGTAGGCACCCTAAAGGTTACCTTATCCCCAAGGTAACCCAAGACAGTTCCACCAACCGTTAACATACTATCCAAGTGGAACTCCACCACAAACCATTGGGCAGCATCAGCAGTGGAAATACCCATAATCATGGGGGATTCCACCATCAAAACAACAATATGCTTACTGGCAACCAGATCCTTATGGCTATTACGTGTAGCAGTTGGTTTCTCCAAGTGACTCTATGGGTCACACAACTCCACATCAGCACTACCAAGTTTGGGAGTATTTTAGAAGGACTCCTTTTCCTTTGGGAGACACTCCACATCCATACCATCCTCCAAATCCATCCACCACTCTTACGTCGGTAGTTCCACTACCACCCACCCCAACAATGCAAGGGGAACTCCCCACTCAACTGCAACAACGTAATGCTACGAGAGCTATAAACATTCAACCCACTACTAGTTCTAACAACCATAATAAGAGAAGACATTTCTTCATAACCAAAAGCCCAAACAAGCTCTCACAACCACAAGTGGTTGAGTCTATGCACACTCCTCCAACATACAAGGCTTCGGAGCTCCCTTCAGTCCAACAACAGAGCTTCACGCATACAGTTATGTTAACGCATACCGTTACCGACTGGATCAAGGTAGGCCACCTTCCTAGGAAACTCTCTGATCTTGGAAGTCCCTTAATCTATCTACAAGTTATTGGAAATGATCCTCATAAGGCTCTTCTTGACTCAGGTTCTAGAGTCAACTTAATCTCACGAGAAATGTATCAAGCCTGGAACCTACCCCAACTCAAGAAAAGCAACATTCAACTAGAGCTGGTTAACCAATCCATCACCATTCCCTTGGGATTGGTGGAGGACATCATTACCACTGTGTGTGGTTGGTCATACCCAGCTGATTTCCTAGTGATAGAGGTTAATAGTAACAAAGGGGACTTCCCAATTATAATGGGAAGGACTTGGCTGAATACAATAGATGCATGCCTAGGGATCCGTGATCTTTCCTTGGAGATATCTAAGGTAAACATTTATGGAAAGGTTGAGAAGAAGAAAGTTCCATGCATCATATACAGTGACTCAGAGGGTGATGACATGGAGGAATGCTCAGCATCTCCTTCATGCAATTGGTGTGCCCTAGAAACTCTAAGACAAAGGTGCATGTATGTAGCAACCACACAACAAGTGGACACACCGTGGTTGCTAATCGAAAGAGCAACTGACCAACATGCATGGAACAAACTAGGGGAACAACTCATGCTCATAATAAAGGCATAGATACATTGGAATATGAGTGTCGTCGACTTCCACCCCTTAATCTAAGAATATCAATTGGGAGAAGTTGGACACTTCTAAGAAATTCAAATAGGCGTTCATTATTTCGGATCTCTCCATTTCCATTCAGTCATGGGGGAGATGGCCACCTATGCTAATCATTCGGGGCCCTCAGTTCTTTTACATTTTTTGTTTTACACATTTTTGTTTTTTATGTTTTTGTTTTACAAATTTCTTTAACGTTTTGTGTTTTTATTTTACAACATCATTTATTCTTTTTCATTTCTTTATGTGTGAGTGTGTGTGCATGTTTTATCCATCTTGTAAGTTTGTCACCCAATAAGTATTCTTCACAATGGTATAAATTATTTTCCATTAATTGCTAATGTTTGGTTTTTACCTTTAAGTTATGATGTTGATACTAAGGTATGTTTCTTTTGATATGACAGGCAATGAGTCCACTTCATCCATTCATCCACAAATTTCTATGGTCTCTCTTGGCTTGGAACTATATAGTCCCCTTCTCAATAATAAGAACTATAACAAATCGGTGATTAGGTACTTCTCAAACTAAGGAAGGACTCAAGGCTTGAAAAGGGTGTGACTTCAAGGGAACTTGATGCATTGTGTTGGCCATTCTCTTGGATGCTTGGATGTTTTCTTCTTGATTTTTCTTACTGTTATGATGTTACCCAATTATCGGGAAGCTGAGCAAATAAAAATAAGAAGTCTTTGCATGGTGTGGTTCTCACACATAAACACATAAAACAAAAAAAACAAACAGTGAGAATCCAAAGCACACCCCTTAGACAAAATAATCACTTGGGCTATAAGCACTGGTTATGGAACTAAAATAAACATGTTCCCTCTAACTAAGGCCCTTCTCACTCCCATTCTCTCCTCATTCGTTTCATCAGAATGGTAGTGGCTCTTGGGTGAAGGCATTCTTGTTACTTCGAGTGGATGGATTGGCCGAATGTATTGATGCGAAGTCACTGGATGTGGTTGGTTTGAGACCGGATTTGGAATGAGATTTACCAAGTCACATTAATCATTAACTCCACAAGGGGCTATACATCACCTTGTTCTTGAGACTCCATTCCATTCTCTCCTTTCCATCATTCTTCTTCCATTATTCACCTCATTGCTGGTTGTATCATTAGTGTATATTTTGGTGGATGCATCGTTTTCTTTTTGGTAAATTCTTATGGTTAAGACTTTAACTCTTGTTCCAAATGAAATTCCTAGAGCCTACGGACTCTTTGAATGTGGATTTGTTAGGGCATTAAGGGCATGAGCCTACTTTGGGGAGGACCCACTGACATTCCTATTTGGTGCACTAGTTAATCTCTTTCCCCTAACATTTTTGCAATCCATTTTATTTTGTTCATTTCCATCTTGACATCCATTTCATCGATGTCCTAGTTGTCTATTTTTTTCCATCTTTCTTGTTCCTTATTCTTCCTCTATTCTATCACTACTATTGGTTCGCTCTTAGTCATGGGGGTCCTGGTCTAATTTTTTTGATTTTCTCCTAGCCCTACACCTTCAATAGTCACCACTCTTACATCTCCAGATCTGTATTAGCCACACCACAACCCAATCAATGGACTTATACTGAAGCAAAGTATCAATTTCATTATGATCCATTTACCCTTGCTAATATAAATATTTTGTTGTGTGTGCAAATGGTAATCATTCAATAATGGAGTGGATCTGGATGAAACATTTGGGATGGATCGTGCTGAAACAGCTATGCAAGGAGCAAGATCGATGGCACGCTTATGGATGGACAATGAAAGGTGCAATCTTGGCGTTGGCAGTAGCAGACTTCTTTCCTCTTCTCTCTTTTCTCTCAGCTGCCAAATAAGGCCTGATGTCAAATGTATAAAGTGTTCACTCTTGTTGTCGTGAACACCAGTTTTGTTTTGTCTTGTAATGATGATCTGTTCACATGTCATCCCATTCACCATTAGTTCCATAATCCCATACCTTCCCAATATTTTGTAAGGAACTCAAGGATGAGTTTTCATTCAGTCATGGGGGTATGATGGGACGCGATATTGCATGGGCTACGATATCGCATCTACCACGATATCCCCCGTGATATTGCATACGTGATATCGCAATGCATCACCAAGTCTATAAATAAGAGGTGGCTCTTCCTTATTTCTCATTCTAGGCCTAGACCATAGTGAAACTCTAGCAGTTTTTCCTCTCCAGAGATAGAATAATTTCCATGTGCCTGCAGTTGGAACTCCAAAGTGAACAGATCTTTATTCAAGCAAATATTGTACTTGAACACAAGTTTGTGTACAGCAATAAAGATGAACTTCTTGGATAAACCTTGCAGTGTATGGGATAGGCTAAATAGAAATTTATTTACTGTCATTTATTTTTTATCATTTAAATGCTTTATTAGTCATTAAATCTCTCTCAACCCTTCTCTCCTAGTTAAGTGCCTCAGAACGACCACTTCGAGCATGTGCGTTACGCTTGGTGATCCCAGCAACAACTAGCATTTGGTAACCAAGGTTGCATCGGTTCAGGGTGTGAACAGTAAGTGGGAATAGATGTTGATGCTAGGTTAATTAAGGCTTAGTTAGTTAGTTAAAGTTAGTTAATTAATCTCTTCACCCTTCACCTTGTCAGCATAGGAGATAAAATAGAAAAGATATAAAAATCACATACCTCATACTTACTTAACCATACAACTATGAAAACTACAAGTCTGGGAAGACAATGAATAATTAACCTTAAGTATTCCATAAGACGTGTAGGCACTTAGTCTATCGAGTTCAACCGGATCACGCGTGTAACACTCGTATTCGTATGGTTGAGTGTAGGGGTACCTCGCCACTCATCACCTACATTGTTGATTAGAAGAGAAAGTTGTTGAGGAAGCATTATTTTGTCCCTTTAAGAAAGAAGAAACACCTATAGAAGTTGGTGGTGTCTTCTCTTATTTGGTAGCCTTGTTATGGACTAATGTGAATTTGTGATCATTGCATTGAATGACTACTTCTTCAATGTATTTGAAGGTTAAGAAAGCATAATTTAGAGAGTGAGGCTTAGGATAAGTAATTCTCTTCTAAATGTAATCCATTACTACTCCTTTAAAGATATCTTGCAAATGGCATTCTTCCAAATAATAAGGTAGTTTCATTGATATTATTGTCCATCGAGAGATGAATTTTTTAATGGACTCATTCAAAGCTTGTTTGATACCAAAGGAAGACATCATAATATTACTTTGAGGCACATTAAAATTAAATCATTCAATGAAGGTTATAAGCAGTTGGTCCAAAGAGGTAATAAATCCATGTGCTAGGGAACTATACCATTCCAAAGCTCCTCTAGAAAGAGAGTTTAAAAAAACATCTCAGCATAATATATAATTAAGGAGCCAAAAACGTGCATTTATTTTTGAATATGATCACATGATTTATGAGGTCTTCCATTTCATCATTATACTTAGTAAAAGTAGGTAGTTAAGCTCCCTTACACAAGATTAGCAAAGAAATTACATAGCTGATGGGATCACTTAAGACCTTATCTAAGAAAACATGAGAGTTTGCTTGTAAGTTAAGTGTCTTTACTAATTTTTCTTCACTATTTTAAAGATAGAGCATCATGACATTGAGTAATGCATGTAGTTGTGGATTTGTTGTACTAGAATTGATGGTAGACAGAACCATAGCAATAGGTGGAGAGGTTAAGGGAGGATGCACATAAGAAGTGGGTCCAAAGGATGGAGAAGGAGACATACCCAAGGATATTGGGTTGGATGGGTATACAAGAAAGGAGAATATGTTGGTCACTTGAGGAATACTGAATGGCTATGAAGTACAAGCTAAAAGTAAAAAATATTAGAATGGAGATATGATAGGTTATGATTAAGGAATAAAGATAGAGTGAGTGGTTCCAAAGGATGGAATAGAGGATTGGAAGATGGAATGTGGGTTCCTAATGTTGTTAGGTAGAAACAATTGGTATGCTAAAACAATGTCATAGGAAGGCTAAATGTTTTAGTGATGACTAGAACAGATCCAAGTGCAATACTTTGAGAAATTAAGATGTTGATATTATGGATATGATGAGAGTGAGAGTTACTTTTTCCAAGATCTACTATTGGTTACTTTTCATCTTTATCTATCAAGTGGATGTCTAACTTAAAGGCAACACTTCCTCTCCTTGCTATGAGAGTGATGTGTGGACTAAGAGATTGATCTAGGATGTTCTTCATCTTAGCTTCTTCAATGTGTAGGTAGACATGTTCCTACATCTTCTCTTACTCCATGATGAATTCTACTAGCACCTTAGCTTTCTCATCATCCAGTTCAATGGCATGATCTAGATTGACATGAAAGGATGATAGTTTGTCAGCATGCTCACATTCTAACATGATTTTGAGCATGTCAAGTGTCAAGATATAGCCCAACTCCCATTTAGCATAGGCTATCTAATAGTCTTTTAGGCTTGATCCACTTGAAAATGCTTAATTTCTCCTAAGGTCTAGCAGCTTCTAGAGTTTGAAGAATCTTGATGATGATGATGCCATTGCAACAACTATGGAAATGACATGACTTCATAGAGTTGTTACCAATATGTTGACTTATCCTTGAAAATATGTTCACACTTGAAACAAAAGATGAAAAAATTTGATTTCAAAGGGAATGCTAAAATCGCAGAAAAATGACATGATGTCAATGTTTTAACACAACACGTTAATGAGAGTTAGACTATAGGGAAAGCCTAGAAATGACATTAAAATCACAAGAAAAATGATGTGACATCAATGTATCAACATGATACATCAGTAGCACTTAGAAAATTTTAAAAAATTTGAGAGAAAATGTAAAAATGTTAGAATTATAGAAAACTTAAATAGAGAGCAAATCCTACAAACAACATTTAGGTCTATGAAGATAGACAATCTCATGGCCAACTAATGATCTAGAAAAATTAAACTCTTAAATAATCTTCCTCAAATCGAAAAGAGACTTGGGGATCATAGGATGAATTTAACAATTTAAGCCAAACATTTTTCCAATGTTAGAAAATTGAAAGTAGAAAGAAAAATAAACATGTGAAATAGCTAGAAGGAAAAGTGTATAAAGATCATATGCAGATCTATGTAAAAGAAAAGGTGTAGTGTGTGATTGGAAAATAAAAGAAATTGACAATGATATGAAAAATGAAATGGATCTAACCTATTAAAGTATTCAATGTGGAAAAAATTCAAGAAAAACTAAAACTAGATTTCTAAGAGATCTAGACAATGCCAAAGATAAAAAACCAAAAGGCCAAAATCCATATTACAACGAAGAGAGAAAATTAGAAACCTATAAAAGAATGTCCCAAAATGTGTATCAAGGATCAAAGACATCCAACAAGGAATTATGTTACCTCATTAATTCTCTAATCCATTCACTTGATAAATATTTTGAAGAAACAATAGTAGATTCCTCATCTAACAAAATTAAAGAAAGGATTAGATCAATTCATTAACCTTATTTTGAGTGATTTATCCATGTTTCAAGAGGATAGAACGAAGGGGATATAATGCGTGAATGGAGAAGAGAGTGAAAAGTAAGGTAGTTATTCTATAGAAAGGTCATGTCTTTGGAAGAGGTTCTTCAAATTTCTGATCTTAAGGAACATTAACTAGGCTAAGTAGCAAATAGGGCAACAAATGTTATGTGCCAAGAGGAGATGTCCAATCAAAGCCAAATCATCCAAAAAGCAAACCCCTTTTCATTTAATGGTATCCTCCTATTTATAGGCTAACAATGCCTTGTAGATTACATAGAAATGACATACTGGAACTCACAAAATCTTCTAAAAGATTCTAGATAAGAGAATCAATGTGCAAATATAAGATTAACATTAGATGTCAAATGCAAGTTTGATGCTAGACATTAAAGAGCTAATATGCTAAAAAGTAAAGATTGATGCTGGATGTTAAAAGTATATCTGATGCAAGATGTTGAAAGTTGATCTCATGTAGGATGTTAGAAGCTAGAAGTAAAATCAATGTTGGAGATGATGTCAAACGTTGAAACTAGAAGAAGAGCCAAAACAACGTTGTTAATGATGTGAAATGTCATTTTTGGCAAGCTAGAGATAGAAATAAAAAAACTATAATACAAATGATGTAGGACATTGAATTTGGATTACTAAAGGATGGCTTTAAGCACTAAAAAGCTATAGAATATACCCAAGTCTTTGACTTATGTAGAAAAGGCCAAAGTGAGTACAACAACTTGCAAAAGAAATATTAGAGATGTAAAAAGTATTAAAAAATAATAAATTAAATGATTTTCTTGTTGATAATTATAAAAAATATAATTCTTCTCATATAAATGATATGAAAATAGACAACTAACATTACAAAAGAAATTTTTTTCTTTAAAATTGCACCAAACTTATTTCTTTTAAGAAGACATATTAGAAGGAAGATCACTAAGTTTAACTAAATAACTTTCAACCATATTAAAATATATACATTGTGAATGATTATAATGTATTTAAAATAATATTTTTATGCCCTATTTTCAATTTTTAAATAACTGTGTGAAGTTTAGATCATATTATATCCAATCTTTACATACACCTTCCAATAACACCTTTAACAATATCTTGATTTTGATTGACAATATGCAAGATGATTAAAGATTAGAAATGGTGGTAGTGAATTTTGCAATTTTTAGAGAAATAAACATATGTACCCATAAGTACTACAACCAAATGATACTTCTTTTAATTTATAAGAAATATATAAAAATATAATTATGCTTCGACTCAAACTAGTAACCTCTTACCTAGCAAGATAATGAGCCAATCGCTTAATCCACCTATTACTACTAACTAGTAACATATTAGAAATAAAGAAACTTAATATAAAGAAACATTTGATTAATTTTAATGCTTAAGTAAATTAAACAATAAACTTTATATAAGAGATTTAATTTTTTAAAAAATAAGAAAGATGAAATATTAGCCTAGTTGTAAGACTCTTGGTATGGAAAATCTAGATCATAAACTTGATTTTCTAAAAACTAGTATGGCCTAATAGATTTAAAAGGTTATTAGTAAATGTAAATAAATTTTTAGTATTGGTTTCAAATTTTTATTAGTTTATAAGCTTGAGTTGAACTCATGGGATTTTTTTCTCTTTCTTTTCTTATGTTGGTAAAGAAAATGTATGTAATCAAATCTTTATTAAATTCTATGGTTAAATCCCTAGGAATCCACAACTTATTGCTTTAAAGTAACAAGATTAATAATTGAGCTATTCTCTCATTAACATTAAAACTTGAATAATCATGATGTCATTACATGGATTAAATTCTTAAGGTAGGCTAAAGAGCTTAAAATGAATTTTTATCTATGATCAACTATCTATTTATCACTCTAACTTTGAGTCCATGCTAAGGTTTCATTAGCAAATTTGATTTCTTTAGAACTATCATTTTCCTATGGAGGATTCTAAATTTCTTTTAACTTCTTATATTGATGTTAGTATTTTAAATTTTTTTATTGACAAGGAAATTTTTGTTACTTTGCAAAATGAAAATTGACAAGTTGACAAGTAGAAATTTGTGACACCTTCTTCTAGTAATAATGATAAATATGATACATAATTTTATTCTTCTTCATGATGTATATGATTTATTAGTTGTTAATCTTATACCATGATATGTATTTATTCATATTTTAGATTACCTACCTCATAATTGAATTTTTGCTTCATAGTTAAATGATGTAATACAAAAGTCATAAGTGACAAATGTCCCCTACATCTAATCATATAAATCACAAGCGTTCACACATGACCTAGTTTTATTTCATGAACTAGACTAGTGATATATCTAGATCGTGAAGTGTGATTGTAGGTTATTATCTTTCCAGTTATACTCATGTATCCCTTAATGCATATGTTAAGTATAACTAAGAGATATGATTGATGTTTTTTTTTTTTGGAAATGATTAAAGTAGTATTAAAATATTTAAGTTTAATCTAATTAATCTAGGTGTAACAAGAAAAGTATTGTCTATTCTAATAACATAATGAATGTCTATCCCTACTTATAATGTAGCATTGAGGTGGACCTTGATTGATTTCCTTCACATTAATCTCCTTTCGAAGGTATACTTGTTCCTTGTAATGTCATTTGAACATGTCCTATTTGGTAGCCTCATTTTTACATGTCTAAATCTTAATTGTGGATCTTTGTTATAATGCTTGAATATTTTCCATTGATAGATTCTTATTTTATCTTACAAACCTCTTAATGTGAGCATCTTCCTTAACAAATTATTCACAAAGGTAACTTAAATAATTTTCCAACTACTCTTTCTTCTTAACTACTTACGTCATCCTCTAGTCTTTTTATTTCTTCATCCAATAAGATGATGTTCCTTTTATGTCCATATGTTTTTTCTTCAAATACAGATGTATCACATGTGACCTTGTCCCTTTCAATATTCACTTAATGTTGTTTACCTATTAAATGATAAAGCTTCTTAGTTCTAAAGTGTTAACCTTTTGGTATGTAAAAAATGAAAATGGAGAACATGGGATGTTTATTCTGGGTAATGTGTTTGTAGGACATGAACAAGAACTCCACAACAAGACATGAGAACTCAAGGAAATGAGATCTACAATGAGATGTCAAAATGAAGACCACATGGGCAATATGAGAGCATGGATGAGTATGGATGAAAAGAAAGGCTACAAATCAAATGAAGATGCTCCAAGGACTAGCATGAAGGAGAATTGATGAGAGAAAGCCTTAGAAGATAGAACCCAAAAGTTGAAAATACGACTCCTAACAATAGGAGATGTCTTTATCTCAAAGTAAATGTCTCCCTAGAGACATCCCATAGAAGACATCCCATTTTCCAATGAGATGTCTCTCTTGAATTGAGGCCAATCTTACATAGATGTTCCAACTTTGAAGAATATGTCTAGACTAGTCGTTTGGTAGTTGTTACATGAATTCCAAGGAGTTTTCAGAAAGTTTGAGGCTATAAGAAGATACCAAAATCTTAGGAATTGTGAAAGTGCTATTCACACAAGATCAATCATTGTCTAATCTATGCTATTGTATTCTTGTTCTTCATTGTAATTGTCACATCCCCATTCCCAAATGATGTTGCTGCCTAATGAAGATGTTGTCTCTTCATAATAAGTGTTATTTTTATCTTAATAAAACCCAAAAGTGTAGTTGTAATTGAGACCTGAAAGGGCATGTTGTAATAATGGACATGTCTCTTAAGGTAACCTTTGGCGGTTTGACCTAAGGCATTTATACCTGGGGTTAGAGGTCATGTCAGCATGGAGTGGCAAATCTGATACAAGCAAGTCATAGGAAGCTAGGTGAAGCATGATAAGAAGTGGACTGGCCATCCCTTCTAGTTGGGTTATAGGCCTAACCATGGTGGCAGTGCTAGATTGCCTCTAGGGGATAGATGCCAAAGGAAGAAATCCCTAAGGAACACTCTTGGAGCATAATCCAACTATGCTATTCCATATCAATAAAGTAGTCTTTTCTTTCTCTTTCTACATTTTTCCTATTATTTCCTTTATATATAATGTCAAATATCACATATATTTCACATTTGGTATATTTTTTTTGTACGCATCATGTCTAATATATCGTATATTTGACATTTACCATGACATTCAAGGATGGGATGTCATAGTAACATCATTTTCCTGGTTGTATGTTGTATTTAGCTTCAACTACAAGAACTTGTAAATTCAATTACATTCTTTTCTTATTTCTTTATCTCTTTCTTATAGGCCTATGGGGTTGATATGCTTCTTGAGAGAAGACATCCACATTGAGCTTGTTGGAACCGTATGGGGTTGAATGATTTTGCAGCATCAAAACACTCTAAAGTGGAGCTCAACTTTGTAAAGGTTGTGGAATCCTTGAAATCACATTCTAAGCTTATTAGGACCTTGCAAGGTTAAGTGATTTCATAGTGATTAAACTATTGGTGATTGTTTGGGACTACCAACATTGGGCCTTCAATCTTGTAACCTTCTAGGATCATGAGATGCATATGTATTCTTCAAATAGGGTTTAGGTGCTTCCTGGTCTTTGGCAACACCAAGGCTCATATACCTCTAATAGACTTAGTGGTTATGAAATGAACTAAACATGAGTATTTGTTTGTTGTTGTGAATGTTGAAATAGTTGGGTTACGTATGAAATTGTAATTGGCTATCATAAAAGAAATTTAACTAACTTTGTCAAATACTGTGAGTTGCTGAAGGTTCCTATTTTCTCAAATCATTTAGTCTATATAGTCCCTATTGTACATTACTTGTAACAAATAAAATTTCACAAAAATATTTTAGCATAATTCTGCCAATCTACACATAATTTCCCCCAAGGAAAAAATTCCACAAGAAAGCTAGAAATAGAGCGATATTCAATGGGTTTAGAAAGAGGAAAGAAAAGAAAGCAAATTTGTGTGAATCTCAAACATTTAAGTGAGATAAATTGACATGGAAAAAAATAATTCATAATAAAGCTATTCCAATTCAATCTATTACGAGTCATCCAAACCCTTTGAGCTCAATAAGAAATTTCCTAAAAGACAGTCTTATTTAACTACCAAAATGCTTTGTAAATGACAAAGTACAAACTTCTATTTAGCTAGTTAATATTGATCAAGNCTCAAACAGGCAATTTCTATAAGACATTACTATTAAATTGCTCAATATGTTTTTCTAATACAACCTAAGCTTTTATTTGGAAAACCTTAATAGAAGTCTAATATTGCAAAAAAACAGAGCTATAAAGGCAACCTAGAAAATGCCAAACATGATACTATCTAAACAATTAGCTAAGCAACTAAGACAAAATGGGAAGAAAAGAATTCACAAGATTAAAATAAAGTAGCTAAATTGATGAATTAGCAAACCATCTTACAATCTTCAATATCTTTCTTCTTAATCTCCCACCCTCCAAAATCCACACCATCCAGTCCTTTTTATAGTAGCTTTGGGTAGTTACATTCATCATGAAAAGATAAGGGGTGTTACAAGTATCTAGGGGATTAATTCATAACCACCCTAAGAAGTTATAACTTTTATAAGAAGTTATGAGAAATTTAAGTCATAGTTGGCAAGTGTCTTCTTACTAATTACAACATTATAAGTTACAAATATCAAGGGGATCTAGTTATAACTACCATAGGAAGTTATATCTTCTATGGGATGTGTTAACTCCTATAGAAAATAAAGGTATATTTTCCAAATGTCCATAAAACCCCTTTTTCTTTTTAATGATAACCTTTTCCCTATTCTTTATACATATAGATTATTATTAAAACTTAGATTATAACTTTATGCTTATATTAATAATTTGTATGCTATATCTTTGGACATGGCATCAATTAATAAAATCCTTTTCTTTTAAAATAAACCGTAACATCTTGCCATGTGTTGTCAACTATCGTCAACACTACCATCAATACCATAGAAACCTTCGATGCTACACACCACCTCCCATGCCTATGATCCAGGCTCTTGCTGCTATTGTCTGCTATGGATAGTTGCTTCTATGCTAGCCATTAAACCTCAAACAAATAATGCTGAAACAGTTGTTGAAAGAAGCAGTGAATACATCCCCTTCCACCTCTTCATCCTAAGAAGGTTGGATGTGGAATTCTCTAGGGTTGGAAGCGTGGCAGGCGGCCATTCCAATAGCGATATTGTAGCTGCTATCTTGCTCGTCTATCTGTGTCATAATCCTAATCGATTGATGCTACTGAACCTACATCACTCAAGGTTTTAGTGAGATCTCTAAGTGTTTCAGTCTATTCCAATGCCATTAATGACCAACAATGATTAAGGTTCGCTTCTCTACAGATATTACTAAAGAGATTCTAGTAGACGGCCAGCAGAAATCTATCTACATCTTTCCAATTAGATATCACAGAGCTTACAATAGATTTTATAGAAACTTACAAAGTATTTTCACCGAAATTTTTGAATAAGATACAAGAACATATCCTCCCTTCCCAGAAGTAGAAATGCAAGATAAGCTACATGGAAATGGTTCCTCAAGCACTAGTATGATAACTTGAGATGGGCATTTTGTGAGTAGCATTCCAACTACCTACCCATCCACTAACAGCTAACAACAAGATAAAATCTCCTAGATCACAACATTTTTAAATAGATCTGGAGGGTTTTATAAATAGAAATAATAATAATAATGATCTCCTCTAAGATAGGTTTGAAGTTATAAGGTCATACGGTCCTTCTTGCCTTGACTGAAGAGAAAACAAGTGCAAAAGAATGTGTTTGTGCTATTGCTACCCTTTTATTCATCACCTAGAAATTTGGCTACTAGATGCCTAAATTCTACCAAAGTGACCCTGGAAGACCCAACCTTGCAGGTGTTCCAACGTGCCACAAATTCACTGCTATGCTCATGGACACAAACCAAACACAACATGTTGAGCTTACAAAGATAGCGCACTGCGATCTTCAACAATCTATGGGCAAATTCATTGACATTATGAGGCAATTATAGTGTTCACAGGATCAAAAACATGACTTCTATTTTGATAAATTTCTAAATGGGGAACGTGAAGAGGATAAACAACATGTTGTTATGGCCAGACTAGTTTATTTTCATGCTCTAAAATAGCAACAACCTCGTATCAAAGATGACTCAATAATAGAAGCACCTCTTCTAGAACAAGCTGGTCTTCTCCTAGAACCCTGTTGTTGATGCATAAACTTTGGGCACACAAACACCTAGGGAAAAACTTGTTTGAGGAGACTATTACCTAGGGCACCTCTAGTATGGGTATGGAAACCTAGGAATAGTCTCAGTTGGAGAGGGCTATGTGATGTTTCAAAATAGTAAACCAAACCAAAGAAACCTCAAGAATTTAAATTGAATGATTGTCTTGAATTCAATAATACAATAAGTAAAATAAATAAATAAATAAATTTTCCTTGGTCCCCATTGCTACCACTGGTCTATCGTTGCTAGAGGTGCCCACTGCTAGGCAGGGAAAACCCCAATCGTTGCCAAAGAGGGAGAGAGAGAGATCTAGCCTTTCGTAATCAAGAGAGAGAATAAGGAAGAAGAAGAACCCCATTGCTAACTACTGATATCAACACTTTCTGCTGACATGCTTGCAAGAGTGAGGGAAGGCTGAGAGATCCCCTCTCACAATTGTGATCACCACCATCATGCATTACTTAGAGTCACCACCATTCTATCACATTGGCCACCCATCATCAACTAGAAAGGGAGAAGAGAGAGAGGGATGCTACATTGCTACCAACTCCTGCTAGGTAGTAGTTGTAATTGACCATTAATTGCCACTAATGGTGTGTTGTCATGCACTACTCATGCATGTCTAACTGTCATCTATCACCATGCCTACCGTGCACACATTATACAGTCATCATCTAATGCATAGCGCATCGCCAGGAGAGCTTGTCATAGTGGTGCTTACTAACATGTCTCTGACGCATGTAGATATGTCTATTGCCACCATTGGGCATTAGCTATAGCTACTACCATATGTGCATCAACTGATGCTACCACTATTCGTGTTGCGTTGGCCACCTATCGTAGTTTGCCACATGAATCGCTACTGACTAACAAGCAAGCCACTGCTAACAAGCACGTGTTGGTTGGTGTCTACATGTCAGATGTCTATCATCATCTGCCTGCCCATTGCATGCCTACTACTACCCATCATCTACTATTGTGAGTACAACCTACCACAAGCATTGTTGCTATGCCATGCATTATCATTCTATCTGCCTATCCATTGAGAGAGAGGCCTACTAACTATAGCCTAAAAGAAAAAGAAACCACCTCTAGTTTCCTAGTTGTACCCAGATTCAATGTTTTTTTTTTTTGTTTTTTTTTTCTTTGTTGCAATTTGCTCTATCATCCTTATAGCTACTCCTCTACCAGTCTGAATCCCCACTACCATAAAGCCCAACATAACCACCACCACATAATTCCAGCCATTATTACAATGGTTACACCCTATGTAACCACCATCGCATGACCACCACCACCACCATCGAATACATAACTTCTAACCACTATCCAACATTGCACAGAATATTTTGCCTAGGTGTGAATGCAAATACTGCAACCAAAATGAACAAGATTTTAGTAGAGGTGAATTCAGCAATAGTGACATATATGAATTCAAAATAGTGCCATTTGCAACTAGGCTTTTTCATAGTTGCACTCTTCAAAAATTTTAATACATTCAAAACTCATATTTCCATTATGTACAAACCCTTTTTTATGATAAGTTTATGAATGGATGTCAAAAATTTAATTACTTATTGATAGAGTTTGAAAAAAAAACATTATGTATATATGTTAAAGATTCTATGGAGCTTAAAATCTTTAAAAACTTATCGATGAACCTTACAAACACTTAAAACTTTATATTGGACATTAAAGCCTTTATGGTTTTTTTTTACCAAATTAACATTTATAAATTTGTAGTTGGTAGGTCACTGTTGAAGATTGATACTATTTATTATGGCCCCATGCCTAGCATGGGCAAGGTTGACATCAACAGTTAGCCCCCAAAACTTTAATTGCATGCAAGTGCAAGGAACAGTGAAACCACAAAATTTTAAAATGATGCAACTGATAGAGAATCGAAAACATCATAAAACCCAAACAAACTAAAACTTGAAAGAAAAGTATACTAATCTAAACATGATTAAAATAACCATATAATCATAAGAGAACTAGATGTGGGCCATCCTAACCACACCATCTTATTTAATTAAGATCAAACCATATACTTTTTATAAATCATAATTTTAACTATATGTATAGATACAATTTAAGAATATAACTAAGATTGTATTCCCAATCTTCTCACAAGGTAAAAGTCAAAAGTATGTAGATTACTTTGAGCACAAGACCTATACTAAACTTAATGAGGAGGATAGGTTCATGTTAGATTCTGGCTAGCTGCAACTTTTAGATTTTTCCTTGGGACTCTTCTTTCTTTCTCTTTTTTTTTCTTGAAAAATAGATTCAAAAGGAAAAATGGAGGTTAGGGTGAGGAAAACTACCAAACCCCCTCACACTCAAGAACTTATTACACTATCAATGAACAGAATCCTCATTCTCCTTTTTTTTGTCTTTTTTTTATTAATTTTTTTAAGGAAACTTTGTTCATGGTGTACTTCATTCTTAAGGTAGGAATTCCAACACAAGTTTGTCCGATTAGCTACACTTCCCAAGAACAACAATCCTTTTGGAAATTTGACCATGGTGCAATTCAACCTTCATGTATGTGCCTTTAAGTACAATCTAATGGCTTCATAGCAAGTCTCCTGGGTGGCTAAGGGTTCTTAAGTGAAAATGAACACACTTCACCCTATTTCTCACAAGAGAGCCATGGATCATCACACTTAAGGGCTAGGGCGTATGAAAGGGAAAATGACATTTTTGAAGGTCACCTAGTGATTGTGGTTGATGAGTCATCATTTGCAATATCGCATACGCGATATTGCAACCTATCTCCTCATCTATAAATAAGAGGTAAACAAATCAATTAGAAGTTAGTCAGTTTTAGAGTTAGTTTTAGTTTTCATTTTTCTCTCAACCCTTTTCCCCCCAGTGTATGCCCGTAGTGTGGTGATTGTAATTGTACGGAACCTTTATTCGAGTGTGATGTACTTGGACACACACATGACCGGCAATAAAGATCGAGATTACTTCATCATTGCAGCATTCACTTAGATTAATCATTTAATTAATTTTTATTTACTGCTTTCTTAGTTAATCTCTCTCATCCTTATCTCATGTTAAAACGCGGAATGAGTATGACTTGATTACGAGCATTTAAGTGTGACTACTTGGTAACCCAGTAGCGTACCTAGGATCTGCACTTGGTAATCCTAGTGGTAGTCATGCACGAAGTCCAAGATGTGTATGGATAATCAAGGAACGGACGCTCATCGCACTTAGGCTAGTTTAGATTCTCTCACCCTCTCTCTCCTAGATTAGTGAATATTACTTTCCATTGCCTTCAAGAGTAGCATTAGGTTAGAAACACATCATACACCTCACTCTAGACTAAACAATACGTGACAAAGCTAATACTAGTCTAGGTGGGAAGACAACGAACTGCGAACTAAGGCTAACTATCTAGATGCCACAACTAGTTCGTCTGTGGAGTTCAACCAGATCGCACGTGTAACACTTGTATTC
>MNCI01000807.1:175995-231900 GCA_015680685.1 Gnetum montanum
TTTATTGCCGGTCATGTGCGTGTCCAAGTACGGCACACTCGAATAAAGACACCGTACAATCACATTCACCACACTGCGGGCAGACACAGGAAAATTCTAACTCTGGAGGGATCAAACTGCCAGAGCTTTGCTACACTAAAACTGGGATCCCCAAACAAGGGAGAGCCGCCTCTTATTTATAGACATGGCGGTGGACTGCGATATCGCGGCCAACGTAGACCGCGTCTCATCAGCGCATAAGCAAGTTGATGCAGGAATCTTATGTTGTACTCTTGGACATTTTTCCCAAATAGCTTCCTCAAACTTGTGAAATTGTTTGATGCTCTAGCCAGGCTAGTAAACTTATCAAATTGGGGCAAGAACTTATTTTTGAATTCTTGCCATGAGTTAATGGAGGCATTAGGGAGCATAAAAAATCATTGGATGGCTTTGCTCCTAAAAGTTCTCACAAATACCCCATATGTTATGTCATTTTGTATAATGTTATCGATGCGTAGTAAGGTTTCAAAACATTATATATGTTGGTAGGAATCACTAGTAGGGTTTGTGGGATTGAAAAACAAATTTATATTTTGGAGTGATTTTTGGATATCATGGTAGTTAGTAAAGTTATCGCCAAGGGAACCAGGGGTTGATTGGTGATGAGTCACATTTCTTGGCTGCATCAATGAGGCCTCATTGACTAGGCCTTGTTGAAAAGGCCCCGTCGACACATCGTATCATGCATCGACAAGACCCCATCAACGTAGTGTCCACTTTTTGGCTATAAATACACATCCACCAACTGCATTTATGGCAACAAGATTTTAGTAGTAGTGAATCTCTTATAGTTTGTTCATTTTAGAGTTAGAATATTTGTCCTTAGTGCCCGTAGCAGGAATCATTAAGTGTATGGATCTTTATTCAAGCATGATTATACCTGAGCATGATAGTGTGTGTAGCAATAAAGATATGCTTTATGATAAACCTTGCAGCACTCTGGATAGATTAAATATTTCATTTATGCATTCAATGTTTTTAATTAATTCATTCATTAAATGTTTTTCAATAATTAAGCTAATGAAGTAATTAAGCAAGATAAGCCAAATAGATTAAACACATAAGCATGACCACTTCAAGCATAACACGTATTCACTTGGTAATCCTAGTAGCGTTATTGCTTGGTATGCCCAGTAGCATAATGCTTGGTAACCTAGTAATGGATACATAGGTTCAAGAAATGTGCAAAAAGTGGGACTAAATGCTTATGTTAGGATCGCTTAGATACTAGTTAATTAGTTAAATAAAAATAGCTAATCTAATTACTTGTATCTCCCTTTAAACACCAAAACCATAAAATACAAAATGATAAAAATCAGATGCCTCAATTACACTTAACCATACGAGTGTATGTCACAAGTGTAATTGGGAAGACAACAAACTACCTTAAGGCAAGGTTCACTACCTAGAATACTAGTGTACCGAAAACTATAAAGTCCACAGAATTCGACTGGATCACGTGTGAATGCTCTATGATTTGTATGGTTGGACATAGAGGTACCTCACCACTCATCATTGGCATCGTTGCCAAGGACTTTGTTTGTTAAAACATGTGTTATCTAGGATTAGTGAATATTATTTATATCATTGGATGAACTCAAGGTCAACATCACTTACAATGACATATAAACTACTAGGCACATTGATAATTTTATTCATTTTGCAAAATGTCTTCTTCTTCCCACAAACATGAAGATGTTAAACTACTAGTTTCACAGAAGTGCAAAGTGGTATATACTCATCTAGATGAGTATGTACTAGACTTCACCTTCATCCTACATTAGGATGAATAGCTACGATGGCATGATATGGAGGGCAACATCATCTTGTCCCCCAATTGATTTGTACCCAAGATGCTACTTCAAATTCTTAAGAAGTTTGGCATCTCAAATCTTCACAAAGAATACATTGTCGATGGTTATGACACTTGGGACTATCATCCCACTAAAACAAAACATAGGTGAGATTAACACTAGGAGCAATACCATGAGTTTACAAAGGGGAAATACTTTAGTAATCCCTTGTTCCTACTAAACCAAGATGACAATGTGGATCCTCCTCCTAAGGATTCTCAATATGAAAATTCTTCACCCTTTGTTATTGGTGTTGAGGATGTGACCCTGAACTTGTGATCCACTATTCATAAGCTAGGTTCAGGAAAGAGTGATAGTCAAGGTAGCAACTTGGGAAAGCATTACAACGGCAAGGGATCTAAGGATGGTGGTCGTAATGAATGAAGAGGTGGTGGTAGACACCATAGTGGCAGTGGCGGTCCACCTTCCTCTTCATCCTCTTTATTTGATTTTGAACATTCCTCTTCATCTTCTGGTTCTCATAGAAGCCATCATCAGGATAATCATGGTGAAGGTAATCAACAAGACAACAATGACTGTGAAGGCCACTAAGACCGAAGGGGTGGTCGAAACCATCATCGATGTCATCGACGTAAATGATGATGAACCTCTATTGACAACTAAAATCATGCTCAACATTGTAGAGGCAATAAATATTCCAACTAGGCATGTGAGAGATCACTAGATCAAGTACTTAGACATGAATAATATCCTAAGATTTGAGGTGGGATACAACTCTAATCCACAGACACCTCTACAAGCTTTCCATGATTCCTATGCCTTACAAAACATAGAAAATGAATGGCAAAAAATGTTGCTCTTCCCTAGGACACTCATCAAGGAAGTTGAAATTTGGTACCAGTCCTTGGAACTGAAATCCAGTCATTGATGGAGTACCATGTTAGAGCTATTTAATGACAAATATCATATGTACTCCAAAGTGTCTAATCTAAGAAGGCAAATCCAAGGCTGGAAATAGAGAACACATGAACCCTTAGATGCCACCATGGATATATACTATTCACTCTTACATTGATGCCTTGGCCATGGTTATTCTTAGAGAAAAAAACTTCACCACATCATAAATGGGCTCAGACCAAAAACTAGAAGAACTCTTGGGATGTATGCCCAAGGAAGATTTTCTGAACTAAGAGCTCATCAGATCCAAAGGCTAATTGAGAAAGTAGCAAAAGAAGAAGGTGAGTTGTGAGAAAGAGAGAGTGCAGAAGAGTATAATAGGGATCCTTCCATCAAGAAATGAGAGGTTCAATTTTGTGATGAGGAGGAGTCACCACTCGATGAAGTGATGAATAGGAAAACCTTGTCCATATAAAAATTAATTTTTGATATTTTAATAAAGGTTGATAAATTATGGAACTCTCTTAATGAAAAATTCCAAGCTACTATGAAGATTGCTAAAGAATCCAAAGAGCAAAATAGTGATCGTAACTGTAGGAGGCAAAAAGAAGCTGAATGTGCCTACCAAAGAGGTAAGGGCAAAGTTGTGGCCATAGAGGAAGTTGTGGAAACTAACTCTGATGATGAAACTGATTGTGACATTTGTCATTATGAACATCCAAAGGGTTTTTGCCCTATGGTGTCATAGTTACAAGAGTCTAGGGTGTATGCATTGAATCCTTAACTAGCACATAGGTAACACCTAGATGATTGCCTTATCCTCAAGGCAATCCAAGGCAGTTCCACCAACAACAACAAGCTTATTACCCAAGTGAAGCTCCTCCACAACCTTATGAATAATACCAATAATGCTACTAACCAAAATCGTGAGGAATGCCACCGCCAAGGCAGTAGTACCCTTATAGGCAACCAAATCCATATGGGTAGGATGTTTAGAAATGCATCTCTCCAAGAAGTTATACAAGTCATACCTCATTTTAGCATCACTATTACCCTCTATAGTACCACCAAACACATTCACCATCTACTTGAGGGAAAACCCATATCCATACCATCCTTCACATCCATCTGCACACACACCTCCACCTTCAACCTAGTTACCTCCTGCTCCACCCATACAAGGTGAGATTCCTTCACAGATGCAACAAAAAAATGCTATAAGGGTAGTACATTCACAACCAACTTTCCAGTCAAGTGATTCAAATAATCAATCCAAAAAAAGACCCTTCTTCTAACCCAACAATCCTCTACAACCCTCATAACCTAGTACAGCTAATCATCCTACATCTCCAATACCTTCATCCTCTATATCAAATACCTTTGAGTGTCCTTCAAACCAAATGTCACCTCAGATTCTGCTTACTCATGTTGTTTTCGACTAGATCAAGGCTGGAAATCTTTCCACGAAAATATCTAACCCAAGAAGTCCACTCATTTACCTGCAAATCGCTAGACATCAGCCATGTAAGGCTCTTCTTGACTCTTTTTTCAGAGTTAATCTCATCTCTCATCTCCCATGACATGTACAAGGCTTGGAACCTAAAACCTCTCAACAAGAGCAAGATCCATCTAGAATTGGTAAATCAATCAATTATTGTCCCTCTAGGATTAGTAGAGGACATTATGATCACAATTTGTGGGTGATCCTATCCTACTAATTTTTTGGTGATCAAGGTTGAAAACTACAAAATTGACTTCCCAATCATTATGGAAAGAGCTTGGTTACGCATGGTCGACGCACATATGGGCATAAGGAACCTCTCTCTAGAAATATCCAAAGAAAATGAATTTGGCGAGATAGAGAAGAAACATATTCCATGCATCATGTACAATGATAATAGGTGCAATTGTGTGCAAAAGATTTGGTCCATCAAAAGTACATACATTAAAGCATGCAATCAGTGTGCATAAGAAATCAATATTCAAAGGTGTCTGTATGTAGCAACCACAAAATAGGAGGGCACACAATGGCTGATACTTGACTCAAATAGTAACACATTATGAATGAAACCAACTGAGAGCCTAACATGTGCTTATGTTGAAGGCATGGATAAACTTAAACAATTTCATCTCCAACTCTCTGATAAAGATGATGATACCTATTAGAGAGAGTTGAAAATCCCTGATAACTTCAAGCAAGAGCCCCCAGAGCTAAAAAAATTTACCAACTAGCATGGAATATGCATTTTTAAACAATGGAAAACTAGTCATAATTAATGCCAAACTTTCTCCTAAATAAAAAGAAAAACTATTAAAGGTGGTTAAAAAATGGCCAATAACTTTTGCTTGGTCATATCCTGAGCTAACAAGAATTGATCCAAAGATATGCCATCATCACATTTATACCAACCTAGCCATGAAACCTAGAAGGCAACCATAGAGGCAACTGAACCCTAAATTGAAGCAAATTATCAAAGAGGAAATTCAACAACTCGTCAACACAAGGTTCATCTTTCCCATCACGGATAGTAAGTGGGTTAGCCCACTTGTAATTATGTAGAAGAAAGATGGCAAATGATGGGTCTGCATCAACTTCAGGTTGTTGAATATGGCAACATTTAAAGATCATTCTCCATTGTCATTTGTGGATCAAGTGTTGAATACCATATTCGAACATTGTTATTATAGCTTCTTGGATGGCTATAGTAGCTATAACCAAATCCAAATTGCACTAGAAAATTAGGCCAAGACAACATTCATGAGTCCCTAGAGAACTTTTACATATTGTAAGATGTCATTCAGTCTGTGCAATGCCCTTGCAACATTTCAATGCCTAGTCCTTAGTATTTTCCAACAGCAAATCAGTAATCATATGGACGTCTTCATGGATGACTTTTACACTTATGGAGCTACATTTGAGCAAGCCTTGGACTGCCTTGAGTAAGTACTAAAGAGATGTGTTGAAACAAATCTATGGCTTAACTGGCAAAAGAGCCATCTCATGGTCCAAGAAAGCATTGTATTAGGACATAGAATCACACAAGTAGGGATTGAGGTAGACCCAGAAAAGATAAGGTTCATCCAAGGAATAACATGTTATCCAGAGATAATTAAAGATGTTTGATCATTCCTTGGCACATTGGCTACTACCGATGATTCATAGATAATTTCTCTAAGATCACAAAACCATTGGTAGACCTTACAAAGAAAGATTCACCTTTCATCTAGACCAAGGAATGTGAACATGCATTCCAAAAATTAAAGGAGAAACTCGTAGAAACACCAATCCTACAAGCACTAGACCAGTCCAAACCCTTCCACATCATGACGAATGCATCTAACTATGCCTTGGGATCAGTGCTCACATAGATGGATGATAAGAAATGCCCATACTACATCCACTATGTGAGTTGAAGCATTTTGGGAGCATAATTAAATTACACCACCACAAAAAAAGAACTAATGGCCATGATGTATGCTCTTGAAAAGTTTAGGTACTATGTGCTTAACTACAAAGTATTTATGCACATGAACTATAGTGCAATTTTCTTCCTCATAAATAAGCCAACAACAAGCCCTTGTATCATATGGTGACCTGTGATCCTACAGGAATTCAATCTCATGATAGTATATCAAAAAGGAACCAAAAATGTGGCCACTGACAACCTTTCTTGCTTAGGATGGGATAGTAAAGAAGAGGAGAGTCCACTTTCTAATCAATTTTTAGACTAACTCCTTTTTATAAGAGTACTAAATGATCAAACGCCTATAAAAACAACCTAGTATAATGGCATCCTCATCTATTTTCTTACTCAGAAGATGCCACAAGATCTTGACTTTAGAAAAAGGCAACAATTTCTCCATTGAGCCAAATATTTCATGGAAATCAATGGACACCTTTACAAGGTGTGCATCAATGGCCTAGTTCGTTGGTGTGTCCATAACAAAGATTAACAATGTGTTCTCTATGATGCTCATGAAAACTAATTAGCGATCCTATCTTTGAAAAAGGTGCACAAGGCATTCAACAAGAAATGTCATGACCTCAAAATAAGAAAAGTAAAACTTCAACCAAGAGATAATGTTTTCTCTTGGAACCCCACACATGTACCCCAAAAGGTAAAATTTCAAACATTGTGGGAGGGACCTTATATAATTGATAAAACCTTTTCCTTAGGGGCCATGTTGATCTACAAGCCTAAAAGCCCAAATAAAAAGTAGTTGGTCAACATCCAATAAGTAAAACCTTTCCTTGAACCAAGATAAGCTAGTGCAACTACCACCTCAACAGATGGACAACCACGTTCCATTTTTCAAATCTCCTCCTTCCAACTCAATTATGGAGGAGATGGCCATTCATGCTAATAATCCATATGGATTCTCAGTTTTTCTACTTTTTTTTCACATTTTTGATTTTTACAGCTTATTTATTTTACAAATTTTTAATTTTCATATTTTTCTAATTTCACACCATCGTTAGTACCTCTGAGCCTTTCTTGATTATTTTATACTTTCTTGTATATTTTATTTATTTTTTTTTAGTGTAACTTTTCACCATTTTTGCTGATAAAAGAGCTTTATTACCATAGGACACAATGTTGTTGTTGCTATTTACTAATGATGGTTTATGCTTAATGTTGTGATTGTCAATGTTTGGTTTCTATTTTTGAATTCTAATGTCTGATGACTAACATGATTTATTTTTCATGGAATAGGTAGTAAGTCCACATCATCCACCCATCCAATAAACTCTATGATTTTCTTTGTTCTAGGAATTTGAGGTCCCTTCCATTAAAGAAACTTTTAATGAATCAGTGACCTTGGTAATTCCAAAATTGGGAAGTTTTCAAAGGTTTGTAAAGAATGTGACTTTAAGGGGACTCAATACGCTTTGTACTCTTCTACTTACTTAAGTGCTTGAGTGTTTTTCATAGACTTCTTACCATTCCATTTCAACCACTAATAGGAAGTCGAATAAAGTCTTTGCATGGTGTGGTTTCCATCCAAAAATTCAAAAAAATGATGGGAATTCAAAGGACATCCCTTAGACATAATAAACAAATAAATCTTTGTATGGTGTAGTTCCCATTTCAAAAAAAATAAAAAAAAAACATTATGGAAATTAAAGCATGCCTTGTAGACAAATAAACAAGCTACAAGCACTAGTTATGGGACTAGAAAGACATGCACCCATGCTTGAAGGTTCCCTCTAACTAAGGCCCTCTCTCACTTCCTACTTCTCTCTTTTCTTCTCTTTATGGAATGATGGTTATTTTGTGAAAGCACTCTTGTGTCTTGTGTGGCTGGACCAGTCTTAGAGTGGTGATGCGAAGTCATTAGAAGTAGCTAGTTTTGGTATGGACTAAGGATGGATCTTCTTAGGTCATTTTAAACACAAATTCTATAAGGGACTTCTTATGATCTCAATTCGAAACTTCATTCCACCTTCTTTTCCATCATCCATCGATGCTACCATAACTCACCTCATTATCAGGTTCTATGTTATGCTCTATGTCTTGGTTTGATGTGTTTGAATTGTTGAATAGATTCTTTTTTTTTGGTCCTTAACTTTTCATGACCATTAATCAGCTATGGGGCCCATAGATTCCTTATTTGAGGTTATGCAAGGGCAACAAGGGCATGAGCCTACTATGGGAAGGACCCATTTGCATACCTCTTGGATTGGTTATTGGGTTCCTTACCTTAGACATTGTTACAATCCTACTTTTCGCATATTCCATTATGTATTTCACTCAGTGCTCCTTAACCTTTTATTTCATTTATCCCCTGAATTATTTTTCTCCATTTTCCAAATTTATGAGCTTCAACACCCTCTTCTCATATTTTCATACTATTATTGGCCTTTTGAGCTTTTATTTAACCCTAATTTCATTCAAAAACTCTTTCTATTTTGCAAGTCTAACCAAAGTCAATGATCATCTACAATGGTCAATAGCTACATTAACGAGGCCCCATCGACAAGGGCTCATCGATGTAACTCAAAAACCCTATATATACTATTGTAAACTTTGAAACTTTTACCATTTTCCTCAACACACAAGGAGTTTTTGCCCCTTTTTAGACCCCAAAACCTTCCAAAGCCCTTAACTTTCCAACCATTTGTCTAAATCACTCCATTCTTTAATCCTATAGTTACCAGAGATAAGATCTTTATCATGGGGGCTACAAACCTTAAGGTTTTAGATGAAGTTTTTGAAAATTTTCTAACTCCCCTAAAGAGTTAATAACCTTAACAATATACAAACATCAATTTTTTTGAAAGTTAACCCTTTCAACAACCTCCAGGATGATTTATTAATAATAACACATAAATAAAATAATGATTAGAGTAATTAAATCAACCATAATCACAACTTAGGCAAGTGTCACTATCCTACATAGATAAAGATATCTCAATTACTTCATGTTACACAACGATTGCTAACCCATGATCTTATTATGATTACAAATGGCACCCCTCTCAACCAAGGGAGAAATAGCCCAAAGTTGGAAGGGGCCAACAAGAACAAGCCCAAGAACCTCCAAAGGCAACCCATGTAACGAAACCTCTTTGTGAGGAGCCCGAAGTGGAATTTGTTTGATAGATTCTAAAAGAATAAGTGCCAACAAAGTAATCACAATGAGGGAAAGTACCAAGACCCGTGCCAAGTCTTGAAGTTACTTTGAATCAAACTTACTTTGACATCATCAAGTTTCAAGAGATTCAATGCTCGGTTTTCTAAGAAATAAACTTTTGGGCCATTTCTAGAGAAAGATCAAATAGAAGTCAAAACATAATTACAAACCTCTTCCATGTGGCCAATCATCACATCCAATAGAGAATGGTACATGGGAGAGACATATCTCTTCTAGAACAATAGAAGGTCGAGGTCCACAGTAAAAATCAAAGATATTCAAGTGTCCTACTTAATCAAGGTTTTTGCATAGGCACTAGAGTTACCTAATATTAGGACACAATTGGCTGAGCTATCAACAAAAGGTGATTCTAAAGCCAAAAAGGAGTGGACTCAGTGGTGTTATGGGGTCGACCGTAAGGAGTACAATGTGCTCACACTGGTGAAATGCATCTACTTCAAAATTGTAGCTTATCACCTTAATCCAAGCCCAGCAAGGTGACCACTTTTTCCACCTAATCATGTGCTACTCTAAATGGAAGATTTCGTATAAACCTTTCACAACTAATCTATTTGAAGATCGAAAAGCATTTCTCAAGGAAAACAACATGGAAGGAAAACCATATCCTTTTCATGCCTCATTTGGAAACTCTGCAGAAGAATAAGAATCATCTACTACGCCAATGACATAATTAGGCATGCTCCTTTAGCTTCATGGTCTAAAATCATGAAAATAAAAGAAACCTACCATAACCAAAGAAGAGGAGCAACCACCACCTCCACCGCCTACTCAAGAAACAATGTCAGAGGGTTGTGTAGCCATTGAGTGCTTGTGCAAAATTTGAGAGCAACTCTTGCATGAGTAAGAGCAACATGCAAGGATGAGTAGTATAGACCCATATGTATATCAACCAATAATAAGTCACCTTAATAAGGTGTCTTGAACAATCAGCCAAATGGAAAGCAATGGACCAATATTCACTACCCAATGAACATAGTTACCCATGAGGTCTGATCCCAATGCTCGAGAGCTGATAGTGTTATTATCACAACACCATTTATTCTTAGAAATCTCTGATAATATCGCCTCCTTCTCGATGCTTTTGGAGGAAGATGAAGGGTCCACTATACTAGTGATGTAGCACCAAGGGCAAGAGGCTACAGCTGAAGTAGTTGTTAACCACATCACTGAAGCACTTAATGCACCTGTGACATCTATACCAGATGTATCTGCATTTCAAGATGTGTAAACATCCACAAGCATAGTTACCCATGAGGTCTGATCCCAATGCTCAAGAGCTGACAGTGTTATTATCACAACACCATTTATTCTTAGAAATCTCTGATAGTGTCGCCTCCTTCTCGATGCTTTTGGAGGAAGATGAAGGGTCCACTATACTAGTGATGTAGCACCAAGGGCAAGAGGCTATAGCTGAAGTAGTTGTTAACCACATCACTGAAGCACTTAATGCACCTGCGACATCTATACCAGATGTATCTGCATTTCAAGATGTGTAAACATCCACAAGCATGGTTAGCAAAAAATTGAATGCAGCCCAACATGAAGAATTGTTGGATCGATTGGTGAGGATTGGGCAACCAATTCTAGATATCTTTGATTTTCTAGATAACATCACCGTAACCCAGTTAGAGTTGCTAGAAGCAAGGGGCAAATGCATCATCTTGGAGGGGCAACTCGAAATGGCTCAAGCACAAAATCAATGCTTGGCCATAGATGTTGTTGAATTATGTGCCTGTCTTACTGATCCTACACTCCTTATCCCAACAATAACCAGAGATGAAGCTTTCCAACAGCTTCAAGAATAACTTAAGAAAGTTGAGGAGGAATTAGTGATAACCATCTTCAACCAGTCCATAGCAAAGGCAAAGACATATTCAGTTTAGAAGGACTTGGTTTAGATGTGCCAGGAAAATGAAGCACTAATTGTAGAAAATCATCACCTACGCAATGTTGATGTTCAAAAAGAACAAATGCAAGAATTCATTTATCAACAGTAGGAGCAACTAGCTAGGGTGAATATGGAATTAAGGAAATTAGCTAGAGAAAATCAAAATCTGTCAATGGAAGAAATTTGTGCCTTATGCTAGAAATCTGCTATTGAGATTGCTACCTGGAAAAATGAAGCTTTGAAGTTTGAAAAAGTCAAAAATCACTATATAGACTAAGTTGGCCTACAGAAGGAAGTAAATGAGAAGCACATCTAGATGGCAAAGGCAAAAATAAACGAAGCTCACCAGTAACTTCAATAAGGAAAAGAAGTTTGGCCATTAATGGGATTGATGCCTACAACAAAGTAAAGATCCAACTAAAAGAGTTACAAATAGAAGAGATGATAGAACACGTGGAGTTGGCCAATCTCTGTTATGCAAACCTAGCAATGATGACTGCCAAACGGTTGCAATAAGAGTTAGAAAAACAAGTGGCTAACTCATATTTGTTATACGAGGCAGAGTTTAAACACCATAAAAACACCAAGCAGAAGCTTGACACTACAAATGCTAAACTCAAAGTTCTCAAAGCATGATTCACAAATCAATGATCAACTACTGAGAACTTAGCCAAAAGAATGAATGATTACCAGGAGTTGAAAGATGCAGTCAGAACATTCAACATTGAATGCAAATAATTGGCTACCTAGTTTATCAATGCAAAGGAGCTCTTTCTAGCAATGTCATGTCCTTAGGATGTGCCCATTCTGATGCACATTGACAAAGCTGCATGGATGGTGCATGATCCTAGAAGTAAGGAGGAGAAAATGAAAGCATTGCTAGATGCTTTCTACCTCCCACTAGAAGTTGTAGCAACAGTAGGATAGCCATAGCTACCTTGACCATCACACATGCATGAAGCCAGTGAAGGTCCCTCAAAACCAAGAGCCACCACCACCTGGGACTGTCTAATCTTTTCCACCAAACTTCATGCCATCAAGGAATATGTTGTCTAATTTTGAAGAATCATGTTATGGTGTTCAATTTTGTGTCATGAACATTATCATTTTTGTAATGTATTGATTTGTACACTCACGCACTCCGTTTTTGTCAAGTAAATCTCTTTTATTTGTGAAAGATTAGTCAATAATCTCATACCTTCCCAATTTTGTAAAAGAACTCAAGGACAAGTTTTCATTCAATCATGGGGATATGATGACTCACATTTCTTGGTTGTGTCAACGAGGCTTCATAGATGTAGCCTCATCGAAGAGGTTCCATTGACACAGTGTCTAACTTTTGGCTATAAATACATGTCCACCAACCTCATTTATGGAAATGAGATTTCAATAGTAGTGAAGCTCTTGTAGTTTGTTCATTTGAGAGTTAAAATATTTCTCCCAAGTGCTTGTAGCAGGAGTCATTAAGTGTATAAATATTTATTCAAGCATTGTTATACCTGAGCATGATAGTGTGTGCAGTAATAAAGACGAGCTTTATGATAAACCTTACAGCACTCTGGATAGATTAAAGATTTCATTTATGCATTCAATGTTTTTAATTAATTCATTCATTAAATGTTTTCTAGTAATTAAGCTAATGAAGTAATTAATTAAGATAAGCCAAATAGATTAAACACATAAGTATGACCACTTTGAGTGTAACACGTATTTGCTTGGTAATCCCAGCAACATTATTGCTTAATACGCCCAATAGTGTAGCATTTGGTAACCTAGTAGTGGATACATGGTTTTAAGATGTGTGCGAAAAGTGGAATCGAATGCTTATGTTAGGGTTGCTTAAATACTAGTTAATTAGTTAAATTAAATTAGTTAATTCAATTACTTTTATCTCCCTTTAAACACCAAAATCATAAAATATAAAATGATAAAAATCAGATACCTCAATTACATTTAACCATACCAATGTACATCACAACCGTAATTGGGAAAATAAATGGCCTTAAGGCAAGGTTCACTACCTAAAAGACTAGTGCATCAGAAACTATAAAGTCTACTAAATTTGACTAAATTACTTTCGAATGCTCTGTGATTCGTATGGTTGGATGTAGGGGTACCTTGCCACTTATCAATTGGTTGCCATCCTAGTATAAGTTTTCCTAAAAGTAAAACTTGAAAAACGTGAAGCTCTTTGTTTCCTTAATGTAAAGTAATGTGTAGTTAGTTGACTTGCGGTAGAGGAGAGTTCACTCATAAAACAAAAAATTACAGAATATAAGTGTTAAAATAAATCTATAAATTTAAGAATAAGAAAAAGAAACATTGCAATAATAATTTTTTAAAAAAATCTTAAAATCTGCTATTTAAAAGAATTTTTGTAAAAGAAAAATAAAGAATAAAATTTAAAATGAAAATAGTAAAATGAAAAATTTTAGAAAAAAAAATTTAAAATTTAATAATTAAATAACACCACCTTACCAAAGTCAAGACTTAAGTAAGGACTGTCAAAACACAAATTTGAAAATGGGACTGGGAAATAAGGGTTTTAAAAAAAATATTAAAAATGGGTGATGAAACCCAAAAATTTTCAAGAAATGAACTTTTAAGATCAAGAAATAAAGGGCTTGAAAATTATTTAAAAGGATTATTTGAAACAAGGGCTAAAAGTAAAAATTTTAGCAAAAAAAATTTAACAAGTTTTAAAACAAGATCGGGAAACAAAACAGGCACAAGAAAAATGGCAAGAAAAACTGATATGGGAAAACAAAGGTTAGAAAAATGGCCCTACTTCTTGCATCAAAAGTTGTTGATGCATAAATTTTTGTAACACTAACACCTAGGAAAAAATTCATTTCAGTAGACTATCAACTAGGGTGCCTCCTATATGGGTATGAAAACATAGGAATAGTCTAAGTTGGAAAGGGCTATGTGACATTCAAAAAGTAAAGCAAACTTGAAAACAAATTGGGAGAATTTAAATTGGATAACTATCCTTAATTCTAAGACCTCATGAAAATACAATAGTTAAAAAAATTAAATTTTCCCTAGTCACCTACTAGTGCTACTAGTCTATCATTGCCAAAGGTGCCTACTGCTGGGTAGGGAAAACTTTAACCATCACCAAAAAGGGAGAGAGAGAGATCTAGCCCACTGTAATCGAGAGAGAGAGAGTAAGGAAGAAGAAGAACCTCACCACTGATTGCTACCATCAACACTCTTTGCTGACACACACCTACAGGAGTGAGGAGATGCTGAAAGATCTGCTCCTACAACTGCAATCGCCACCACCACGTGTCGCTTAGAGTCACCACTGTTCATGTAGCATTGGCCACCCACCATTGGCTAGAAAGGGAGGAGACAAAGAGGGATGTTGCACTACTACCGACTCCTACTAGAAAGAAATTGCAACTGACTGCTGACTGCCATTGACTATGTGTTGTCGTGCACTACTCACATGCACCTAACTACCATCCATCACCATGCCTGTCATGCATGCATTATATAGCCCCCGTCTGATGAGCAGCATGTCGCTAGGAGAGCCTATTGCAGTGGCACTCATTGTTGCATCTCTAACACACGTAGATATGTCTACCATCAATGATATGCATCAACTGTAGCTATCGTTGTTCCTGCAACGTTGGCTACCTACCGTAGTCTACCATGCGAACCACTACTAATGAGCATGTGTTGGTCAATGTTCGTGCATCAGATATCTATCACTGTCTACCTAGGAATTGCATGCTTACTACTACCCACCGTCTGTTGCTACAAGTACAGCCTATCATGAGTGTTACCAGCCACATGTCACCATTCTATCTACTTATCTAAGGAGAGAGAGGGTTGCCCATTACAACCTGAAAGAAAAAGAAACCACCTTGAGTTTCCCAATTAGGCCTGGATCCAATGTTTTTTTATATATATAGCTTGCTCTGCCACCCTTATAGTCACTCCTTTGCCAATCTGAATGCTCACTACCATAACACCTGGAGTAATTTCCACCATGTAGCTCCAACCATTATTACAATGGTTATGCCCTACATAATGCCCACCATGAATGCCACTAATGCACGTTGGTTATGTAATGTAACGACCGCATGACCACCACCATTGTTGAATACGTAACTCTCGATCACCGTCCAACACCACACAAAATATTTTTCCTTAGTGTGGATGCAAATACTACAATCAAAATGAAAAGGATTTTAGTAGAGGTAGATTTAATAACAGTGACATATATGAATTCAAAATAGTGTCATTTGCAACTGGGCTTTTTCACAGTTGTACTCTTCATAAATTTTAATACATCCAAAACTCTATTCCCATAATGTACAACCCTTTTTTTATGATAAGATTATGAATGGATGTCAAAAATTTAATTACGTATTGATAGAGTTTTAAAAAAAATTATGTATATATGTTAAATATTCTATGAAGCTTAAAATCTTTAAAAACTTATTGATGAACCTTGCAAACACTTAAAACTTTATAGTGGACATTAAAACCTTTATGGTTTATTATTTTTTTTCACCAAATTAACATTTATAAATTTGTAGTTGCTAGGTCATTGTTGAAGATTGATACTATTTATTATGGCCATGTGCCTAGCATGGGTAAGGTTGACATCAACACCTAGGAACACCATCTACTATTGATCCTTTAGAATTGATGCTATCAGCTATCTGGGCTACAATACCTTGAAGATCAATTTTATTTATATTCATATAAATTAATTCTTTGCCACTATGAATGACTTTAGCATCTATTTCATCTCTAAAATCAACAACATCTCCAGGATTGTTTTTCTCCAAGTAATAACTTGGGTCTTTTCAACTTCAGTGAACTCATAGTCATGATGAATGCTATCAAAAACAACTATAGTTGTCTTTTTTACAATAGAGTTAGTTGAAGCATCATCTTCCATTCTTTCATTATCATATTTATCACTGTCATCACTATCCAATATAATCTCTGGAACATTTGCAATATTTGTAGTCTCTTTATCATTTGTATGTGGATTATTTCTCTGAAGGTGCACTTGGATTTAAGGGTGGATTTTTTGTATTGCAATTCTACAATGTGAAATAAATTTCGTGCATCTATTTGTAGATTTGTTTTGATCTTAAAGTACCAATGAGCACATCTTTGGTAACACTACCATAATCTACTACACCAATTTGCACATGGATCTTTTGGCTTGTCATGTCTTTGCATGTAAAATGAAAAGTACATTTGATACTCTTGCCAACCTAGGATTTGGATTATATGATAAACTTCCAAGTGAATCTAACCTATAAAGGAAATTCTCTACATAAGAAAGGTTAGTTAAAGGCAACCCAGGTGCTCACCCTTTAATCCTTAACAAAATAGTGTAGAGATTGTTGGAATCTTCTCTAAAATGCACACAATTTGCTTATCCCTCACTACCTTTGAATTATAAATATCTTGGTCCCTCAATGCTAAGTTGGCATCTAGATTATATGTAGAGAGAGCACTAATTACACTTGCTAGCATACCCATGGGATGAACATAATGTAGCATTCCTTGTATAGAATTCAATAATCCTTCTAGTAAAGCAAAATGTTGAGACATAGCAAATGCCCAATCTTTTAACTAAGATTCTGATGGAAGTTACCCATACATCAAAACATAAGCTACTTCAGTATATGTAGTCCTCTCAACTAATTCCTTTGAGCAAAGACACGAGTAGGTTATAACCCACTCTTTTCCCTTGACCAACTTCATCATGCAAGCTTGTTCCATTTAGTGGTCTAAATGTACCAATAGAAACACTCAGAAGAAGAGCTTAGAGCTTGTGTAGGGTGTGGTGCCCTTCAAACCACATTTTGAGCTTGTTGGGACCTTGCAGGGTTGAGAGATTTCACAGCAATGAAGCTCTCCTTACATACCTTCAAACTTTATTTCTTCCAAAATTTATGTGGAATCTATTCTTTAATGATGATTCAGTTGGTGATTTATTTTGAACAACATGGATTTCAAAGGAGTTTTAGGTCGAGGAATGAAACGTTGGCACATTTTGGCCATTTTATGGAGCAGGAATATGATATCAATAGAGATGGCAAAATGATATATAACAATAAAAAAATATGCATTTGAAGACCATAAGTAACATTGCCTACTAATTTTTGGAAAATGATCCATTTAGTGTTGCCCTTTTGCTTGTTATATTCATGTAGAGTGTAATTATGGGTATGAGATGAATTATTTCTTAGTTCTCATTATCTCTAAATTGTTGAGTAAAAATGGATACATAGGCAATTAAAATTTCTTTTTTCTTGAAGTTAATTTAGCATAAGCCTGTTACAAGTCCTTATGTTTGAGGATGCTAGTGAAAGTAATCAACTTGGAATAAGAATTTTGATAAAAAAATCATGACTAAAGTTGTTTTTACAAGATTATAGTTGGAAAATGCATTAAAATGTTATCAAGGGAAATCCTCTGTGACTAATTGTTGGAGTTATACTCTGGAAAGTGAAAGAAAATAGTTGAAACTAGGGAATAATGAAGGTCTGCAATTGATTTATGAAATAATATCCAAAGTTACTAGAATAGCAATGAATTGGAAGTTAACATTATTAAACCAAAATCCTTTCTCTAATAAGAGCAAAAATAATTAACATTGTTATTCATTTTAATTATTTTTATTACCTGAGAAACAACATCTACTCAAGGTAAAAAATGGCTTTTTACCAATAACATCACATCATGGCTCTTTCCTACACAAATCATCAAAACCAAAAAATTCCTCACTCACCTACACATGGAAAATTCAACAATAATGACTAAAATTTCCAAATGAAAATGGATAATCCTAATGCACGGCAGTGTTGGTAGTATGGCCAGGGTAAGCCAAAAAACATAGAAATGTGATTAAACATTCAATGGTGGTTCAGTTCGACCATAGAGGGCCAATTGCAAACCCTAAAAGAAATAACCAAACAAGCAAAATGGGCAGTTCAAATTCCAATGTTGACAACAACGGTGGAGGCAATGCCAACACTAGGACCATGATGGCTAAAGATGTGATTTTCCTCCAACAACAACGAAGCTGGAAGCACTAGTATATGCATGATAGAGATGAGCCAACAGGTGGAGATCAAAACATTTCCACAATCACCAAAACACAAAGAAACATCCTAGGGGTGCTGGATGAGGCTACAAATCCAACACGTGCCTGCTCATCATGGTGACACCACTCCTACTAATGGACAATGTAGTAGCAAGGTAATAGACAATGCGGTGGTGAAGGCAATGAGGTGATGGACAACATGATGATGAAGTCAATGAGGCAATAGTGATACAATGACAATAAACCCTTATGCCCAAACTAGACCAAGAAAAATAACATTTCATATTTCAAGTTCAGAGCTATGGTGAAGTATTATTAAATTACATTACATATATCATGGTGATTATAAGTGATAACATAAGTTTGAAGAGGTAATATACACACAAGTGGCAAGGTTATAATTTAAAGAGGCAAATCTATTGAGCTTTATTTGTTCAAAATAAATTTCCATGTAAAGGTTTTACATAAACCTAACTGAATTTCCTAAATATTTGTATTTGAAAGGATACTTGCCAATTATGGCATATATTTCTCCAATTTTTGTAACTTCCTATGATAACTTTGATGATATTTGTTACCAAGGAAATACTTTGCAACCCTACTTAAATTTCTCATAATCCCCATGGAAACTATAACTCCTAAGGTGGTTATAAATTTGTATGCCTAAGATATTTGTAAGCCCCATAACTCCTCATGATTATTGTAACTACCTTAAGGTCATTATAAAAGAAGCTTCAAAGGTAAAATTAAGAGGAGGAAGATTTGGGAAAAGACATTTGAAGAATTCTTCTAAGATGGCTTGCTAAAGACATTAATTTGACTACTTTGTTTTAATCTTGTGAGTTCATTTCTTCTCATTTTGTTTTAGTTACTTAGGTAATGGTTTAGATAATGTCATGCTTGGAAATTAATTTTGGGATTTATCCTAGATTACTTTTATAGCTCTATTTTTTTTGCAATATTATACTTCTATTAGATTAGCCATAGAAAAGCTTATGTTGTTAAAAAGCCTCAAGAGCAATTTAATAGTAATGTCTTAACAAAATTACCTATTTTGAGCATAGAGAATCTAGGAAAATCTTTGGTATTTTTGGATGACTAGCTTCATTACTTTAAAGTGTATTGCATTAGTATTTCAATCAAGAAATTGTTGAATTTTTGGAGTTCTATTGAATACAATCTTTAACAACTAATAACTAGCCAAAATAGAAGCTCGTGATTTATCGTTTACATAGTAATTTTTAGTAGTATAATAAGATTGTCTTTTATGAAATTTCTTGTTAGGCTGAGGAAGTTTGGACAATTTATAGTTATTGAATTAAGGATAACTTTATTAAGAAGTGTTTATTTATTTATTAATGGGGAATAATGGACCAACTAGGAAATGACAAGAGTGGGAGCAACAACCAAAATAGGAGTCGCGGTGGTGATAGGTATGGAAACAACAGTGATGAGAGTGGGAATAGTAGCAGGAGTGACCGTAGGAATGGCTATTGTAAGAGGGAGTGTTGGCAGGACAATGGATGGGCCTATGCATAGTCAGGAAAATGTGGCAGAGGGTGCACAAGCAACAAGGGTTTGAGTGCTCTCGTAGGCGAGTACTGGCACCAGTTTTGACAACTGCGCATAGGATAGAGTAGTCATGCTAGTTAGGGTTGGACATCTACTTGAGGAGGTGATGTAGGAACTAGAGCAAAGTCTACTAAAAAAATTTATCTCTAAGGGAGTAAGGTTGTGGATGGATCTAATTCAAAAATGGATCTAAGTGACATGGGGATTGGAGAACATCCGCATTTAGAGTTTGGCAAATGATCAATTGCTATTCATGCTTTCAACAATGGAGGAAAGGGATAGGATGCTACTAGGGGATTCATGGTTTTATTGAGCCCACAAACTAGCCCTAGCTCCCTAGAGACCTAGAGAACACCATGATAAATGCCTCTTTAATCAAGCATTGGTCTGGATTTGGTTGTTTGATTTGTCATTAGAGTACTAGGAATCGAGGTTTCTAAAGTCTCTAGTGGGGATGTTTGGGGAATTTATTAAGTTTGATGCATTTACAGAGCTCATGGACTAAATGGGGTATGCCCATTTCTACATGTGGAGGTTGCTACGGTCAAAGGATAGAGTTGCGAAGGTCATGTTGGACATTGTTAGTAGGGAAGAAAAGATTCACGTTAAATTTAAAAACCTACCAATGATGCACAAGGAGGAGCCTTAGGGGTGCACGTTCTATGGGAAATGGCACTCAAAATCCAAACACTACCAAGGACCAACTAAGGTCACTCAAGGCTAGAGTCTTGTGGGTAGGAAGGGTTGGACCTAGATGCAGGGGTCAGTTTCAACGAGAGAGGAAGGGCCACAGGCCAAACACCCACATTCTCAAACTATAGTGGGAGTAGGGGATGCATAGCAATTGATGAAGGAGGACCTACTACCTTAGGTGAAGGAGGATGTGGCATACCTACTACCAATGAGTGGCACAGTTGTGAAGTCATCTGTGGGGTGGGGCATGAAGGAGGTCCTTGGCTCTCCCCGCACTCCACCAAGTCTAAGGACTATCATGTAGTAGGTCTCAGCACTAGAATTGCCCCTATTGAGGGAGTGGATTATAGTGGATTGGGGCTCTACCAAGCCAAAAATGTAGGACATATAGCCCAACAAGTAAAGGAACTACTTAGGGTAGTGGTGCTTAGGCTGAACAACAAGATTAGGCAACCTAATAAAACCATAGTGTGCAAGAAATCCATGCAACGGGATTTGGACTTGGGGGTGTGGTGAACACTGCAAGGGGTGTATCATTGACATGTTTCTACATCCCCATGAAGATCCTCACTTGGAACTATCAAGGCCAAGGTACCCTATACAAAAGAAATACCCTACAAACAATGGTTAGGAAGGCAAGTTGCAAGGTGGTTTCTTTTACAAAAAATAAACGTCCAAAGGATCGAAAGGAAGCTACTGATCTAGGAGGGATGGACAACCCAAATGGTGCCTAGCAGGGGATGCATAAGAGGTCTAGCTATTCTAGCCAAAATCCTAATTAGTTTTGTGGATGACTTTGATTGGAGTCAAACTATGTACGTGCCACAAGTGGATCTCTAGATAAAAAATTTCTATGGGACGCAGAACTAGGAGATTCAGGTCCAAGAACTTAGACATGTGGTTGGTGTCATCCCCAATATTGCTAGATGGATGTTGCTAGGGGATTTCAACTAAAGGCTCTATTACTGGGAGAAATCTAGAAAGGATTACATTGATCCATCATGGGTTGAGGCATGCAGTGAGTTTCTTTGTCAATATGATCTGGTTAACTTAGAGATCTTAAGGTGTAAATTCATTTGGAGTAACTATTGAAAAGGCATTGATCGCATCCAGTCCAGGATCAATCAAGTATGAATGAGTAAGTGCCTCATGCTAGAGTACAACATCATGGTGAAGGGAAAGGAGTGACACGCTTCAAACCACTGGTCCATTTTGTGCCAATTCCAATTGGAGGAGAGCCAAAAGCCTAGGCCATTTAGATTTGAGCAGGCTTGGCTACACAAAGCCTGGATAAAACTAATGGTGGTGGAAATCTAGAAAAAATAAACTATGACATAGGAGCCCTAATAGTTCTTAAGGCATGGTCTGTGGATGCTAAAAAATGGTATCAAGGCTAGAGCATTAGATGATAAGTACAACTTTCAAGGGTACAAACATTAAGTGCAGATCGAACTATGGGAGATCCAAAGGTTGCAGGAAGAGGGGACAACCTTGGACATTGAAGAACAGGAGTTGCTTAGGGAACTCCAGGAGCTGCTTAGGGAACTCCAGGAGCTTGATAGGGAGGAAGAGAGCTACTGGAGATAGTAGTCAAGGGTGACTTGGTTGCGAGAGGAGGACAAGCATACACAATTCTTTTTTGCCACAACCAAACAAAATAGGGTCCACAAGAACAAGCTCTAGTGTCTACTAGAGGGCATTGGTGGGGGAGGCCCACAGAGCAGCAGGAGGGGACTAGACACCTTGTAGAATTTTTGGAGAGACATATGGAGGTGGTAGGACATAGAACCAATCTCTCTTCTAATCATAAGAATCATCACAAGTGTTGATAACTCTAATTTATTATGTCCTTTCTCACAGGAGGAGCTACGGTGAGCTTTGAAATCCATGCAGTCCAATAAGGCTCCAAGACCATATGGATGGCCAATTAAATTTTTTAAGGAGTATGAGGATCTCGTGGGATCCAATCTACTAGATTCATACAATAGTATGCTCAGTTGGCAGCAAGTTAGGAGGGAGATCAACTACTTAAGGGTGGTGTTACTTCCCAAAGTCCCTAACCCAACATCACCAAGAATTTTTCAACCCATTGGGGTATGCAACATGTTACTACGTGTTTTCTACAAATTGCTAGTTGGCTGCCTTGTGCTACTAATGGGGAAGTTGATTAGGGAGCATCAGGCTGGGTTTGTTAAGGGCTGCTATCTATAGGACCAGGTGTTACTCTTGCAAGAGATCTTCCACTAAGTTAAGGTGGCTAGATTCCCAAGTATGTACATCAAATTGGACATAACCAAGGCCTATGACACTATGAGCTAGGTGGCACTCAGGACAGTTATGATGGAGAAGGGATTCAATACAAAGTTTTTCAATCTCTGAATTCAAATGCAACCAAGTGGTTGGTATTCCCTTCATGTCAACAAGAGGCTATGTGGGTTTGCTAGAACAAGACATGGACTGAGGCAAGATGATCCATTGTCATTGCTCCTGTTTATCATTGTCATGGCCTTGTTCAAAGGCTATCACCTTGATGAAGGTGTTCAGGAACTGCAAGTTGTTGAAGTGCACAATGCCACAGCTCATTATGAAGATGATACAATGGTGTTTTCCAAGGCTACGATGCCATAGGTTGTGGCATTGTTATGGGCAATGGAGAGGATGCAATGGGAGGTAGGTCTCAAAGTCAATAAAGGAAAGTTAGCCATTTATTTCACTCACATAGATGGAAGGGTGCAAGCCAAAATCATACAAATGTTAGGCATTCTGCTAGGCCAAGCCCATGACACATACCTGGGAATGCCTATTTTTTATTGGAATAGGCAAGGGACTTGGCAGGGATGGGTGGAGCAAGTCCATAAGTGGTCCACACTTTAGACTAATTTTTTTCTATCTAGGAAATGGAAGATGGTGCTAGCTACAACATTCTTTATGGTAATTACCCAATTTACAACATCTATAGCAACACCTTTGGCTACAGTAGTACAAAAAATTGATAACATAGTGAGGGAGTTCATGTGGTCATGAGGCAAAGGGGGTAGGAAGATGTACTTGGTGTTGTGGATGGTCGCAACACAACCTAAACTGGTGGGGGGCATTAGCATTCTAGGGTTTGAAGATGAGATGGCATTGGTAAAAATGTCTATTGAATAGGTACATGGGGTAGATTGAGGGAGTAACATCATGGGTGCAAATGCTACACTAGAAATATCAAAGATGGGAGGTTCAGCCAAAGTGCTCCTAACTCTAGAAGAATTTTTGCCACCATGTTATGGTGGTGGAATAGCTTGGATTATTGGGGAAGCACCCAAAGAAGCTAGTTAAATTTTGGTACTCAGAGGAAGAGGGGTGGGTAGCAATTTGGAAGGGTTGTCTCCCTAAAAAGGTCAAGGAATTCAGCTAGTTGCTCAAACATAGGGCACTACCAATGAGTGCCACATTCAAAGAGGGGAGGATTCACTTGAAAGCCAACTATCCATGCTACCAGGAGGCACTTGAAATGCTGCATCATCTTATTTCTAGGTGTAGGTTCTCTCAGTAAGTGTGATTGGTAGCAAATATCTCTTCCACTGCAAATTTCCATGGGGACTCTTTACAACTTGCTACCTTGTGGATCCTATGGAAATGGAGGAATTCCCTAATTTTTGGGGATAGCCACTACCTACAACCACAAAAGTGGTTAGAGAAGTATGGGTGCTATAAAAGGAGGCCATGGCACAACACTTGCTTTTTGAACCATCATGGACAGAATCCTCTAGTCTGCCTGAATTATGGATGCTAGTTGAAAGGATGGGATGGGTGGAGATGCTCAAACACTTGGAAGAAGAACTGAACTTGCCTACTCAGTAGTTCTATGATAACTAGGTGGGAGACACTACATAGTACATGGGCAGGAGGATAGAAGTCATGGTACAAGCACTTGTTGCTACACTAGGGGTGGAGGATGTAGGGAAAATCATGGCTTTGATTATGAAGGCACAAAATGATGCAAGGAAGTTCTTCACAAGACACATTCCCAGGATTCCTACGAGGTACATCTGAAAGTTTAGATTATAAGGGATCTGGAGGAATGTCGTGCTCCTAGTGGAGCAGTATTTTATGCAATCCAAGTGCCCTCACAAACTAGTGGGGGTGCATTTCACTTTTCTCAAGCACCTTAGGCATGGCTCCCTGGTTAACCTATCCCATTTTTTCTAGGAATCTCTTCGTAAGAGGTGGCTGGGGCAACAACCTAGGATGATCCTTACACTATGGCACAGGGGTGTGTTAATCATTCCCCCAATATCAATGATCATGTACCAATGGCAATGATCCAAAGGGCAGTCAACCAAGGCACAAGTGTAGAATAGTCAAGGCCCTAAGGTGGAGGATGCTAACGCAAAAACATTCATAGCCATGGAGCAAGCATAGGAACGACTATTGGAACACTGCCGCCTGGTAGTCGAGTAGGTGCGATTGGAAGAGCAAGCACAATGGCGACTCTAGTGGGAGGACATGAGGTAGGAGACCTAAAGAGAAGTGAATGAGTCACTCCTATAGGACCTCAAGTAAATGGAAGCAATGATTTCAAGGCACTTGAAAGGACTAGCACAGCTTAGAGTAGAGAACTAGCAACTAGAACTTGGGCTGGGATCAACGGGACAACAAGTTACGACTAGCACAAACATGTCAAAGACCTCAACTACAGTTGAGAGTTTGAGGTCTAGGTCATGGTTCGCTGAGACTAGGAGATGCAGTGCTTCAAGGCTGAATGCAATCAAATATTGTTGCAGTCATGCTGATAAGGGAAGGGATGACCTTGTCATTAAGGGGTGTAATCTTTCATGTATGTCCCCTATCCTTGTGAACCGAGGTTGAATCATTGGGGTGAGGATCTTGGGGCAATGTGAGGAAGCTACACTATGCTAGCATGTGGGTGATCCTGATGTATAATGTAGGTGACCACTACATCACGTGGTTGGGTTGTGCAAATTTGAGTTGGTGACTTTTATGTACATTTGTACATTCTCTTTTTTGGAATAAAATCACCAACCCTATCTTTCATACTTGTAGATTCTTAAACATCTTGGGCACTAGTAAAATCAAGAATGGATGTCATTGAATGTTCAAAACATCACTCACATTATCAATGACATCTTTAATAGTAACTTCTTGACCTTCATGAGGCATGATTAGGATTTTTTTCCCATTGCCTAATGCAAGGATGAGTCAGACCATAGCAACATTTCGAAATATTTGTGGTCTAGTCATCCCTTATTGGTTGCATCAAGAAACCACCCAATACATGATTCATAAAGACTTCTAATTCATCTATATTTACACTAAGTAATTCTTGAAAGTCTCTCTCTCTCTAGCCTATTACTTAGAATATATCCTACAATTGGCTCATAGCTAGTCAATAGTTTTTAGGATCTATTGCAATTACATGAGTAGATGATCCTACGACACTCATTTCTACTATAGATATGCTTTGTGAAACTTAATGTTGGAAGATGCTTCCCATTAATCATTCTTAGCTAGTACAAGTTTAATAATCTCAAAGTATATGAATTTTAAATCCTTCTAATTATATCATTGGTGTACCTAGTTATTCTTATTTTTTAATACAATTTCCTTACTAAACAAGGAAATGACAATGTGGATTTTCCTAATTGTTTCTCCTAGAATCTCCATTCTATCTTTAAGAAAATAATATTAGGCATGTTTGCAAGATATCTTCCATTAAGGATAGCACTCTATATGGAAACACAAGTAAAGATTCTATTTAAGCATTTTGTAAAATTGATGTCATAGATGCCTATCTTGAAGTAGATATTTTTAGCCAAAATAAGGGCGTAAATTCTTTGTTCTTATCTCCATAGGCTCTCTCTACTCATAGATTTCTCATTTATGTATTAGATTGAGTAAACATCATAACTATCTCAATTCCAGTGCTGCAGCAATAGCCTTGAAAAAATTAGAAACTAACATCCCCTCAATCTTCATTGTAGAATCTACTTGTCTATTATGTAAAAATTGGTACATTTTCCCTAGGCATGAGTCTCTATTAGTTGATATCATTGGCTAGAACAGTAAAGCCTATAATTTCTCTTGTACCTCTTAAGTGGTAAATTTTAAAAACAATTTAAAGTTGAGTTCAATGATCACATCGAGTATGACTTTTTACTAATGACTTCAACACATCTATCTAATAGTGTGATCAATTTTCTTTCTTCCAAATCAGGTGGTAAAATCACTTTTACCTATGAAGACTATGGTGTTAATTAATGCACTAATGTAGATTGCACTTCTAGTTTCCTAGGTACTTGTTCTTTTGTGCAAAACTATTGTGTTTATTCCTATCACATTCCCTTCCACTTCCTCGAGTACATTCTACTTGTGACCTTTTTTCACATGGTTGTGAGGGTTCTCCCTCTTTGGGAACTCACTTTAGTGTCATCTATATTCACTAAGAATTAATTGTTAGTCTTCCATAAACTTTTTGGATTCTTAAAAAAGGAAGTATATAACACCCCATATTTTTGGATCCTTGTATATATATCCCTTTATAAAGATTGTTTTTCTCAGTTCTTAAGTATGTTATGCATGTTAGTAATTTGATATATTTTATGGTTACACACTTGATATTTGATGAGTTTTGTGATGCATGTATGAATTAATGTTATTATACATATTTTTTGTATCTATATATATATTTAGTTAGCAAATGTGCACTAATCCTATTGTTGAGTGTGCCAGGATTTCATGAGAGGTGTGGTTCAGAGTATGGCATGATTGATACTCTATGATTTTCTTGATATTTCTTATAAAATATTTTATGATTTTATTTAACATCTTATATTGCTAGTTATTTTATTCATATTTATTTTTAGGATATCATGGGATAATGATTTCCTTAGCTTATGCTTTATTAATTATTCTTGGTATTTATGGATGTTACATAAGAGTAGAGAAAATTATCTAAGTGATGACAAAGATTAATGAAAGTATTTTTGTAGTTCAACTCTTATTTTTGATAATTATTTGATTTTTTCTATTTCTATGATTTTTGGTAATCTTCCATTAAAACTTCCATGGATCTTTCATTCCGCACACCTTGATGACTTTGGTTACATTATGAAGAGGTATTATTAGAGATTAAAGCTTGTGGAGATGCTAGTGGATTTTAGATTAGTTATACTTTTAGTTGGATCTTTATTGTAGTCATTCTTCCTATATCAATTTCTTCATGCAATTTAGAGGTCCATTTTTATATCACACTTTTTATGCACACTATGTGGATCGATTTTGCAAATTGATTTCTTGGATTTTATGTGTGTTTATGGGAAATCTAGGTATTATTTTTTATAATGTGAGAAGGAAAATTTTTGTAATTCCAATTTAGATTAGGAATTGTATAGAATTCTTGTATGAATATATGGGTTTTCTTAATCTACTGTATTTTTTTGAACTATAATTTCTTTTCCTTAATCTAGGGTTTTAAGATGTAGAGAATTATGTTGCCAAATTATATGTAGATCAATAAAACATCTGTATCTTTTTCATACTTTCAAGTTATAGTTCAATCTATATGTTTTTATAATACTCATAAAATTATCTACCATTTAAAAAATAAGCACCTCAAAATTCATATTATAATTTGATTTATTAGCTAATCTTTCAGACCTATCTAAAATCATAGAAAATTTTATGTTGCTAATTTAGAAGGCTATATCTCTGAAAATATAAAGAATTGTACTTTAAAATTTTACCTTATTTTTTTGATATATAATATACTTTATATCCAAGTATAATCACATAAAAATGTTATGTTATTACTAATTTATAATTTTATTTCTCTCTGCTATCTAAAATTGCATCAATTTAAGTAGCATAGATTTAAAAACATCTATCTCCTAACTTGTAGTAGATATTGATCTAAACATTTATTTTTTATTTTAAATAATTTTATCTTTTAAATAGTTTTGGAATTAACTAAAAGTTATATGCTATATCTAAGTTATAATCAATTTATCATTAGTTACTTTCTCTATTGATGTTTTGAGTTGATTTAGAAAGCATAGATTCATGGCTTAATATCTCTTTTTGTATGATAGATATTTCTTGAGGTTTTAACAAAAACTAGGAACTCCTATGAGCTTTTATATGAATCAAAAAGCATTAGCAAATTCAATGTAATGCTAGAGTTATGATAGTTTTACCAATTGTTACATGTTTAGACTATAATATGATTCTAGACTCAATTTGAATTGATAGAGGCCTTGATACCGTATGTTAAAATCAAAAGTTTGATTATGCTTTGTCATGCTTTAGATATAATATCTTATTATTGCTTTTTTTCTTATTTTATTGTTACTACTTGGTTTAGTCTCCTTTCAAATTCGTTCTACTCAATTTGTGAAATTGGATTTGTTGGCAAGTTGACTTTGGCTTGGGATCAAATGTTGGACTCTTTGGTTGTTTTAAGAAATATCACATTTTTGGATCTATTGATTGTTTATTCATGTCAAATGATGTTTTGGGTTCCTCCACCATCCACATTTGGCTTACTATGTTTGGCTGATTGTTATGTATTTGGATGATGGAGCTAGCACTGAGCTGTGTGCCTTATTAGAGATGAGCTTCCTAGAGATGTTTGGTGATTGATAATCACTAGGATGCATCAGTGTGGCTTTCATTGAAGGCCTCATCCTACACAAGAGGATGATTTCATGGCTCATTGGTCTTTTTGTTTGATGCCTCTAGCACATTAGATGTGAGTTTTATTAAACACCTCTAGCAATACTACTTTGTTAATGCATGAAATCAATCTTGAAGATACTTAGTATTTAGTTTGAGACTAATAATAAATCCATGAGCATGGTATTTTAATATTTTTTTTGGATACAATTTGGCTTTAGAATTTGAAAAAATACACATAAAAAATTTAATATACATTTGAGACTAAGTGTGGTCCATGCTAGCCTTCTTGTTTGTAGGTTGATGGGTGGGGTGATAATTTGTTTGAGTTAGTAATGTTTGGTTTAGACTTATATGGCTATATGACTTTGATTATTGGTTTTTTTATCTTTGCTAACATGTTTTGCAAACCAACCATGTTCAACCTAGCTTTTATGAGATCTATCCTCTCTTCGATTGGAGATGATGCCAAGGTTCCTCACTTAATTTTATGTTGATATCTCCTTTTTATTACAGGTTGATTGGATTGGGTAGAGATTAAATATCTTGTATGGTTTGCTAATTTGTTCTAGAGTGATTGATGATATATCATATTTTCATATTTGAGCTTTAACTATTTATGTATTAGACATTTCAACACTATGTTAGACATTATTTCCATTTTTCTAGCTTTAGGATTTTTGAATTTTGTAGGGGCTAGACCTATCATATTATGTTAATCATATATTAATGGAGGTATTCAAGATTATAGTTTATTTATTCCACTTATTTCTTATATAGTTTTTAGTAAATGATTTGAATTATTCTCTATCTAGTTAGATTTAGTTGCCAGCATATATGTTTGACATAATTTTATAATTACATATTCTTTTTCTTCTACTATTTTAGTTTCAACTCTTTATAAGGGTCATAGGTTCATGCTAGGTTCCTTTTACTTCCTTTCACTATGTAGTTTGTTTGTTATGTTACTTCTTGCCATAGCCAATAGTTCATTACAAGTTTTACCCAATGTAATGCTCTCCAACCTAAGGTGTAAGAAGGAAGGTATTATAATCTACTTACTTGTTATGCCAAAATTGGCATGTTTTCCCTTGGTATCAATCTCTATTAGTTGAGATCATTAGCCAAAATGTTAAAGCATGCAATCTCTCTTGTACCTCCTAAGGGGAAAATTTGAGAAATAGATCAAAGTTAAGTTCAACAATCACATTGGCTATGAGCAACATGTTACTAATGGTTTCAACACATTTATCTAATAGTGTGATTGATCTTATTACTTCCAAATCAAGTAGTATCATCACATTTGCCTATGAAGCTTGTGATTGATTTTCTAATGCAAATTTCACTTCTAGCATCTTATGTTTTTGTCCTTTTGCATGGAACTATTGTGGTTGTTCTCTATCACATTTCCTTCCTCTTCCTTAAGCATGTTCTCCTTATGGCCTTTTCTCACATGATTGTTAGGATTCTCTTGCTTTGAAAATTCATTTCATTGCCATATATAATCGCTAAGGACTAAATGTTAATCTTTCACAAATTTTTCATGATGGCCTTAACCTTCTTAATCATTTGGATTTGATTAAAAATTAGAAAACATAACATTATAAGAATAAAGTGAGTATGAAATATCTTCCCTTGGGCTTTAAGATAATCAAATCATCAAGTTAGTCGATATTTAATTAAAATTTCCTATTTTTGTCATTTATTAGCTTAGAAAATTTAAAAATGGATTTTAGAAGATTTTTCAAAAATTACACTTAAGATGCCCCATGACAAAGAATTCAACATCAGATTCTTGATTTATGATTATAGCTCTTAGAATGAAAAAGCAAAAACTCATCACAAGTTTGAATGAACTATGGACAATTTAGGCACAAGTATATATAGTTCTCTATAATGACAATAGCATAGCTACGACATCATAGTTATGATATTGTAAGGTTGTATATATTATAGCTATGATATCATTGAACATTAAATTTACATTTTTGCTTCTTTTAGCCTTGAAAAATTAACATTTTCTCATGTTCTAAGTGTTCCAAAACTCCTTGAGTATTGGAAAACTAGAGGATGAATCCTATTTATGTTTGAAACAATTGAAATAATTAAACCCATGATTTATCAACGTTATATGAACTAAAAATTAGGAGATTAAGGAAGAATTCATGAGACTTGAATAGCCTTCAACAAAATCTTAAAGAGATAAATATCACAATAATGTACGAAGGTCATCAACTATTCATGATATTCAGAAGAGTATCATAATGGTTCTTAGATATGATTCCCAATAGTTATACAAGTGGATCCTCCTTAAAGCAAGATCCCACCCTTAATGTCCTTGTATAACCACCTCTACAAGTATTTGTTGGCACTCAAGGAACTGAATATGAAGCATATCCTTATTTCAATGCACATGTATACAAAACCCATTAAATATGTAATTGTACATAATAGTGAGGTGAAATGAAATTGTAACAAAATGCACAAGAAAGACATCATGCACCTTACCATGTTCATAATAGATCCTATGTGTAGAGTATGCTTAAAATTATTAACATATTTTATCTTTTACAAGTTTGAACCAAGTCCATAACTCTTGCATTGACATCATATTACATCATTCCAAGACCATCACCAAGAGATAAACCAATCACCAAGTTGAAACAACAACACTTCATAAGAAAAATTGGGAAACATACATTGAAGTTATTAGAAATAATTAATGAATCATTGATGTTTATGTGATGGACCTTGACCATTAGTTAGAGGAGCACCTTCAAGCATGCATCACATGTTTCTCCAATCACATAATGAGATTAGTATAAGGAATCATGAAATTATTGGAAGTACCCTACCTTTAGGCATGGGTCATGTATCTTTCTTATGGTATCCTAAGAATGGTTTCTTTAAAAATTAATTAATTATTTAGGTTGTTACCATTACCATAGGACCATATTCAGGCATGGATCACATGCTTATCTAGTAACATAAGAGGGGAATAATTGGTTACAAATAGTATTTACCAACAATATTGGGTGGAGGATGGTAGAACCTCAAAATAATTATAAGAGACTACTGAAACCTTAAAAGAATTGTAATATAGTTTAACTAGAACTTTATAACTTAGCATTTCCCACTAGAATTAAACCCTTGACTTAGAGCTTTCAAATTAAGTCTTACCACTAGGCTAACACCTCATTATTTCAAAATAATTGTAATTTAGGTACACCCCAAGATATATACTCAAAATATAATTTTATAACTCAACATTACTACTAGAATTGAACCCATGACTTAGAGCATTCAAATAAAAAGTCTTACCACTAGACAAACACCTTATTTTTATCAATAGTAATGGGAAACATAACTAATAATGTACTAACATAGAACTACCAAGACTTGATGTCACATCCTTATCTAACCCTCTTGGTTCTTTTTCCTTCCTTCAAGGTATATGGTGATGACTTACTTTTAGTTTCAAATGTGGTGTGGGGGGGTGTTGGAAACTAAAATAAGTGAAACATAGGTACACCCCAAGATATATAATCCAATTAGAGCTTTATGTAACTCAGAATTGCTCATCGAAATCAAACCCATGACTTAGAGCTTCCAAATCAAGTGTTTTACCACTAGGCTAACACCTCATTATTAATTTTAGTTTCAAATGTAATGAGTATCATATTACTCTTGTGATAAGAACCTAATAATAGTGGATATGATGCATTGAATGATGTGAGCTTAGTACTTTGTACCATTAATCATTCAATAATTCAATAGCATAAAAAATAATTTCAATAACAAAGTTAATTCTTGCATAAAATTTGGTAACTTTATCAACAAAGTATTAAAATCATCTACAAAAATGAAAGAAATGACTAAAAGAAAATAGAAAATATATATATAACTAGAAAATGTGGGAACTAGCTCTTGGTGTAATGGTAAGATGCTTATTTCTTAAGTTGTAAGATCTTGGTTCCAACCTAAGTGCAACCACTCTAAAAAGATTAAGCTTTTTCTTATCACTGCCCCTCCTAGAATCCTATCTTAATAGTATGAGTGTTGAGCCTTTAGGTGATGATACTTATAAAAAACTAGAAAAATATTAAGAACCAATAAATGTAGTAAGATATGAGGAAAATTGCAAAGAAATAGAAAACTTAGAAAAAGATGTAAAACAAAAGGTATCAAATGTCCTTATAAGATTTCAATTTGAATGGGCATCTTCCCAATGACTTAGTTTCATGGTGGAGATACAAAAGATGAAACAAGGTTCAACAATGGTCGAGATTGAGTATGAGTTTGTGGCTACTTAGAAGTACCTAAATGGTTTGATTTATTGCATGTTAACTAAAATGAGTTTATATGAACTATCAATATGGTATATTTGCATGATTCCAAAATTGAACATATAGTAACTGATATAATGTCCTTCCCATAATTTTTAAAATTTGATGCATTGTGACATGTGAATGGGATTATAATAGAAGACCTTATCTCCTCATTTAAATTCTACATGCCTTATCCTAACATCATAATGTTTTTGATGTATCATTTATGAATCTCATTCAACATTAGTGCTTCTCTCAAATTTTTATTTAGCACATTAAGATTCATCAAAGTTTCTTTTTGCACTAAACTAAAATAAAGTTCAACCTCATATATTGTATTTAGTATATGAAGTTCTATTTGAATGGATAATTTAGAAAGCTTTTATAAATTAATTCATATGGTGAATAGCCTATAGGAAGTATCCACATGGATCAATAGGCCCATATGGCATCTGTTAGTTTATGCTCTAATATTTTCTATACTTGCTAATGGTCCTTATAAGGATGCATGTAATTTCCCTATTATTCACTTATGCTTAACAATTTGCCTAGGGATGAGGAGGTGTTAATTTATTGATAAACTTCTATGCATTGCATTAGTTTTTTGAACATAGCATCCATGAAATATGTATCATTATCTAAAATGAGTATCCTTGGTACACCAAACCTATTAACCACCTATTATTAAAAGAACTTTGCAGTTGTTGCCACTATGCAATCAGATACTAATGCAACTTCTGCCCAATTTGTACAATGATCCACGATAACAATAATGTAAAATTTCTTGTTTAACATGGGCATGATATGATCCTTGGAATCAATTCCCAAATATCAAATGGTTACTATAGGTCAAAAGTAGCCATCTAAGAGAATTTGATGGTTGTTTTTCTTCTTGCACACTTCAAATGCACATCATCTAACTAAATCATTTTCATAGATTTTATAGGGATTGTCCTCTATCTCCATGTAATGCTTGACTTGGTATAGGAATTGTTATTTCCTATAAATATCCCATTTAATAGGGACCTCTTACATGAGAAAATATGTTATATATTCAACATAATATGTGATGAATCATTGTTGGGTTGCGTTAACGAGCATGCATCAATGCATCCTCATCGACACATGATTTTATGCGTCAATGCATATGCGTCAACATGGTGTCTGAGTCTACTTATATAAATTTATGTACCCACTACATTTATGGCATCAAAAAGTTAGAAACATAATGAAGTTCTTGCAATTTCTTTCTGTAACAATGAGAATATTTTCTAAGTGCCCGCAGTAGGAGTCAAGGATTGTATGGATCATTATTCGAGCACCAATGTACCTAAACACATTGATGTGACGATAACAAAGACAAGATTCTTGATATACCTTGCAACACTTGCAAATAGATTAATGTTCACTTTTATGCAATTTACTATTCATGCACTTTACTTCCATGTTCTTAATTAATTACTGCACCTGATTAGCACACATAAGTATGACCGCCTCAAGCATAACATTAATGTTTGGTAATCCCAACAATGCTATCACTTAGTAATCCAATAGCACTGGAATGTGTTCAGAATGTGTATGAAGGTGGGACTAGGACATTAGATAATTACTTAGATTAATTCTTAATTAATTACTATGTTCCGTGCTTAGGATAATTAGATAAAAATATAAAAATAATACAAACCATGTGCTTTGGCTCCACTTAACCATACACTTGCACTTACACAAATGTAGCCAGGAAGACAACAATCACACCCATAGATCACTATCTTTGCTATTGGCATTTAGGGAACTAAGGTCCATGGAGTTTGACTAAATCGCTAGTGAACACTTGTAATTCATGTGGTTGGGCGTAGGGACTATTTGTCACTCATCATTGCTGCTATTGACAGGGATGACTAAGTGCGCTACCTAGAAAGATAGTAAAATCATTAATAGACATTGTAAAAGGAACTTAGTGCTAACATCATTGAAAATAAAGAAACTAATAAAAGCACACTATTTCTCTCAATCACTAATATGGCTTCTTCTCGCATGAAAGACTCTCTACTACCATTCATAAGTGGATTCAATCAGCAACAACAAGAAGGACATAGGACACCAATGCCCCCAAAAATTTAAGGTGGTCTACACTCATCCAAATGCCTACACTCCAAGATTCACCTTCATCTAACACCAAGATGAGCAGCTATAGTGGAGGCACATGGAAGGCAACATTGTGTTGCCTCCCGACTAATTTATTCTTGCAATGTTGTTGAACAATCTTATTAGGTTGGGCATTGCAGGACTCAATCCAAAGTACAAAGTGCAATATCATACTTATCAATATTATCATTCCACAAAAGTACAGAAAAAGAAAGATCAAAAAATGGAAGCCTGACATGAAGCCACAAAAGGTAAATGGGGTCCTACCCACTTATTCTTGTAAACCCATAAAGAAGGTAAGGATCTCTCAATACACTAATTCTCCTCCTCTCTTTGATGAGAAGACCCTTAACTAGTATTTGTAGTCCACTGTGAACAACTCTAGTTCTGGAAAGAGTGAATTCCAAGATGAGGGGGCCTCAAAAGTGGGTAGCCAAGGTAGGAATGAGGAAAAGCACCAAGACAAGAAAAAACAAGGTGGATAGGATAGGGACCAAAGAAGAGAAAGCAATAGGCACCGCTTTGGTGTTGGGTCCCCTTCCTTTTCACCTTCTTCATCCTCATTATCTTCCTCCTCAAACTCTAATCAAAGTCACAGAGGCGATAAAATTCCTGATGGAGGTGAACAATGGGATAGGGATGATCATAGATCCCATTGTAATGATAGAGACTATGGGCATGAGCAACTGGGAGATAATCAAAACAAAGAAAGAAGGAATAGCAAGACTTGTCATAGGCATCATGGCCATGATAGGGATCACTGAGACCACTATGACTATGATGAGCCCATGTTGGCAACCACAAACATGTTGAACATTGCAGAGGCTATAATGATACCAACTAGGCACGTGAAAGATAGTTGAATCAAATGGTTGGATATAAAGAATATCCCCAAGTTTAAATGGGGGTATAATTTAGATCTGCAAAAGCACTTGCAAGCCTTACACAATGCATGTGCCTTACAGAACATAGAAAATGACTAGCAAAAGCTAAAACTATTCCCACAAACACTCATCAAAGAGGCTCAAAGTTGGTACCAGTCTTTGGAACTAAAATCTATTTGGAGGTGGAGTACAATGCTTAAATTATTTAATTATGAGTATCAAATGTACTCTAAAGTGTCCAACTTGAGAAGGTAAATCCAAGGATTGGAAAAGAGCAATCATGAATCCTTGGATGCATCCATGGATAGGTAGTACTCCTTGTTGCACCGATGCCAAGGCCATGGCTATTCTCAAAGGGATCAACTGTGCCACATCATAAATAGGCTCTAAACTGAAACAAGGAGATTTCTTGGGATCTATACCCAAGGAAGGTTGTCTGCATTAAGGATTCATCAAATCCAAAGGCTTATCAAGCAAGTGGCTAAGGAAGAGGATGAGCTGAAAAGATAAGAAAGTGCATAAGAGTATAACAAGGATCCCTCTCTTCGCAAAAGGGAGGTGTCTTTCTGTGATAATGACACATCACTTGATGAAGTGGTGAAAAAGAAAACCTTGCCAATACAAAAATCTGTCTAAAATTGTTAGCATATTTCCTACCATTTCATGGAGCTATGATGGTCCTTGCTAAGGAAAATTCGATTCAGATGCGCCGAAAAAGCGCCTGATGAGCCTTAAAAGCGCCTGATGCGCCGCCCTTTTCCGCGTGCTTCCTAAAGGAGGGTTAACGGGACAGCATAGTAATTGTTGGGTTTGCAAAAGAATGTTCGTAAATTAGGTAAGCTTCATCAGGTTTGACCCTCATGCCATGAAAATTTGAATCACCAAAGTCAGTTGGGTACCTTGGCAAATTTTCACATGCAATCATTGACAGAGTCGTGAAGCAAGGCTCAACCTTTCGCTTGCATTTGCGCATTCAAAGTTCTTATGCTACTGCCTTTCTCAACCAAAACTGATAAATCACTAGGGTTTTGCTACAGAAATGAAGAATCAATCTATGCTCTAACATGGTTGCTCTAATTATTTTTAAAGTTACACAGAATGCACTTGAAATGTAACAGGAAATCCATAGCTTCTGAAAGATATGAGAAACAGGTGTTGTGCATGGTTTTGGTATGCTAGTTTGGCTAGATTTTCGTTGGTTTCTAATGATTTTGACTGTGAAATGTTCTTCAATGGGGCTTATAGTGATAACTGCGACAAGATGTCTAGCAACTTACAGTTTCGCAACAAGAATGCCTCCCAGGGAAGGTAAAGGTCCAATAATTGAACTACTTTGGCTTAGCAAGAGGTTAAAATCAGACACACGGTTTATGTTTCTAACATTGATAATAAACTGGTAAGTGGCACAGTAGGAAGAGAGTGGCACAATGGAGTGGCCAAGGTGTTACATGTGATTTCGATCTACATACATGGCAGCAAGTGAGCAGTAGACGCACATGATGGCAAGCAGAGAGCAACGTCCATGACGAGTGTAGTGGAGCATGAGTTACAGAGGCACACTTACATGCTAAGGAAGCTCATTGAGCAAAATCAGCAGCTAGTTACGTAGCAACAGTAATAGCAAAGCCTCCTCCAAAAACACCGATGATCAAGCAACACTACATATTAGTATTCCCAAGCTCAGCACCCACATTCACACAAGAATTTGTAGCGCCATATTGAGAATGTCATTCCGTGCTCCTCAGCCCGAGAAACTGTTGTTGCCGCCAACATTCCAGACCAAGACAAAGATGAAGACGACGACGACGATTTTGGATAGTGCAGAGCTTGTGTAAGAAAGTTTGATGGATTTCAAGGGAAAAGGGGATGAATGATACCAAGGGAGGCAAGCAAGTAATTTTTCCATGGAGCGCATCATCGCCTGGTGTGGCCGTTGCGACGAACGGATTTGTCGATGGAGGCCGAGGTTAGTATCGCCGCACTCAATGTTGTGTTGAACGTGTGTGTGAAGGTTGTTGACATGCCGGTTCGGTGTGTCAGGAAGTGCTTCGACTCCATGGAAATTCTCAACAACCAGAGAGAGACCCTTTCTTTGAAAAAGGAATTTGATGCATCATACGGGCCTGCTTGGCATTGCATCATGGGAACAAGCTTTAGATCATTCGTTACTCATTTCCTGCGAGGCTTCTTGTATTTTTCCATCAATAAAGTTTCCAAACTCGTGCACATGTTTTTCCATGGTCAAACTATGTGGTAGCTCCTTCAAATTATTTTGCAGCTTGGTCGAAGAGATAGACAATAAAATTCTATTTATTAACTTTTATGGTAATCTCTTCTCGTTTTCAATTTGAATAATAATAATATATATAGCTATTTTGTAGAAAAAGGGTGAATTATAGGATGTTTATCCAACATAGCACTTGGCAACTATAGCTTGTATTTAGTGATAGTAACTTCCTATAGAAGTTATAACTAAACCCCCATAATGTTTGTAACTAGCCTTGGTCTCTCATGATGATCGTAACTACCATAAAGTCGCTATAAAAAGAGCTTCAAGGGTAGAACGAAAAGGAGGGATGAACTTGTAAGAAGACATATTGAAGATTACTTCTAAGAATGGCTTGCTAATTGCATCATCAATTTAGCTGCTTTGTTTAAATCTGGTGAGTTCTTTTCTTCTCATTTTTTCTTAGTTTCTTAGCTAATGGTTTAGATAGTACTGTGTTTGGCATTTAATTTTGGGATGCTTTGATTGTTCTTATAGCTCTATTTTTGTGCAATTCTAGTCTTCTATTTAGCTACCGTATAAGAGCTTATGTTATCTTTTGAAAAGCATCTTGAGCAATTTAATAGTAATGTCTTTATGAAATTACCTATTTGAGTCTAGAGGGTCTAGAAAATCTTTGATATTTTAAGCTAACTTGAAATAGCTTCCATTTTTAAAGTCTTTTCCTTAATCTTTCAATCTTGAAAGTGTTAAATCTTTTTTGATGTCTCTATTGTTTGTAATTCTTGACAACTATTAACTAGCCAAATAATAGCTTGTATTTTGTTGTTTACAAAGAATTTTGGTAGTTTAATAAGAGTACCTTTTACAAAATTACTTGTTGAGCTCAGAGGAGTTGGACAATTTCTAACACTTTAGATTGAATTGGAATAGCTTTATCTCAAAGTGTTTCTTCATGTTTAATTTATCTCACTTAACTATTTGAGATTTCACATAAATCTACTTTTCTTTCTTCTTCTCTTTTAAAATTCATTGAATCTCGCTCTATTTCTATTTTTCTTGCATATCTTTCTCTCTAAGAAATACTAGGAGTAGATATTTGTAGAATTATGCTTACACATTTTGGTGAAATTTTATTTGTTTCCAGGCAGTAGTATCCTTATCATCAACCAAATCTATTTCGATACTATGTTTAGTAGCCCATTTCTACATGTGACTCTTCCAATCATGCTTCCTTCCAACACCCTACTACACTCTTGAACATTACAAAGCACCATCACCAAGGGGGAGTTTCCATTTTCTTACTTTGCTCCTCCTCACTCTTAGACTCTTGCACCTCTACATTTCACTCCTCTTCCACCTACTCCATCATGCAAGATGAGATCTCAGCCAAAGCCTTAGCCAAAAAATGTCACGAGGGCTATAAACTTATACTTGGCTCCTTAGCGAAATGGTTCTAATGCTAAGCCATGCAATAGATCCTTCTTCCGAACCAATAGTCCTACAAAGCCCTCATAGACACTTTTGGCTATGAACCCTACTCCTACCTCTTCTACAAATACCTACAACCTCCTTCAAACCAAAACAACCCTTAGCTGTATACTATCATGCTAGCCCATGCAATCACTGATTAGATTAAGGTCAATCATCTTCCCAAGAAGAGATTTGATCTTAGGAGTCCCCTTATTTATTTGTAGATTACTAGAAATGAACCTTGCAAAGCTTTTTTGGACTCAAATTCTAAATTTAACTTGCTCTTACAAGAAATGTACAAAGCCTAGAACCTACCTCCTTTGAAAAAGAGCAATATAAGGTTGGAACTAGCAAACCAATCCATCACTGTCCCTTTCAAATTGGTTGAAGACATTGTAACCACCGTTTATGAGTGATCATATCCTATTGATTTCCTATTGATCCATGTGAAGAATTGTAAGGGGAACTTCTCTATGATCATGGGAAGAGCATGGATGAGTACAATTGATGCATAGTTGAAGATTTGAGATCTCTCCTTAGAAATTTCCAAGGAGCATATATTTAGAAAGATTAAGAAAAAGTGTGTTCCATGCATCGTGTACAGTGACACAAGGTGTCACTGCATGCAAAGACTATGGACTATAAAGAGCACATCCCTTAAACCATGCAATCAATGTGCTGATGTCATTGAAATTCAAAGGTGCCTATATGTAGTAGGCACTACACAGAAGTACACCCAGTGGCTAATAACAAAAAAGAGAGGCTAAATCCAAAATGTGCGTGGAACTAGTCGACAGCCTCACAAGCTCTTACATGGATAGCATGAGTCAACTAAAGTAGATCCATCACCAACTCTCTTATGAACAAGGTGAAATCAATTGGGGAGAGTTGGAGATCCTATAGAATTTCAAGTAGGGGCCCCTTGAACTAAAGGCTTTACCAATAGGCAAGGAGTATGCCTTCTTAAACAATGGTAAGCCAATCACCACTAGAATCCCAATAGTGGATTCAATCATTGGAGCCTTTCAATCTTTGGGAATTGACTTTATGGGGTCCATCACCCCCATGTCTAATTAAAACACCTATATAATTGTAGCTATTGACTATTGTACAAAATGAGTAGAAGTTGTGGTCATCATCAATTGTACATCATCTAGAGTGGCCCGTTTTGTACAACATGTTGTAAATAGGTTTGGAGTGCTACATGCACTTATTTCTGACAATAGTACACATTTCATGGATGCCACTTTTTGTAAACTCATGTAGCATTTGGGAGTCAAGCATAAATTAACAACTCCATACCACCCCCAAGCAAATGGTCAAGTCAAGGTCACTAATAGGGAGATAACCAAAATACTAACGTGAATGGTTAGTAAATATAGGAAGGATTGGAGCTCTAAACTCAATGATGCCCTTTAAGCTTATCATTCAACATGGAAACTTCCTATAGGATACTCTCCCTACAAGCTCATGTATGAAAAGCTTCCAACACTTCCTATCCAAGCAAAACTTCGTACACTTCTAATTGCATGTGACCTAGACTTGGACCTAAGCCTAGCAAAAAAAAAGATTGATGAACCTCAATGTGCTAGATGAGAACCAATTAGTTACCTTGTCATCAAACAAAGTACACAAGGCATACAATAAACAATGACATGACCTTAGGATTAAGAAAGTAAAGTTTCAATCAAGCAATAAGGTGTTCTATTAGAACCCCACGCATGTTCCTTGACAAAAAAAATTTCAAACACTATGAAAGGGCCCTTACATTATTGATGAAACCTTTCCATCTAGGGCCATGTTGATCTACCACCCTACCAACCCAAATAAAAAATTATTAATCAACACTTAACAATTAAAGCCTTTCCATGAACAACGAGTAACCAATGTGAATAACACCTCAATAGATGGTCAAGCACACTTAATCTTTCAAATCTCCCCCTTCAAACTTAGTCATGGGGAAGATGGCCATCCATGTTGAAATCTTATAAAGTGGCTCCTTAATTTTTAACTTTTTTTTAACATCATTTTTAATGCATATTCATGTTCTTGGGTATTTTACAATCTTTTCTATATTTTTCTTTATTTTATTTTTCTTTACTTGAATTTCTCCTCACATTTTCTTCCTTTTTCTTTATTGTCATTAGGAAAACTTTATTAAATACTTGATTACAAAATGATTGGATTTCATTTTGAAATTTTGACATTTACTAATAGAACATTGATTCTTTTCATGTTAAAAAGCATTGAGTCCATGTCATCCACCACTCCACTCAACTTTATGGTATTTCCTCATTTTGGAAATATGAGGTCCCTTCTTAATAAAAACTTATAACAAATTGGTGACCCTTGTACTTTTCAAACTTGGAACAAATTAAGTGGATTGACAAGGCTATGACTTTAAAGGAATTTTTCACTTTTGTACCTACCTACCATTTGAGTTACATGAATATTTTCATGGATTTCTCATCATTTCTCTATAGATCAATAAATAGAAAGTAATGTCTTTACATGGTGTGGTTCCCATCTAAAGAAAAAACAACAATAATGGAAATTCAAAGCACATCCCTTGGACACAATAACAGGCTACAAGCACTAGTCATAGGGCTGGAAAGACGTTACCCATGCCTGAAGACACCCCTCTAACTAAGTTCCTACTCACTTCCTACTTCTCTTTTCTTCTTTTCTTGGAATGGTGAGTGGTATGTGGGGATATTCTTGTACCTTGCAGGGTGGAATGGTCTAAGGTGTTAATGGAAGTCACTGGAAGTGGATGGTCTTGATTCGGACTAAGCAAGAAAGTTCTTAGGTCATAATTAAACACATCTTCCATACGGGACTTCATGTGACCATCATGAGAAAGTCCATTTCATACTCTCTCTCCTCCACAAATTCTTTCCATGAACCACCTCACTATCTCTTTTCATGGCTATTTCGATGGGTTCATTGGTAAATGGTTGAAATTCTTTGATGACTTCTTTGGTGATTTGGTCTTTAACAATCTACAACCATTAATCATCCTTGGGGCCCATGGACTCCTTGGTTTGAGGGCATGCAAGGGCATTAAGGGAATGAGCCTACTATGATAAGGACCCACTTGTATACTCCTTGGTTGGGATGGTTAAACTCATTATCCCTTAGCCATTACACTCTCAAACCTTATGCTTCCCACTATGATGCATCCAATTTTTATCTTCCTTGACACATTCATCTCCTAAAAATCTCCATTTGCCACATCTTCCAAGTCCTCTTCAAGCATTTTCCATTATTCAAAACTTTTCTAGCTTCCTCTACACTCTAATTTTATACAAAAACTCTTTATTTTTCCTTAGTTTTATATGTGAAAAAATTTTGGTTTTTAGCTACATCAACATAGCCCGATGCATCAATACATCCCCATTGACACATCCTCATTAACACAGCATGTAAATACTATATATATATGCATTGAGACTTAGCCATTTTTCACATTTTCTCACAAACACCAAAGGAGTTTTTGCAATTTTCTAAGCCCAAAGCCTTCTTGAGCCCATATCTTCCAAACTGCTTGTCCAAATCACTCCATTCTTTAATTCTGCAACTACCAAAGGTGAGCTTTACATTGTGGGGGCCACAAACCATAGATTTTTCACAAAAAAAATTTAAAATTTTTATAACTCCCATAACATTTAACTAATAAAATAATATTAAAAATCACTAACTCTTGTACATTAAACCTTACCAACAAACTCTAGCAATGATTCAAATAAAATAATAATAAAATAATGTTAAAATACTTAATCCACTGTAATCACAACTTAGCCTAAGTGTAACGAGCAAAGGTGACAAGGTATCAAAGTGTTCTAATTTACACATCAAAAGCTAATCCTTGGTTATGTTGTGATTATAGATGGCACCAAGATATACAACGCTACAGGAGAAAGGACCGTACCAACCAAGGGACAAGTGACCAAGAGGAGGAAGAGGCTAGTAGCTATAATAGCCCCATGAAGAAGTAGCTAAAACATATGCCATGGGACCTCTTCAGGAGGAGCCCGAAGTGGAATCTGTTCGCCAAATTCCCACAACTATAACTAGGCAATTGTAGTAAGACAAGGTGCCCAGGCCTAGACTGAACCTAGAAGTGACCTTGATCGAGGCTTGCTTAAGGTAAATTGGCACTAAGAAGGTCAAAAGCTTGGTTCTTCAAGAACTTAACTTTGGTCTCTTCTTGGACTTGGCACCAGAAGAGGTAAAAACTTAGCTACAAGCCTCTCCCATGTGGCCTATCCTCATGTCCAATGGAGAGTGATACATGGGAGAGACATACCTCTTCTGGAACAACAAGCAAGTAGACATCATAGTCAAGATCAAGAACATCAGTAGTGTGTCCTATTTGGTCAAGGTTATCTCAAAGATCTTTAGGTTGCTATATACTAGAGCAACCTTGGTAGAAATCTTAACATAGGTAGACCTAGAGGTAAAAAAAAGAATGGGTCCAATGGTGCTATGAAGTGGACCATAAGGAGTATGGTGCACTCACCAAGCCAAAAAAAGAATATTTTAAAATTGTGAAATATTACCTTAACCCAACAGTGAGGCCAAGCAAAATCATAGCCTTCTCTACCCATGCATGTGCTACTCTAAGTGATAAATTCCCAGTCAACCTTCCACAACTCATATTCTTAGAAATTGAAAAGAGGTTTAAAGAGAATGAGCATGGGAGGAAGACACTCCTCTTTCCATGCCTCATCAAAAAATTATGTAAAAGGGGAGGCATAGCTCGTTGTGCCAACAATATGTGTTGTCATGCTCACACCACATCTTAATAGAAGATGATGAAGGACAAAGCTCCCATCAAGCTATAAGAAGAGAAGCAACCACCACCACCACCACCACCACCAACTCAAGAAATAACACTAAAGGCTTGTGCTACCATCAATTGCACATAGAAGCTCTATATATAGCTCCTACAATAGCAGCAAGAAGGACTGAGTGGTGGGGAGCCATCAATCTACCAACCAACTTTAAGCCATTTGAATGAGGTCACTTGAATAATAAGCTAGTTGGAGGAGATTACGTTACTATTCTTTGCATAAAGAATGTAGCTACCTACAAGGTCAAATCTGAGCACCTAGGAGATGATAATATCCATCCCAGGATAACAAAAATTCCCAAAGATCTTTAGGAATGCTACTACTTTTTTAGTGCACTTGGAGGAGGATGAGGGGGCGACTATCTTGGTGATGTAGCACCACATATAGGAGACAACAACAGAGGTGGTAGCCAATCATGTGGTAGAGGACCTCAACACTCCTATGGCTACCATGTCAAACATTGCTACCCTCAGATATGTGCAAGCATCAGCATGAGCAAGTGGAAGGTTAACTGCAGCCTAGCATGAGGAGGTGTTGAATTAACTAGTGGGAACTAGGTAATCACTTCTAGAATCTTCGACCTTCTAGAAAATATCATCACTACCTAGTCGAAGCTATTGGAAGCTAAGGGTAACCTCATCATTGCTAATGCCCAACTCAACGAAGCCACATATAAAAATACACAGTTGGCTACCAAGGTTGCAAAATTGAAAGCCTAATTAGCTAATCCCACCATTATCAGCCAAGCAGTAACAAGGGATAAGATTTCTTATAGCTTTAAAATAGACTTCAAGAGGCTAAGAATGCAAAGGAGATGATGTTCTTTAACTAGTCCTTAGCAAAGGCCATGGGCTACAACACTGATAAAGACTTGTTGAAAGCCCACAAAGGAGTCTAGCTCTAACTAAGGACATTCATTGCCTACAAAATGTCAAGACATAAAAACACCAAATGGTGAAATTTGTGTGATAATAGCAAGAGCCACTAGCCAAGCTAAACATGGATTTGAGGATATTGGTTATTGAAAATCAAAATTTCTTAATGGAGGAAATCCATGCCCTTCACCAGAAAACAATAATTGAGGTAACTGCCTGGAAGAACGAGGCCCTAAAATTTGAACAAGCAAAGAATCATTATAGGAACTATGTTGGACTCCTTAAGGAGGTGAATGAAAAAGAGATTCAACCAACAAAGAAAAAAATGAATGATGTCCTCCAATAACTCCAAAAAGGAGGCGATGTATGGTAGCCCATCTTTGATAGATTAAACACCTAAAATGAAGCTAAAATCTAGCTAAAGGAGCTGTAGGTCAAGAAGATGTCTGAGTACATGAAGTTAGCCAACCTTCGATATACAAACTTGGAATGTTAACTACCAAAAGGCCATGGTTAGAGCTAGAGAAACAAGTGGCCAGCTCATGTCTCTTGTATGAGGCAAAGTTCAAGCACCATAAAGACATGAAGCAAAAGCTAGAAATAGCTCATGCTAAGCTTGAAGTTCTTCAAACTTCCTTCACAGATTAATGATCAATAGAGGAGAACCTGGCAAAAAAAAATGATCACCAATAGCTACAAAATCTTGTCATGACACTCAACATCAAACATAAACAATTCACTGCTTGATTCGTAAATGTTAAGGAGTTGTTCCTATCGATGCCCTATTTGTGAGATATTCTTGTACTAGCTCACATTGATGATGCCATGTGAACTATGTACAATCCCCAAAGTAAAGAGGAGAAGATAAATGTACTATTGGATGCCTTTCACCTTTTACCAAAGGCAGTAGCTATAGCATGACAGTGAAAATTGCCTCAGCCTTAACCACCACTACCATAGACATTAGAAGCTAGAGAAGGTTTGTCAGCACCCTAGGAGCCTTCATCTCATAACATTGTTTGATCTTCTCTTCATCTTCAGCCATTAGAGGAGTTCTAGCTATCAATGTTATAAGGATGTTCAATTTTATCTCTTGAACATCCATTTTTGTAATTACTATAAATCTGTACAATTGAGTACTTAGAGGTAGTTATTTAGTGACTCAAAAAGTTTGTTTGTGGTTCCATACCTTCTCAAATTTTATAAGATGCTTGACCCTCCTTTTGTTTGCTCGAGGACACATTTTCAATTATTCATGGAGATATGATGAATCATTGTTGGCTTGCATCAACAAGCATGTGTTGATGCACAATTTGATGCATCGATGCATATGCATCAACATGGCATCTAAGTTTGCCTATATAAATGCATGTACCCATCACATTTATGGCATCGAAAAGTTAGTAGCATAATGAAGTTCTTGCAATTTCTTTTCACAATAGTTAGAATATTTTCTAAGTGCCCATAATAGGAGTCAAGGATTGTATAGATCATTATTTGAGCACCAATGTACCTAGACACATTGATGTGACGACAATAAAGACAAGATTCTTAATATACCTTGTAACACTAGGAAATAGATTAATGGTTAATTTTATGTGATTTACTATATATGCACTTTACTTCCATGTTCTTAATTAATTACTACACCTAATTAGCACACATAAGTATGACTGGCTCAAGCATAACGTTAATGCCTAGTAATCCCAACAATGTTATCACTTGGTAATCCAGTATTGTTGTAATGTGTTCAGGATGTGTACAGAAGGTGGGACCAGGTACTTATGTTAGGAAGTAGGCTAAGACATTATATAATTACTTAGATTAATTCTTAATAAATTAATTTTTTCTATGCTTAGGATAATTAGATAAAAATATAAAAATAATACAAATCATGTGCCTTAGCTCCATTGAACTATATACTTTTGCTTACACAAGTGTAGCCAAGAAGACAATGATCACACCTATAGATCACTATCTTTGTTATTAACATTTGGGGAACTAAGGCCTGCAAAATTCAACTAGATCACTAGTGAGTGCTTGTGATTCATATCGTTAGGTGTAGGAACTACTCACAGCTCATCACTAAGGTTTGATAACCTCAGATGTAACTATTATGCCTTTTGCAAAGAGTAGCTTATCCAAAAATTGATTAGCAAGTGGCTCTTCATCGACCTTATTATCCCATATTAACCAAGATAGATGATCTATAATGATGTTCTTAGTGTCTTTTCTATCAATCATGATGATATCAAATTTATGTAGGATTAATAGTCATCATATCACATGAGGGCTAACTAGTGGCTTATTCATGAGGAACTTGATTACACTATGATTTATGTGCATAAATATCATATAACCAAGCACATAGTACCTAAACGTTTCAATTGCATACACCACTGCCATTAATTTTTTTTTTTGTGTGATGTAATTCAATTCTGCAATAATAATGCTCTTACTCATGCCATGGATGTAGTATGAATGTTTTTGATTATCTAATTATGTCAACATGATATCTAAAGCATAATTGGATGTATATATCATTACATGGAGTGGATTGAACCCATTGGGAGCTTGTAGAATTAATTTTCTACAAGATTTTACTTTAAAAGATTAAATGCTTAGTTATATTTCTTGGTCCATTCAAATGAGACATTCTTCTTTATCAACTCCACCAATAGTTTGGTGATCTTAAAAATTTTTTTGATGAAGCACCTATAGTAGCCAATATATCCTATATCCAAGGAATACTTTGATATCCTTCATGGTCTGTGAAATTTCTATAATTCCTTAAATCACTTTGATTTTCTTCAAATCAACCTCTACTCATTTTTCTAATACTCAATGCTCAAAAATAATTTCCTCTTGGACCATCAAGCCAATTAAGCTTGAGATTTATCTTTGCATAACACTTTTAAGACCTACTCAAGATGATTTAATACCTACTTAAAATCAAAACCATAGATAAAAAATTCATCCATAAAGACTTCTACATCATTGCTAATCTATTTCAAAATGATACTAAGGATAAGGCATTAAAAGATTACAAGAGTATTACATAGGCCAAAAGGCATGTTTTTATATCCAAAAGTATCCTAGGAACTTGTGAATGTGATTTTGGCAGAGACTTCTAAAACTATTTGAATTTGATTGTAATCACTATAGTCATTCAAAAATTATAATATTTATGCCCTACAATTGTATTTAATACTTGGTGGTTAACAAATGAAAACAATAAATTATCCTTAAATTTATCATGTTTAAAAACCTATAATCAATGCAAATCCTTCACTAGCCCTCATTTTTAGACAATATCATAAGTGATCTTACCTAATCATTGTCTACCACAAGTCAAATGAATCCTACTTTAAGTTATTCTCAATATATTTTTCACAAGTTGCTTTAACTTGGGATTCAACCTGTACTATGGTTGATGTTTGGTCATGATTGTTAGATTTGTATAAATTCTATGTTGGCATAAGCATGGATCAATAGTTATTATTTCATCATAGAACTAGAAAAACATAATTGGTCATTTATTGACCACCTTAAATAACCTTTCCTTTTGTTCCTATGTAAGCTTAGCATTTACAAACACTCATTTATTATTTTCTACAATTACATACCTGAGAGAACTTGGAAATGTTTTGAGTGCTATGAATTTTGATTCTACTTTGTTTGAAATCTATCTTTTCTCCTTTCCTATTCTCTACTTGGGAAAGTTGATACCTAATGTATTCCATCTCATATGTTCTGTTAACATACGCAATTATGAGGACTTCATTTAATTTTATTCATATTGTAGACTTGAAACTCTCATCTCTTATCAACCACTCAGTGCCTTCTTACTTAGTTGCTATTGTGTGTAGGCACTTTTGCATACACACTATTTCTTCACATGAACTACATGTTGTAATATTTCTCTATTTAACCATTCATAATTTACTCATGTAGTTGCACCCCATATTGATGTATGCAATACATGTTACACTTCTTCTTGATCACTTCATACTTATTTTTCTTGGAAATTTTCAAGGAAAGGTCTTTGATCCAAAGTTTGGCATCAATGGTGCTTAGTCAAGCTCTTCCTATAATGATAGAAGACTTTCCTTTATAATTATCTACCTCAATCACCAAGAAATTTGCTAGGTAAAAAATCACTCATTAATGGTGATCATAATATCCTTCGCCTATTCGAGGGGAACAATGATGGATTTACTTGTAAGCTCCAATCTTATGTTGCACTTTTTTTTAAGTGGTGGTAGGTTCTATGCTTTATACATCTCTTAGAAGATTAAGCCTACACATTGGAACCTCAATCTAAGAGAGCTATGTAATTTTCAAAAATCTATAAGTAAATAAAAGGGCTTCTAAGATCTATTTTTTTCTAGGAAGATTTCCTACTTTAATCAAATTAGTAGCACCATAGTTTGGCATGAGAATATGTACATTTATATTTTACTTTGAAGGTGGCTTGTGTGAGATATTGAAAGTTTTTGGCATTGATGTGGGATCCATAGCCACTAATGCTTGCATGAATCTAGGTGAACTAGTAGGTCTAACGAAAGGATGTTTCTAAGGCTTATACTTAAAACCACTTGAACTATCATGCACTTTCATATTTAGAGCTCTAGTAGCATTTTTCTAATGTGGTTGTCAAAGGATCTCACATTACATTTATGGAGGTGGCATTAGAAAAAGAGAAGTATATGATGATTGAGGATGCACAAAAGATGGATGCGAAGGATAGGAGTGAGATTCAACTCTAGGAGTAGAATGCCTATGGTAATTCAATGAATGGTAGTATGAGTAGGAGTGAGTTTAAGTAGCTACAATACTTGGAAAAATAAATTATTGGACATATAATCCATAAGAAGCTAGCTGTCTAAAAGAATATCACTATCTAGGTGGTGATATCTCTTACACCAATAGATTTTTTCACTACTAATACTACTACTTTTAAGCTTAATGGGAAGCCCCACTTGAATAGTGTTGTTGATTGTGGAACTACCTATAGTTGCCTTGAAAATAAAGCAATCTCTTGGGCATCTACCTTTTTATGAACTTAAGGTTCAAGACATATGTCCCTAACTTTTTTAAATGTGATATAACTAGAGCAACATCCCTTAAGATGTTCATATTAGCATAATTCATATTCTTGATCATCTAAATATGAGTTAGAAACCTCCTCCATAATAGTGGCTTTTCCTTTTTTGCTTATATATGTCTTTTCTTATTTCTTTTTTCTTCTTGTTGTCCTTATCTCTTACAAGAGCTTATTCTATTTTATCCTCCAATGTTTTAAGTAAAGTTTTAAATTCTTCATCTACTATATCCCACATTTTTTAACATTTCTTGTAATGTCTGAAACCAATTTTTGAATTGACAAAGTCTTTCACTAGATCACCTTCTCCATTGGATCTTCATCCTCACTTATGTCGTAAGCACATACTTAATGCATAACTATAAATGGTCTTTGAATAAATGTAATGCTCAATATATTAATGATAATGAAACAAAGCAGCACAAAACCTCCAATAAAATACAAACTTAGCTTATCACACATAAACTAGGAACAATATGGAAATAGTGAAAAAGTAAAACTTTAATACTAAAAATAGCAAATGTAAATCATTAAAAATAACTAAGTCTAAATTGCTAAAAATTTAACCATGGAATAGACTATGAGTAATAGAATAACTAAACATAAAGTCTTACTAAAAGAGCATAAAATACTAAAATATTAAGACTATGATATGGGGGGAAGGGTTTCAAATCCGTTCCCAAATAGTAAAATTCTTTATTTATGAGTAATAAAATGTTTGTCTTCTATGGAGGGACAAAACTACAAGTGATAGATGAAAAATTCAAGTGAATTAAAAATTATAATAATAGCTTAAATCTTAAGCAAAATATGAATCTGAAAAGTGGAATTAAACCTCTAGAGAGGATTAGAATATGGATGAGGAATCTTTAAGCATGATCCAAATTTAATTCTAGGTCAAAACGAGGTTGTTTTGGCTAAGGGCCTTGTTATTAATATTGGAGTTAAGAAAATTCCAACTCTAGAATGTGTTGTAGAAGCCTAAAAATTCTATTTTTGGAAGTAATGCTAAAGATGTAGAAGGTAAACATGGAGCACACAAGTGATGCAATGTTGTCAAGTGCATGTGCTTAAATCTCCTAAAATATAATAAGTGCTCTCAAATCTCAGGAAATAAACCTTGAAATTTAATTTTAAGCTCATATTTATAGGTTCAAAGTTGTCGATTTCAACCTAGGGTCACTAAAATCAAACTTGAAGTTAAGTATAGTTCATCAAAAGTTGATCTTAAGTTTGAAAATAGTAAGTTTAATCTTTTGATGTTGCAAGCTAAACCACATGAATAGGTAATGCTGATGTCAGTGTTAGCATCATCGACTCTTGGAAAAAATTTTGAAATTTTACCTAGGTGCCAATTCTAAGCATCCAAAACCCCATTCGATGCTCAAATTAATGCTAAATCACATTGAAATGATGCTACGAAGTTTGCAAAACTAAGAGACACTACCAAATGTTAAGCTTGATGGTTGATGATGTCATGATGCATGTGCCAAAAGTGCCAACATTGACATTAATGTTAATGTTAATGTCAATGTTAGCCATGAAACTTAGAAAAATTTTAAAATTTTCCAAGTCAGAATCTCAAATCTCCAAGATGCTTGAATTAACACCAAAATGAGCTAAAATGATGTCAAGATGATGTTAAGGAACATGAGAGGATTGGAGATAAGTTGAAATGCTAATTGTAAAGGTCAATATTGACATGTTGCAAGTTCTGAGAATGATGATGCTGACATCAATGTTAATGTCACCCAATAAAATTCTTGGCTAGTTTTCCTAACTTGAAATTTTAAGTTTCCAAGGATGCATTTAATTTCCAAACTAATGTCAAAGGTTGCCAAGATAAAGTTAAGAATCCTAATAGGCTTGTGGACCTTATGGAATGCTAAATTAGAAGCTGACTCCAAGTTCAACAGTGCTGACGCTGGTGTCAATATCAACATCAACTAGAGAGTTAGATAAATTTTTAGTGATTATTCAGGTTGAAAATTCTAACTTTTGAGATGTTAAAACTAACCATAGAATGAGTTGAAATGATGCTTTTTTAGTGTTGAAAGGTTTGTAAATCAATGAAATATTACGAACTAGATGTATAAAGTTAAGTCATTAACTTGTTGATGCTTGAAACTTAGAAAAAATATTGATTTTTCAAGTCCTAAAACAACCTATCAAAAGTGCCAATTTTTGAAGTTTGAAGTATTGAAACTATTTTCAATTAGTCATTCAAGCACTGGAAACCCATAGCCCATGTCAAAACACATGGAACGATTGTCAAGACCATAGTTAGTCTCAATCTTTAATGAACCAAAAAAGTAGGTACAACTGTAACAACGTTGCCCCGACGTTGCCCGGCACCCCAAGGAATTCACAAAGATCCAGCGGATCTAGGGCAGAAGACCTGGGGAATACGCCTCAAACAAACAAGCATCTCATGAGTGCAAGCAGAAGAGAACCAAGCAAACAAGTACACACACAACCTTGTAGACCCCATCGATGAAAGAGGAGACGATGCACCTACAAGGGAAGGTACCTCACCCCCAGATCCCTCACGATCTGGTACAAGGTGTGGCATGGCACCGCACCAAAACTATCCAGTCTTGGTTGCCTACATATCTACGACCACCGTAGAATCAGGGCCATGTAGTTCTCCAAGGAGAAGAGGGAAAGAAGAGGACTTAGAGAAGAGAGTAGCAACAGGAGTGTGTCCTATTGCTAGCTTGGTACCACCAAGCCGAGGTGGGTTTTATAACACTTGAGAGCCACCCGAGGGCGCCTCAGAGTGTTCCATGGCCCCCGAACCATGGGGAGAGCCCAAGAGAACCACCACTTGGGACATCTCTCACAACAACACTAAGTATAATACTTTTCATTTGAATGATGTGAGAATACAGAGGTAATGTTGAAAATAAAATATTTTTCTCTAAAATTACACCAATCTTCCTTGTCTTGAGAAAACGTATTAGGAGAAATATTATCAAGTTTATCTAAATGACTTTCAACCATTTTGAAATAACCTCCAAAAATCCAAGGAACTTTAGGCAAAGATAGTAGATATTTCGAAACCTCTAAATAATCTTTTAAATTATTATGAGCATAAATACTACAAAGTTCAAGTCTTATTTTTCATTTTAATAAGTAATAAAATTTTTATTAACTAGAATACTAACAACTTCTTTGCTAACTTTACAAGTAGAAGAAAAAACAATACATTTTTTTAAAATGCATTTACTAACAAAACTAATACCATGCACTAGAATCTTAATTTCTTGTAAGAAATGAAAATTTGGGGATAAATGTTGGTTTGAAAGATATTCCTTGATAATCTTTGTTCAAGACCATAAAACTAACATTTAGACATGGGGGAGGAGGCCCCCATCCTTAATTTTTCAAGCTCTACATTTGTATTGTAATCCTTGTTACTAATAGATGAAAAAGCATTATTTGATGAAAAAAACATTTGAAATAGCAATAAAAGTAGATAGAGAAGAAGATACCTTTGGAATTATTAAACTAAAATCAGTATTTGTAGGTCTCTTCTTTCTATGATGTACTAAGTGAAATCTATCTACAACATTATTAAATTGAAATCAATATTTATAGTCTCTATTGAAAATTTCTTTTTTTCTAAAGAGTAATTCTTTTTGGATATTGAGAGTTTACTGATACCTTAGGTTTTAAAGGATTAGTAAAATGTTGAGAACTTGTTAACGAAGATTTTATTTATGCATGCTAAAAACTAACATTATTTATCTTTTCTAAAAATTATTATTTCTTTCCGTCATGAATAATTTTTTAAATTAAGAATAGGATAGATTCCAATAACATGGCTTTCATGATGAAAATAGCTACAACATCCTTGCAAATTATAGTATGTAATTTTCTAAGAAAAATATAGATTGCTAGACTTGAGTTTTAATTATATCATTCCCTACCATAAATCAATCTCTACAGAATAATATGTGCATCGTACACTATCTAGTAATGTTTTAAACTGTGTCTTCAAGATTGTGTCAATGCTACTAACAATTTTGCTTTCAGCACCTTCAAAAATATGATGAAGATTTTCTAATTCAATCTAATAAGAAATTTTATATTAATCAAAAGAATAAACATCAAATCCACTCTCCATTCCCAAGTAATAAAAGTACTATCCTAATCCATAAAAATTTTAAAATCCAATGATTTCTCAACCATTTCAGAATTGGCAAATTCAACAAGCAAAAAAATTTTAGAAATTAGCAAGCATGCAAAACATTAATTCTTTTTTCTTTAAGGATAGCTTAAATTACTAGTGTAAAATACTTATTCAAGTGAATAAATCCAATAATTTGCATAAATATATCTTTTGACCAAGATTCATATAAATCATTAGGTAAAATAAAATTAAAAATTTCAAAATTCTTTATAGTCTGTACAGTGTGAGAGACATTAGTAATTTTCATCTTCAAATTATTCCTTGCCAGAAAAATTTTGCTATAATAGCTCTACAAGAAACCCTTGAGATAGACAAACTTTTCTCTTCCTAGTAAGAACAAATTCATATTAAGAAATCAAGTATTATTAAATTAGAGAACTATTTTTATCTCTAACGAAACAAACATGTGATGGAAAAGGTGTCTCATCACTAATATTTTCTTATGTTTAAAAGGAAATCTTGTTTTTATGCAAAACCATTCACTTGAATGAAAAA
>MNCI01000807.1:231946-262626 GCA_015680685.1 Gnetum montanum
GAAAAATGTTATTTTTCCATTTATGTGCAAAATTGTTTTCTCATCTTTGTTGAGTTCTTCCATTTATGTGAAATCTAAATACTATGCAAAATACTTATTTCTTGATAAATGAGAAATTTCATTGTTTGGAAGATCTTTCAAAGGACTTATTCTTGAGCATGGATTATTGGCTAGTTTACATTGCTTGAAACTTAAAGGTACTATGTTCAAAACATAGTACTTGCATCCTTAGTAAGCTAGCTTGGAATTGTCTTATCTAAAAACAAAACAAAACAAAAAAGCTTGCTTATTCTTGAATTGAAAGTATTTTTTAATTACATGTTACATCTTATTTTTGTCAATAGGCCAACTACCAATTATAGATCAGTAACTCTAAATAATATTCTATCTATAACCCTATAGGGGAGTACATTTAGTAATGCTAAATAATATTTCATCCATAATACTCTAGGAGACCCTATCATGTAATGCTAAATAACATTTCATGCATCATACTTAATGGAAGCTTATCTAGTAATGGTAAATAAGATTTCATCCATAACACTAAGGAAGCCCACTGGTAATGCTAAGTAATATTTCATCTATCATGCAACCAAATTTACCACTATTTTACATTTCTTTAAATCTCAATTTAATTTGGTTTGATTTTGCATTATACATATGTGTTTAAGATTTATATATCACCATTCTTATCAATTTTACTATGTCTATCCTTTTACCAAGGCATTAATAAAACAGACTATGCATCTTGATAAATAGTTTTAAATATGTGCATGCATAGGATTTGGTAAGAGCATACATCTTTCTTTATGATAATAAAGAAGATTTTGTCATCCAAATTATAAATATATATTATGAATATATAAATAAGCTAGTGTGTTTATAATTTTAGCTAAGAGGCCAACTCCCAATAGTACGCTAAATAATATTTCATGGATAATGCTTCAAGGAAGTTTATCTACTAATGGCAAATAATATTTTGTCCATAACGCTAAGAATTTGAATTAGTAATGCTAAATAATATTTCATCTATAATGCAATCAAATAGACCATCCTTTTACACCACTTAAAATCTCAATTTTAATTTTATTTAGTTTTACATTGTATGTGTGCGGTGCTTAAGCTTTACATAGGAGTAAATAATTTTTTATACATGCATGTAGAGGATTTGGTAGGAACATACATCTTTATTTATGAAAACAAAGAAGATTTTGTTGGTCAAAATATATATTATAAATACATAACTAAGCTAGTAGGTTTATAAAACCATTTTATTTTTAAAAATGTTACTATAAATGTCAATTTGAATGATGCAAGCTACATGCCTTAACCTCAAGTGCTTATTCAAAAAGTTATAAGGCATAAACACTAACTTAGTTATCTATTTATAATATTATATATATATATATAATTTAGCTGAGATAATCTTTTTTATTCTTATAAGAAACAATTCACACCATTACCAAATCCTCTACATGCATGTATACAAAATTATTTAGTAGAAAAATTAGAAACGTGGCAAAAACCATAAACATGACATATATACACAGTTGTATAGTTTGTTTTTTGCTAGATATGGATACACATTGTAAAATTGGCAAGAATGGTGGTATATAAAGATATTATTGAAAGCTTTGATTATGTTGTAGATTTTGGGAAAAAAATGGATTTCACTTGGTTAGAATGTTATCTACCTTTGTTTCTAACTTCTAATTTAAATGAAAATATTAACTACCATTACTAATAGACTTCCCAGAGCATTATGGATGAATATATTATTTAGTATTATCAATAGGCTCTTCTAGAGTATTATGGATGGAAAATTATTCAATGGTATTGATAGGTTTCCCTAGAGCATTATGGATAAAATATTATTTAGCATTATATATTTACACTTGGTAGTTGTGCTCTCAGCCAAAAAAAAAATAAAAATTGTATCTTACCATATGAAACCATAATAGACTTGCATGAATAGACATTATTTATGTGTATATATTTCTTAAAATCATAATGGATTTTATAACAATGACACATTTTTAAAGTGATTAGTTCATTGACTAATAAGGGCTTGTAACTAATTTGATGAGAGGAAAATACCCCCTACACTTGACCATACAAATCACTAAGCATTCACATGTGATTCGGTTGAATTCTGTGGACCCGTTCTCTTTCAGTACATTAGCTTCTAGGAAGTGAACTTGCCCTAACAGTCATTCATTACCTTCCTAATTACACTTTTGATATGCAAAGGTATTGTTAAGTGTAATCGAGGAACATGATTTTTATTATTTTTATGTTTTATGTTTTGGGTGCTTAAAATAAAGGATGAAAGGAATGACGTAATCTAATTGCTAATTTAATCTAACTATACCTAACTAATCCTAACATAAGCATCCATTCCCACTTGTTGTACACATCCTAAACATATTTAATGCTACTAGGTTACCAAACGTAAAGTGTTATCATACTTATGTGCTTAATTAATCGCTACTTAATCTAGCTTAGTTTAGCCTAATTAAATTTTAATTACTTAAAGCATTAAAAGAAATTTCATAAAACATTAAATGCATAAACAAATAATTAATCTATTTCAAAGTACTACAAGGTTTATCAAAAATCTCATCTTTATTGCCACACACACTACTGTGCACAAGTACAACAATGCTTGAATAAAGATTCGTACACTCTTAACTCCTACTACAGGCACTTAGAAAAAATATTCTAACTTCCAAATGAGAAAACTACAAGAGCTCCACTATAGCTATGACAAGACATGTCATAAACATGATGGGTGAGCATGTATTTAGAGGCAAAAACAAACACTACGTTTATGGGGCCTATTCGATGCAACCAATCTAAGATACATCATACCCCCACGACTGAATGAAAACTCATCCTTGAGCTCTTTTACAAATTTGGGAAGGTATGGAATTATTAACTAATGACAAACATACAACAAACACAAAGAAACACTAAGTTCCTGAGTATATAGATATATAATCATTATAAAATTTTTTGGTGTTTAGGACTACAAAATTGAATGCCATGACAAAATTTGATAAATACAATTCCTCTAATGATGTGAAGATGATGGGGAAGATTAAATGGTCCTAGGTGGTGAAGGCTCCTAAGGTTCTAAAGGACCTTCTCTTACTTTGGACACATGCAGTGGTTGAGGTTGTTGTCATTGTCCTACTACAGTTGCAACTTTTGGTGGAAGACAGAAAGCATCCAACAATGTTTTCATCTGCCCCTCCTTACTCTTGGAATTATGCATGGTCCATGCTACTTCACCAATGTGGGTTGGAATGGGTGCATCCCAAGGATAGGGCACTATTGGAAACAACTCCTTGACATTAACAAACTAGGTAGCAAATTATTTGCATTCAATGTTGAATGTCCTAATTGCATTATGTAACTTCTAATAATCGTTCATTCTTCTAGCCAAGTTCTTAGTAGTTGATCTTTGATTAGTGAATCTTACCCTAAGAAATTTGAGTTCAATGTTTGCAATCTTAAGCTTTTGCTTGGGTTCCTTATGGTGTTTAAAATCTACCCCATACAACAAGTACAAGTTGGCCACCTACTTTTCCAACTCTGAACGCAATCGTCTAATAATCAGCATTGTCAAGTTTGCATATCGGAGATTGGCAAGCTTCATATATTTGGTCATCTTTTCAATCTATAACTCCTTCATGTGGATCTCTACTTTGTTGTAGACATTTATCCCATCAATGATAAGTTTCCATACCTCTTTTCCTTACTAGAGTTAATGGAGGGTCTCATTAACTTTTGCCTTAGCCATCTAGATATGTTTGTCATTAACTTCCTTCTATAGGCCAACCTAATCTCTATAGTGATTCTTGACTCTCTCAAATTTGAGAGCTTCATTCTTCTTGGTAATAATCTCAGTTGTATATTTTTTATGTAAGGCGCAAGCTTCCTCCATAGAGAGATTTCTATTCTCCGCTGCCAATCTCCTAAGCTTAGTGTTTACCCTAGCTAGCTACTCTTACTATTAATAGATGAATTCTTGCATCTGCTATTTCTACACATCAACATTCCATAAGTGATGATTCTCTACAATCAACATCTCATTCTCTAGGCACATCTAGAACAAGCCCTTCTAAACTAAATATGTTTTGGCCTTGTGCACAGACTAGTCAAATATGGTCATCACCATCCCCACCTCAACCTATTTAAATTTGTCTTGAAGCTATTGAAAAGCTTCATATCTTATTAGTGTAGGGTTGAGGAGCACAAGATTAGCAAGACATGCTCTTAATTTAACAACCTCCACAACCAAGTGTTGGTTTTGTGCTTAAGTTATTTTAAGTTGCCCTTCTAGAATGATGCATGTGTGCTTTGCTTCAAGCAACTCCAACTAGGTTGCTATGATGTTATCCAGAAAATCAAAGATATTTGGAATTAGTTGCCTGATTCCCACTAGTTGGTCTAGCAATTCCTTGTGTTGGGTTACATTCAGTTGACCACTAATAGTCCCTACAAACATCAACACATCTTTGAGTGTAGAAATGTCTAATATAGATGTCATAGGTGCATTCAATACTTCGACAATCAAATCAACAACCACTTCCACTATGGTCTCTTACCCTTGGTGCTGCATCATGAAGACAGTTGCCCCCTCACCCTCCTCTAAGTGCATCGAAAAGGTAGTAACATTCCTAAAGATTTCTAGGAATTGTTGTTGTTGTGAGACAAATACCGTTACCTCTCGAGCACTAAGATTCGACCTCATAGGTAACTGCATTCTTTAGGCTGAGAATATTAGCCTACCTTCTTATATCTAACTAATTGTTTGAGCCACTTCATTAAGGTGACTCATTACAGTATGGTACATAGATGAATCCCCACCACTTGTTTCTACTCACTACTCCCACTCACACAAGAGTTGCTCTCAAATTTTATGTAGTTGTTCAATGGCTATGCAGGCCTTTGACATTGTTTCTTAAATGGGTGGTGGAGGTGGTGGTTGCTGCTCCTCTTCTTTAGACATAGCAAGGGTCTTATCTTTTATCATCTTAGACTAGGAGGCAATAAGAGTATGTCTAATTGTGTTATTTTCACAGCAGACTATCCCTACCCTTTTACAAAGTTCTCTAATAAGGCATGGAAAGGATAGGGTTTTTCTTCAATGTTTATTTTCCTTAAAATGCTTTTCCATCTTCAAGTATATTAACTGTGGAAAGGTAACATGAAATTTTCTGCTTAAAGTGATACATGCTTGGGCAAAAAAAGTAATCACCTTGCTAAGCCTTACTATCGAATTGAGGTGATAAGTCGTTATCTTGAAGTATATGTGCTCCGTTGATGTGAGCGTGCCAAACTCCTCATATTCAACTCCATAACACCACTGGGTCCACTCCCTTTTTTCCTCTAGGTCTACATGCATGGAGATCTCTACCAGATGAGTGCTAGAATTAGGTAGACAAGAGCCTACACAATAGCTTCTACTAAGCAGGACACCTGAATGTCCTTAATTCTCACAGTGGCTCCTACCTTCCTACTATTCCAAAAGAGATATGTCTCTTCCATGTACTAGTCTCCACTAGCAATGATGATTAGCCACATGAAAGAGTTTTGCAATTGCATTTTGACTTCCAATGGAGCATTTTCCAAGAATGGCCCAAAGTTTAGTTCTTAGAGAACTGAGCATTAGACATCACGAGGCCTGATCATGTCAAGATAGGCTTGTGTTAATGTGATGTCAATTCTTGGTATCCTCTTTAGGATTATTTAGTCATAGCCTCTTCTTCGGGAATCTATCGAACAGATTCCACTTCTAGCTCCTCTCAAAGAGGTCCTATTGCGTGCATTTGTACTACCTGCTCCTAGGCTTGTTTCTGTTGTTCCCTTCTAGCTCCTCTCAAAGAGGTCCTATCACGTGCATTTGTACTACCTGCTCCTAGGCTTGTTTCTGTTGTTCCCTTCTAGCTTTGGGCCATTTGTTCCTTGGTTGTGATGGTCCTCCTTCCTACCACCATTTTGGTCTTAGTGCCATCTATGATCACAACTTAACCAAGGATTAGCATTTAATGTGTAACTTGAAATAATTGGAATACCTTATTTCGTGGGGTAGTTACATTTGGCTAAGTTGTGATCATGGCCTAGTTGATTATTTTTTTTTATTTTATTCTTATTTCAATATTAATAAATAATTTTAGGTTTATTAGAGTTTGTTAGAAAGGTTAAATTCTCAGAAATTGATGGTTTAATGTTATTCTATTTATTAACCCTTTAGGGGATTTAGAAAAATTTAGAAAAATTTTCATCAAAAACCTTAAATTTTGTGGTCCCCACAACTAAGAGCTTACCTCTGATAGCTACAAGATTAAAGAATGGGGTGATTTGCACAAACAGTGTAAAAGTTATGAGCTCTAGAAGGTTTTGGGCTCTAAAAAATTGCAAAAACTCCCCTCTCGTTTTAAAGAAAATGACAAAAAACTTCAAAGTATTGGGTGGTATTTATAGGATTTTTGCACTACATCAACTGGACCTAGTCAACGAGGCTGAGTCAACACAGCTGACCACGTTGACTAGTCCTAGTCAACGCAATTGTTGACTACCATTGACTTTGTGAAAAGTAATGAAAAACAAGGAACTTTTGGACAAAATTTAGGTCAAATGGAAGCTTGAAAAGCTAAGAACATGATGAAAATATTGAAAGAGGGTGTTGAAGTTTAGAAAATGGAGAAATGATTTGAGAATGAGATTTGATGAAGAAGAATGCCTTAAGAAGCACACGGTTGGATGCACGATGTAGCGCATGAAAGATTTGATTGCGACAACATCTAAGAGTAGGTAGCTTAACTAATGAAACCACGAGATATGCAAGTGGATCCTCCCCATAGCAGCACATGCACTTTTTGCCCTTACATAACCTCAACTAAGGAGTCCATGGGTCCTATCGTTGATTGATGATTACAAAAAGTTAAGGATCAAACCCAAAGAATCTATTTAGGAACTTCAATACATCAAACTAAAACATTGGGCAAAAACATGGACAACCAGCAATGAGGTGACTTATGGAAGCATTAATGGATGATGAAGAGAGTGGAATGGAGTTCCCAGTCCTGGTCACATGAAGTCCCTTGTTAAATTCATTGTTAAATGACCCGATAGAGTCCAACCTTAGTCCAAACCAAAACCAGCCACTTTCAATAACTTTACATCACCACTCTAGTACCGGTCCATCCCCTTGAGATACAAGAGAGCTTCCATAGACACCACCATTCCTTATTTGAGAAGAAAAAAGAAGTAAGAAGTGAGAAATGACCTTAGTTAGAGGGGACCTTCAGGCATGGGTAACATGTCTTTCTAGTCTCATAACTAGTGCTTGTAGCCTATTTATTTTGTCTAAGGGGTGTGCTTTGAATTTCCATTGTTGTTTCTTTTTTTAAAAAAAAATTGGATGGGAACTACACCATGCAAAGACTTATTCAACTTCTTGTTATTGGTCAACACAAAATAGTAAGAAATCCACAAAAAACACACTTGCACTCAAGATGGAAAAAGGTACAAAGAGCATTGAATCCCTTTAAAGTCACACCCTTTTGAAACCCTTAAATCTTTTTCAAGCTTGGAAACTACCAAGGTCACAATTTTGTTAAGGTTTTATTAATGAAAAAGGGATCCCATATTTCCAAAACAAGGAAAACCATAGAGGTTGAGGATGGGTGGATGACATGGACTCACTACCTGTTCCATGAGAAAGAAACTAGTCTTAGTTATCAGTCATCAAAATTCAAAAATAAAAACTAGACACTGGAAATCAAAAACATTAAGTACAAACCATCATTAGCAATAGCTACAACACCACTATGTCCTGTTGGCAATAAAGCAATTTTATTAGAAAACAAGGAAAATTCATACCAAAATAAGGAAAAATATAAAAGAAATTGCAAAATATTCAAGAAAGATAAAACATACTAACAATGTTGTAAAAAAAATTGGAAAAATTAATAAAGTAAAAACAAAAAGGTGTAAAATAAAGAAGGCATAAAACAAAAAGTTGTAAAAATAACAAAGTCTTAAATAAAAATGTAAAAGATAAAAAGATAAAAAATTGAGAAGCCATGTAAATAGTTAGCACGGATGGCTATCTCCCCCATGACTGAGTTGAAATGAGGAGATCTAGAATATTGATTGAGATCATCCATCCATTAAGGCATTGCTTCCACTAGCTTCCTTGGGTTCATGGAAAGGTTTAACTTGTTGCATGTTGACTCGTTGCCTTTTGTTGGTGCTCTTAGGTTTGTAAATTAACATGGTCTTAGAAGAAAAATTTTCATGAATGATGTAAGGCCGTTCCCACAACATCTAGAACTTAGTTCGTTGAGGTACATGTGTGGGGTTCTAGTAGAGAACCTTATCTCTAGGTTGAAATTTGAATTTCCTTATTCTTAGGTCATGTCATTGCTTACTAAATGCCTTGTGCACTTCATTCAGGGATAGGACCACTAATCAATTTTCATCTAGCATGTTAAGGTTGATTAATTATTCTCTTTGTACTAGACTTAAGTCAAGATCTAGGTCACATGCTGTTAAAAGTGTATAGAGTTCAAATTGAATAGGAAGTGTTGGTAATTCCCTATACACTAGCTCATAGGGAGAGTAGCCTATAGGAAGTTTCCATGTTGAACAGTAAGCCCAAAGGGCATTGTTAAGTTTTTTGCTCCAGTCTCTCCTATATTTGCTAATAGTTCTAGATAAGATCTTTGTAATCTCCCTATTAGTAACATCTACTTGACCATTTTCTTGGGGGTGATAGGATGTTGTTAATTTATGTTCAACCCCTAAGCATTACATGAGCTTGTAAAAAGTGATGCCTATGAAATGGGTTGGGTTCCATTGTCAAAAATCAGTGCACGTGGCACCCCAAACTTGTTTACAACATTTTGTTGTACAAACCACGTAGTAGTAGATGATGTACAATCAATGACAACTGTTGCTTCTACCCATTTTGTACAATAATCAATGATGATAATTATGTATGCCTTTCCATTTGATATGGGTGTGATGGGTTCCATGAAGTCAATGCCCCATATGTCAAAGGATTTTAGTGATTGGATCCACTATTGAGATCCTTTCATTTGAGCGATCATCCCACCATCTTGTTGATAGCATTCACAAGAGCAGATAAATTAGTGGACATCCCTAAAGATGGTTGGCCAATAATATCCTACCATCAAGATCTTAATGATCATGTGTCTTTCAACATAGTGGCCCCCACAAGGACCCTCATGAGCATCCTAAAGAATGTGTAATTAATTAGCATTAGGTACACACCAATGAACTAGGCCATGAACACACACCTTGTAAAGGTGTCCATTGATTTCCACAAAGTGTTTGGCCTGATGAAGAAACCATTGTTTCTTCTTGTAGTCCAGATCTTGTGGAATCTCTTGAGTGAGAAGATAAGTGAGGATTCCATTATACCATTTTGGTTCTACGAGTAGTTGTTCATTTATTGCACTAGTAAAGAGAAGTTCATTAGGAAATTGGTTAGAAAGTGGGCTCTCATCTTTGTTATCCCATCGTAACTGAGATAAGTGATTAGCGACCACATTCTCAATTCCCTTTCAATCTACCATTGAGATTGAACTCCTACAAGATCACCAACCACTGTATAATATGGGGGCTCACCATTGGCTTATTTATCAGGAAGCGAATTTCATTGTGGTCAATGTGCACAAACACTTTGTATCCAAGCACATAGTTCCTGAACTTTTCTAGAGTGTACACCACCATCATTAGTTCTTCCTTCATTGTGGTGAAATTTAACTATGCACCCACAATGCTTTGACTTATGCAATGGGTGTAAGATGGGTGTTTCTTGTCATCCAATTGTGTAAGCACGGCTCCTAAGGAATAATTTGATGCATCTGTCATGATATTAAATTATTTGAACCAGTCAAGTGCTTGTAGAATTGGAGTCTTTATGAGTTTCTGCTTGAGGCTCTGGAGTGTATTTTCACATTCCTTGGTCTAGGTGAATGGAGCATCTTTTTTTGTAAGCTCGACCAACAATTTTGTGATCTTAGAAAAATTTTCTATAAAATGCTAGTAGTAGCCAATGTGTCCAAGAAATGACTAGACATCTTTAATAGTTTTTGGTTAGTAAGTTATTCTTTAGATGACCTAAATCTTCTCAGTATCCACCTCAATCCCTACCTAAGAAATTCTGTGTCCCAATAAAATGCCCTCCTAGATCATCAGATATCTCTTCTACCAATTGAGTTGAAGATTCATCTCCACACACCTTTTAAGCACTTACTTAAGGTGGTCCAAGGCTTACTCAAATGTGATGCCATAGGTGGAGAAGTTATCCATGAAATCTTTCACCTCGTAACCAATTTCTTGGTAAAAAATGCTCAAGACCAAGCATTGGAATGTTACTGGAGAATTGCACAGATCAAAAGGCATCTTTCAATATGCAAAAGTCCCCAAGGAACTCATGACTATTATTTTGGTTTGATCCTTTGGCACAATATGGATTTAATTATAGCCATTATAACCATCTAGGAAACTATAATAGCAATGCCCAGAAATAGTATCCAATACTTGATCCACAAACGGCAATGGAAAGTGATCTTTGAATGTTGCCATATTTAATAGCTAGAAGTCAATGCAAACCTACCACTTGCCACCTTTCTTTGGCACAATCATGAGTGGACTAACCCACTCACTATTTGTAATGGCATAGATAAACCCCACCTTGAGTAGTTGTTTGATTTCCTCTTTGATGATCTACTTCAATTTGGGGTTCAATCATTGTTGCAGCTACCTCTTTAGCTTCATGGTCGAATCAATGTAGATACAATGCTAGCATATCCTAAGATCAATCCCTATGAGTTCAAGATATGACCAAGTAAAGGTTGTTGGCCATTTGTTGACCACCCTCAACAACATCTATTTTTGTTCAAGATCAAGATTGGCACTAATGATTATCAACTTGCCATTTTTCAAAAATGCCTACTCCATGTCAGTAGGTAAATTTTTCAACTCTAAGGGATCTTGTTAAAAATTTTTAGGGATTCCCAAATTTTCCTAATTGGTATCATCATCTACATTATTAGAGAATTGGTGAAAAACTTACCCTAGTTTATCCATGCTTTCAATATAGGCATATGTCATACTCTCAACAAGTTCCATGCAAAGTGTGCTGCTTCCAAGATCAACTGTCAACCACTAGGAGTCCTCCTATTTTGTGGCTACTACGTATAGGCACCTTTGAATATTTGCCTTATTTACACACTACTTGCATGTAAAAATGGATGCTCTTTTCATGGACTAAAGTTTCTACACGTAGTTACACCTTATATTGTTGTACACGATGCATGGAACTTACTTCTTCTCGATCTTTCCAAATGTATTTTCCTTGGAAATTTCTAGGGAAAGATCTTTGATGCTCATTTTTGCATCAATAGTGCTTAATCCAAGTCTTTCCCATAATGATTGGGAAGTCCCCCTTGCAATTACCAACTTTGATTACTAGGAAATCGATAGGATAATACCACCCACAAATAGTGGCCACAATATCTTCTACCAGTTCCAATGAAACAATGATGGACTAATTTGCTAGTTCTAAATGGATGTTGCTCTTCTTAAGAGGAGGCAGGTTTCAAAAGTTTTACATTTTATGAGAAATTAGATTTAACTCTAGAACCTGAGTCAAGAAGATCTTTGCATGGATCATTCCCAACAATATGCAATTAAATGAGAGGGCTTCCAGGATCAGCTCTTTTCCTAAGAAGGTTGCCAACCTTGATCCAATTAGATACAACAGGTGTTTGGTTTGAAGGGCTCTTAAAAGGAATGGATGTAGAGGATGAAGGAGATACATGGTGACCAACTGCATAAGTCGGTGAGGGTTTAGTAGGGCTATTGGTTTACAAAAAATTTATGGGATCTTAGTTCCAAACCACTCGGCTAAGGAGCTAACTGTAAGTTAACAGCCATAGCAGCATTACATTTTTGCAGTTGGGCTAGAAGCTCATCCTACATGGATGGAGCAAGTGATAATTGAGTTAAGGGTGGGAGGAGCATGTGCTGAAGGATGAGGAGGGTGATAGGGAGATGGGGCTTTCCCTCTGGTAGATGAAGAATGAGTTTTGTAATACTCTGGAGGGTAGTAATAATGATGAAAAGAAGTGTGACTAGAAGAGTCATGCAAAGACATTGGTTACTGAACATAGTACCCATATTGATCTGGCTACCTATAAGGGTACTGCTACCTTGGTGGTGGCATCCCCCATGACTATGGGTGTTGCCACTACTGGTATTGCTCATATGGCTATGGTGGAGCTCCACTTGGATAATAATCTTGTTGTTGCTAGTGGAACTACCTTGGATTGCCTTGAGAATAAGGTAATATTTTGGGTGCTTACCTTCTTGCTAATCTAGGATTTAGCATGTATACCTTAAACTCTTGCAAGTATGACACAATAAGGCAACATCCTTTAGGATGTTCATATTCGCAGATGCCACACCCATCATCATCATTTGATTTTGACTCCATAACCTCTTCTACTATCGTAGCCTTGCCCTTACCCTTTTGGTAGGCATGTTTAGCTTCTTTTCACCTCCTACGATGGCAATCACTACTCTGCTCTCTTGATTCTTCTATGATTTTTAGAGTAATTTGGAATTTTTCATCCAAAGAGTCCCATAATTTATCAACCTTGGTTGATATATTAGAAACAGATTTTTGTATTGGCAAGGTTTTTCGTTGCACCACCTCATCAGGTCATACCTCCTCCTTGTTGTTGCAAAATCAAACCTCTCTTTTTCTGATGGAAGGATCCCTATTATATTCCTTAGCACTTTCCTGTTTTCTTAACTCTTCTACTTCTTTTGCTACCTACTCTATCAACCTTTGGATCTGATGGGCTCTAAGTTATGATAGTCATCCTTGGCCATAGACCCCAAGAGTTCTTCTCATTTTTTATTTGAGTCCATCTATGATGTGACAAAGTTATTCTCATTGAGAATAATCATGGCCAGGGCATCAATGTATGAGAGAATAGTATTTGCCCATGGTAGTATCCAAGGGTTCATGTATTTCTTGCTTTTATCCTTAGATCTGCCTTCTTAGATTAGACACTCGAGAGTACGTCTCATATGTATCATTGAACGACTTTAGCATTGTACTTCACCTGTGAATGAATTTAAGCTCCAAGGACTAATACCAACTTTTTACTTCTTTGATGAGTATCCTGGAAAATAACTTTAATTTTTGCCAATCATTTTAATATTCTATAAGACACAAGAATCATGAAAGGCTTGACGATGTGTTTACATATTAGAGTTATATCCTCTCTCAAATTTGAGGATATTGTTCATGTTAAGTCACTTGATCTGACTATCTTTCACATGCTTGGTTGGAATTTTTACTGCCTCTACAATATTCAACATGCTTCAAGTTGCTAGCAAAGGTTCATCATCATTATTATTTCAAAAACACCTATAATGTCCATGACTACCCCTTCGTTCATGATGAGCTCAATGGTCATTATTGTCTTGCTATTCACCTTCATCATAGTTGTTCTTTTTGCAGCATCTATTAGAACCAAAAGAGGAAGAAAAAGATGCATATGAAGAGGGTGAAGAGGAAAGAAGACTACCACCACCATGGTGTCTGCCACCTTCTCTACACTTGTCACAGCCATGTTCATCAGCTTTCTTATCATCTTGATGCTTGCCTAAGCCCCTGCTTTGGATTCCACTTTTACCTAAACCTAGATTGTTGATAGTGAACTGCAACTTCAGGTTCAAGTCCCCATCACCAATTTCAAGGGGTGGAGAATCTTCATGTTAAGATCCACCAAAGGGAGGATTCTTTGTTACACTATTTTATATATTTTACTTTATTTTTTTATCCAAGTATGATATTTCCTCATTTTTGCTAATAAAAATTGCTTTATTATCACAGGACATAGTACTATTGTTGTTGTTGTTTACTATTGATGATTTGTGCTTAATGTTGTGATTGTTGATGGCTAGTTTCTATTTTTGAATTCTGATGTCTAATGACTTTGACATGGTTTATTTTTCATGGCACAAGTAGTAAGTCTACATCATCCACCCATCTGATAAACTCTATGATTTTCCTTGTTCTAGGAATTTGAGGCCCCTTCCATTAGAGAAACTTTTAATCAATGAGTGACCTTGGTAGTACCAGAATTAGGAAGGATTGAAAGGTTTATAAAGGGTGTGAATTTAAGGGGACTCAATACTCTTTGTACTCTTCTACTTGCTTGAGTGCTTGAGTGTTTTTCATAGACTTCTTACCATTCCATACCAACCACTAATAGGAAGTCAAATAAGTTGTTGTATGGTGTGGTTTCCATTTAAAAATAATAATGGGAATTCAAAGCACATCCCTTCAACACAAATAAGTCCTTTCATGATGTGGTTTCCGTTTCAAAAAAATAAAAATAAAACACAATGGGAATTCAAAGCACACCCCTTGGACAAATAAACAAGCTACAAAAACTAGTTATGGGACTCAAACGACATGCACCTATGCTTGAAGGTCCCCTCTAACTAAGGCCCTCTCTCTCTTACTTTCTACTTCTCTTTTCTTCTCTCTGTGGAATGGTGGTTGTCTTGTGGAAGCACTCTTATGTCTCGAGTGAGTGGATTGGTCTTAGAGTGGCAATGCAAAGTCATTGAAAGTAGATGATTTTGGTCTAGATTGAGGATGGAACTTCTCAGGTCATTTTAAACACAAATTCCACAAGGTACTTCTTATGACCTTAATTCAGAACTCCATTCCACTTTCTCTATCATCCATCCATGCTACCATAACTCACCTCATTGTTGTGTTCTATGTTATGCTCTATGTCTTGGTTTGATGTGTTGGGATTCTTAAGTAGATTCTTTTGGTTGATCCTTAACTTGTCATGATCATTAAATCGACTATGGGGCCCACAAACTCCTTAGTTAAGGTTATGCAAGGGCAAAAATGGCATAAGCCTGTTATGAGAAGGACCCACTTGCATAGCTCTTGGCTTGATTAGTTAAGGTTCCTTACCTTTGACATCGCTACAATCCTACCTTTCACGTATTCCATTGAGTATACCTCTCAATGCTCCTTAATCTTTCATTTCATTCATTCACTAAATCAATTTTTCTTCATTTTTCCAAATTTATGTACTTCAACACCATCTTCTCATGTTTTCATACTATTCTTAGTCTTCTAAGCTTTCATTTGATCCCAATTTCATTAAAATGCTCTTCATATTTTATAATTTTGACTAAAGTGAACATTTAACAACAATGATCAATGGTTGCATCATTGAGGCCCCATTGACACATCCCCCCTCATTGACAAGGCCTGGTTGACTAGGCCTCATTAACGCAGTGCAAAAACCCTATATATACCGCTGAACACTTTGCAATTTTTTTTGCCATTTTCTCATAACGCATGGAGAGTTTTTGAAAATTTTCAAAGCCCAAAACCTTCCAGAGCTCATAACTTCTTAATTGTTTGTCCAAATCACTCCATTTTTTGATCCTGCACTTATTGGAGGTAAGATCTTTATTGTGGGGATCACAAACCTTAAGGTTTTCAATGAAAAAATCAATGACATTTTTTGGAAATTTTCCTAACTCCCCCAAGGGTTAATAACCTTAACCATATATAAACATCAACTTTTTCATAAGTTAACCCTTCCAACAACCTTTGAGATGATTTATTAATGATAATACATAAATAAATGACAATTGGATTAATTAAATAAACCATAATCACAATTTACCCAAAGTGTAACAATCCTTAAGAGATAAGGTATTCCAATTATTTTAAGGTTACACAATGATTGGTAATCCATGGTCTTATTGTGATTACAGATGGCACCAAAAAAAATGTCTGTAGGAAGGAGAACCCTTGCAACCACAGGAGAAGTGGCCCAGAGCTAGAATGGGCCAACAAAAACAAGGCTAAGAACTTCTAAAGGTGACCCATGTAACGGGACCTCTTTGTGAGAAGCCTGAAGTGGAATCTATCCAACAAATTCTAGAAGAAGACGTGTTGATTGAACAAGCACAACGAGGAGAAGTTCCTGGACCCACGCCAAGGCTTGAAGTTACTTTGACTCTCTTTATGAGGAGCCTGAAGTGGAATATGTCCAATAGATTCTAGAAGAAGAAGTGTTGATCGAACAATCACAATGAGGAGAAGTGCTTGGACCCACGCCAAGGCTTGAAGTCACTTTGACTTAAGCCTACCTTGATATCATCAAGTCTCGAGAGATTCAACAATTTGTTCTTCAAGAGATCAACTTCGGGCCATTTTTGGAGACCTCTCCCATGTGGCCAATCATCACGTCCAGTGGGGAGTGGTACATGGGAGAAACATACCTCTTCTAGAACAATCGAAGGTTAGGATCCATAGTCAAGATCAAGGACATTCAAGTGTCCTACTTGGCAAAAGATATTACACAAGCACTTGGGTTACTTGACACTAGAACATAGTTGGTAGAATTATCCACGCAAGGTAATCCTAAGGCCAAAAAGGAGTAGACCTAGTGATGCTACGGGGTGGACCATAAGGAGTATGATGCACTCACACCAGCGAAGCGAATTTACTTCAAGATCGCGACCTACCACCTCAATCCAACAATGAGGCCAAGAAAGGTAACTACCTTCTCTGCTCAAGCATGCACCACTCTAAGCAAGAAGTTCCCCGTTAACCTTCCACAACTGCTATACTTGGAAATTTAGAAGCGTTTCAAAGAAAATGAACATGGAAGAAAGATCCTACCCTTTCCATTCCTCATTCAAAAACTTTGCATGAGGGCAAGAATTATTCACTACTCTAATGATACACTCAGGCATACTCTTTTGGCTTCATCGTCCAAGATCATGAAAGAGAAGATGCTAGTGATGACTCAATTAGAGGAGTAGCCACCGCCACCACCCACTGAGGAAATAGCGCTAAAGGCCCGTGTAGCCATTGAGCATCTGTGAAAAATCCAAGAACAACTCTTAAGTGAACAAGAGCAACATGTAGGAATGAGTGGGGTAGATCCATTTGTGTATCGGCCAACAATGAGTCACCTTAATGAGGTGACTCAAACAATTAGCTAAATGGAGAGGGGTGGTCCAATCTTCTCTACCCAAAGAATGCAGCTACTTGCGTGGTTGGATCCCAATGCTTGGGAGGTGACGATGTCACTATCACAACACCATCTATTCCCAGAAATCTATTGAATGCAAGGGGTAGATGTATTATTTTGGAGGGTCAACTAGAAATGGCTCAAGAGCAAAATCAATGCTTGGTCATGAAGGTTGCCAAACTTCGTGCTCAACTTGCTAACCTTACAATCCTTAGCCTCGTAATGACAAGAGATGAAGCTCTCAAACAACTTTAGGAATAATTTTAGAAAGCTGAGGAGGAGGCAATAATGGCCATCTTTAAATAGTCCATAGCTAAAGTCGAAACATACTCAATCTAGAAGGACTTGAACCAGATGCACCAGGAGAATGAAACATTGATCACACATAATTATTGCCTATAAAATGTTGATGCTCAAAAGCATCAAATGTAAGAATTTATTCATCAATAGTAGGAGCAGCTTGCTAGGGTAAGCATTGAACTAAGGAAATTGATCATGAAAAATTGCAATCTATCAATGGAGGAGGTATGCAGTCTACCATCAAGATCACTACCTAGTAGAATGAAGTCCTCAAATTTGAGAAAGTGAAAAACCACTACAGAGACTAGGTTGGCTTACAAAAAGAAGTTAATGAAAAACACATTCAAATGATGAAGGCAAAAATGAATGAAGCCCTCCAATAACTTCAACAAGGAAGAGAAGTGTGGTAACCCATTGTTGATGGGATCAACACCTACAATAAAAGCAGAGATCAGCTTAAAGGAGTTGCAAATCGAGGAGATGACAGAGTATATGGAGTTGGCCAATCTCCATTATGAAAACTTGGCAATGCTGACTACCGAATGGCCATGGTCAAAATTAGAAAAATAAGTTGCTAGCTCATATTTGCTATATGAGGCTAAGTTCAAACACCATAAGGATACTAAGCAAAAGCTTGAGACTGCTAACACTGAACTCAAAGTTCTTAGAGGGCAATTTAGAGATCAATAATCTATCACAAAGAACCTAGCCAAATGGATGAATGACTACCAAGAGCTAAAGAAAATAGTCAAGGTATTTGACATTGAATGCAAATAGTTTGCTGCTTGGTTCACCAATGCAAAGAAGTTGTTTCTAGTAATCTTGTGTCCTTGGGATGTGCCCATTCCAACCAACATTGAGGAATCTACATGGATGGTGCATGATCCCAAGATTAAGGAGGAGAAAATGAAAGCACTATTGGATGCTTTCCACCTCTCACTTGAAGTTGCAGTAGTAGCAGGACAGCCACAACCACCTCAACCGTCACCCATGCGTGAAGCCGGTGAAGGTTCCTTAGAGTCTCAGGAACCACCACTACCTAGGAACATTTGATCTTCTCCAATAGCTTCACAACATCAAGGGATGTGCTATCCAGTTTTTGAAAAGTTGAGTCATGGTGTTCAATTTTGTGTCTTGAACACCATCATTTTTTGAAATGTGTTGATCCATACACTTGGGCACTCCATTTTTTGTCAAGTCAATCAGTTTGTTTTGTTTGAGGAAAAGTCAGTCAATAATCCCATACCTTCCTAATTTTGTAAAAGAACTTGAGGATGAGTTTTCATTTAGTCGTGGGGGTATGATGAGTCATGTTCTATCAACTGCGTTGACGAGACCTTGTTGACACAAGCTTGTCATTTGGGCTTTGTCAACAAGGCCTAGTTGATGCATCATATCATGCATCGACGTGGCCCCGTTGACATAGTGCCTGTAATTGGCTATAAATACACACTTGTAGCCACATTTATGGTAATAAGAGATTGTAGTTGCAACAAAGCTTTTGTAGTTTTTCCATTTGAAAGTTAGAATTTTCCCCAAGTGCTTGTAGCATGAGTTGTATAGATCTTTATTCGAGCATTGTTGTACTTGAGCATGATAGTGTGTGTGGTAATAAAGATAAGCTTTCTGATAAACCTTGCAGCACTTTGGATAAATTAGCTATTTCATTTATGCAATTTAATATCTTCAATTATTTATTAAATGTTTTCAATTAGTTATGAAATATTTTCTAGTTATTATGTTAATGAATTAATTAAGCCAAATAGATTAAACACATAAGTATGACCGCTTCGAGTGTAGCACGTATTCACTTGGTAATCCCAGCAGCGTTATTGCTTGGTATGCCTAGTAGCGTAGCACTTGGTTGCCTAGTAGCAGATACGTGTGTTCAGGATGTGTACGGAAAGTGGTTTTGGATGCTTATGTTAGGATTAGTTAAATGCTAGTTAATTAATTAATTTCAATTAGTTAATTAAATTCCTTTTATTTACATTTTAAGCACCAAACTATAAAACATAAAATGATAAAAATTGGATGCCTCAGTTAGACTTAACCATACCAACAAAAATCACAAGTGTAATTGGGAAGACAATGATTGACCTTAGGGCTAGATTCACTTCCTAAATGACTAGTGCACCAAAAATGATAAATTCCATAGAATTTGGCCAGATCATGCGTGAACACTTTGTGAGACGTATGGTTGGGTGTAGGGGTACCTTGCCGCTCATCAAGAGTATTCATTAATCTTCTTATCACATGACTAAAAGAAGTGTTAGATCCCAACAATACATGTTGGAACCCAAAATAATTGAAACATATGTGCACCCCAAGATTTATAGAAGTTTATAACTCAATGCTACCAAGTAGAATCAAACCTGTGACTTGGGGTTACCAGGCTAAGACCTATACCACTAGGCTAACACCTCATTATTGACCCCAAAAACACATGACCAAAAGAGACTTGTTAGCATAATTTCTCATAGTTACATCCAAATTTGACCTTAGCATATGCATCTTTACCATGTGCATGTGTTGAGCTTAATGTTACCATATTAGCATTTTGTACCATAAAGGATTACAAGTTTGATAATAGTTTTGTAAAAATCACCCTACAACCTAGCAAGGATTTTTTTTATTAGAACAAAGAACATCAATGGGTTTTTGTCATGTCTTCCATCTTACTCATTTATGTTTATTACATCATTATTAATCTTGCCATCCATGTAAATAGGAGACACCATCCCACTAACCCACCTCTTTGAATTACTTATATTGAGAAACTTCTTTATCATTTACTCATTTATCTACTAAAAGTGCACTTCATGTAAATGCCTTTGATTACAAGATGTTTCTCCAAGCCTCCATTTCTGTAATCAGGACATCCTTAGATTCATCTGCCAAAACTATATTGTTATAAAAAAATAAACACCAAGGAATACGATCTTGAATATTTTTAGAGAGGTCATCAATGATAATGATAAATAAATAATGGTTTGGAATAAATCCTTAATGTAGCCTTATATTTGTATGAAAATTTGAAGTCTTCCCACGAACATTGCGAACTTAAAGTTACTTCTCTATCATACATATTGTAAATAGCCTTTATGTATCTAATAGGAAAATTCTTCCTCTTTAATGCCCACCAAATAATATCCTATGGAATCTATCATAAACTTTATTTAAGTCAATGAAAATCATATGCAAATTCCTCTCTTTATACCTAACTTTCTTCATTGACTATTGTAGCAATAAGATAGCTTCCATAGTTAATCTTCTAGGCATATAACCAAATTGATTCTTAGAAACAATTGATTATTATATTAAGAGTTGTTCTATTACGCTTTTTCTTAACTTCATGATATTACTCATAAAGTTGATGCTTCTAAAATTTCCATAGTTTTGGATGTCTACCTTGTTCTTGTAGATGGGTAATGCAATACTTCTCCTCCAATCATCTAGCATTTTCCATTTCTTTTGAACCTAGTTGAATAAATTTATCAACCAAGTAATTCCTATATCTCCCACACAAACTTTCATACCTCAATAGGATACCATCTAGTCAAGTCAATTTACCATTATTCATTTTCATATAAGCTTTCTATACTTCAATGGCCCCAAGGCTGATAGAATAGTAGGTGAAAACAAATTGGTACCTTATAGTGCAATGTTGCATCAGCTAACCATTTAACCAATCACAAATACATATATACATATATTATCATAGCAATGTACATAGTAAGAGTATTAATAAAACATTATAAATGGTTGTTTACCAAGGTTAGAAAATTTATCCTAAGCAATTTTATTTGTGAAGCTTTAAAGGTTACTTGCATTTTAGAATCTAAAAAAATATTATGTTAATGGCCAAGACTAGGTTAATTTTGAATAGATTTACAAGGTTGGAGACAAACCGAATTTAAATTTGTATAGAATGAATATCTAACCTTTTTGGAGTGGTTCTACCCAAACTTGAACCCATGTCTTAGTGCTTGAAAAACAAGCACCTTACCATCACTTCAAATAAGAATCCATAAAATGATTTTTATGGTCATAGACACTTTATCAACAATTTGTTGCAAGTTATTTCGAAAACCCTCCTAATGTTTATTGTCATCGTTACTAACCTATATTTTATACCTACTGAGATAGGATTTCAAATATTTTATACCTACTGAGATAGGATTTCAAAAATTTTGCAACGGATATGAAGAGTACTACGCATCAAATTCACGTTTTTGCGATTACCAACCAACCACACACCTTATACGCACATTTACCGGAAATCCAATCTCTAACCGTTGGAATTATGAATGCTACCTCGGCTAAACAGAGAAGGACAAACCGGATCCGCAAAACCCACGGGGAGACCCACGGCCTTGGGGCTTTGTTAATTTTCAAATTCATTGCACTGGATGGGATTCCCGCTCCTGTACCACAGCCGAAGAAGGAGCAGAACCAAGCAAAGCTGCTACTCTCTTCTTCTGTGCTTGGCACTTATGCTCCTCTCAGAGCAATGGCGGATTGAGAATGCACAGAAATTTGCGCCAGCGTACTAGTCTGCACTTCCTCAATGCGTTCTCTCACGGAAGATCCATTCCAGAAAGAAGGCCTCCTGTCCTTGATGCCGAGAACATTCCAAGGCTTTGTTAGATCTTCTGATTCGCTTGATCCCTTGGACGTTGAGGCCATCGACAACATTCAGCGTCAGAAGGTGCATTTTTTGTTTTCATCTTCTGTTTCTGCTTGCGTCTGTTACTCCTGCTTTCGCCTTAAATTTGTAGAATCTCTGCGGCAACTAGACCATGCGATCAACGTAAATTTTTTTTAATGATCGCTTAGTCATGTTTCACAAATTTATCGGTTTGCGCGAACTGCTTATGAATGTGTTGTGCGATGGAGTGATTATCTGGTAGGAAACGGGAACAAAGACGTTTGGACGATTTTTCGGAGATGTGGAGAATTTCAACCTAGGGAAATTCTTTTCTGAGTCTGGCTTTCTTGTGTATATTTTCCACTTTTCTATTGTTTGCAGACTTAGTTAACTGTTCCTGTGAAAATTGTTTTCACGGTGGTCTCAAGCCGATTTCTTTTATTTTTCTTTTTATTTTTTGTAAAATGCCCTTGACATCATGACATATAAGTACCTATACTAGGTCACTGGAAGGAGAGATTGTAACGTAAAACATACTTGGAAGACAAAACTTTCGGGATTTCAGAGAACGCCTCTGTTCTAGCTGGAAGACTCCATCAGAAAATGCAAGAGGGATTTAAAAATTATAAAATACAATGAAGGGCATCCTGAGGTTGGGGCGAATGTGATTTATCCAAGCACTTAGCCACCTGGCTTCCCACCATAACAATTGGTTAAATTAGCAAAATGCCAAAATTTCTGGTACTTGTAAGCCTTAATCCTAAATTTGTAAATGTGTTCTGAATCCTATGACTGGTTTAATAGAATTTGCGAAATGTTTACTTACGTACGTCACTCCTTCGTTCTTCTCTAGCCTTTGCTATTTATTTTTGTTACTGATGGCGTTTGCTCATGGAATGTATAAACGTGCTTGTTTTCCTGTAATTCTTTGTCGGCAATGAGATTCTGCTTTTGAATTATCATTTAAGAAAGGGATTTCCAAGTGGCATTGTCTTTCGTTCTCTCATCTTTTCATCCGATGTTTTATTTTCCAGATTTTATGTGACATTTCAATCAAAGAGATGCAGAAAGCAAAGGAAGTTCTAAGTTCATGCGATAAGAACTTTCATCAACAGAAAGCGATTCAGAAGTTCATCACAGACGATGACATGCTGGCAAAGTTTAAAGAAAACATACCTCCAGATGATAATTTTCAGAATGCCCGAATTAAAAGAGAAGGTACTGGACGGGTGTCATCGAGAAGACGTTTTAGTTTCAGCTCCAGGTATTGGAAGCCTCGTGCAAAATCTTGTGCTTACATGGTTTCATTTCGGGAAAAATATTATCCCTTGTACTCTATTCCTGTAGGTAAATACCTGTAGATTTTTTGTTAATTCTTTAATACTTATAATAGATCTTTAAGATGTTGTGTTGCAGTGTGTTGGAACCTGTGTTAAAGGTTGAAAAGAATTACCAAGAATTAGACGTTTCTGCATTTTTTGAAGATGCCCAACGGCGTGAGGGTGAGATGCCTTTTCAAGTTACTCAAGAAAGCAAGAAACAAATTTATGATTTGGCTTCATATCTCTTTCTCAGTAAAATGTGTTTTTAGAAAGCACTTAGCACGCTATGAATTATATTAGGAAAACAGCTTGGAAACCTGATATACTTAAATCCCAATTGTAAATAAGATTCGGGATGCACCTTTATATAAACACTGCCGCAACTACACTGCAGTTTTAGAAATGTAGATGCCACATATTCTGTTCATAGTAAGGTGATTTTTTATATGAACTTTTGTCTGTTGCATTTATGTTAACAGAGGCTGAGAAAATAAAGAGACAAATGATGGGTGAGAAGTCACCTGAACTATTTTCACATGAATCTCAGAACACACGTGTTCGCAGAAAGGGAACTGGAAGGTAATTTGCAGTTACTTATGATATGCAGCTTGTAGAAACTGTGCATAGGTGATATATGTGCTTTTCTTGTTACCAGGAAGGCTGCTTCCAAGAACTTTGTTTGGGACCCTCCTGATAATGCTGCCAAAATAATGGAGACAGACGAAGAAAAGCTATGTGTAGAGGAAGAACAGAAATTGGGGATTACATTTGTTGGTCCAGAAAAGTTTTCAGATTTGGAAGCTGGATTCAAGATCGATCACACCGGATGTGGACTTCTTTCTGAGGGCTCACATGATAATCAGAATCAGATAAATGTCTCGCAAGGTGATGGCAAATTCTTTCATTCTAAAAACTTGACATGCAGCCGATTGATAGTAATTTAAGTATTCTACATTCAACCACTGTTATAGGAACTATAGTCATTTTTTTTCCTTTTATCGTTGATTGTATGACATGCATTATATTTATAGCTTTGGCTACGACCATTTTGCTTACACATTGTTCTTGTGCTTTTTAACAGAACTTTCTTCAGCACCAGTAGATGGTGAAGCCTCCGTCATTCCTCTAAATGATTTGCTATCTACAATATTAGCTTCTGATGGGTCTGAGATGCATGAATTTCTTAAAATAACTAACACTGTCGAAAACTTAGGCTCAAAAGCTATGCATCATGAATTGCCTATAACTCTTTTGCAAGGTCAAAATGATTCTAGTGACAAGATTATTTTACAATCCTGTTTAGAGGATACAAACGATATTGCAAGGCTACCTGAGTACTGGAGACAATCCAAAACTTTTGAAAATAGGTTATTTAGTAGTTTGAACGATAAGCAAGCAGCGAATAGAAGTCCCTCCCAGTCGCCCACCCCATCACCGTCAGAACTGTTTGCTGCCCTGAACTCATTTAATCATGTAGAAGACAGTGAAATAGCAAACCAAGAATGTGATGTAGTAAATGTTGAACTAGAAAGAAACAACAATTCTTCTTCAACAATATATTTTTCAGAATTTAATGCCAAGGAAAACTCACATAAACAGAAGAAAATTTGTAGAAGAAAGCACTTATCTAGGTCTGTTTGCTCTGAAAAGGAGGATGATGTTGACTTGCCATGTGATGCTTTCAATCATTCTATTCCTGATGATGAAACTCCTAATGCTTCTGCAAATATGTTTGACAATGGCCTCAAGGATGAAAATAGGGAATCGAGGAATCCATTGATATTATCAACTCCTTCAGGGTCAGGTACTGCTGCAGCTAAGTTCTCGGATTGTCACAAGATGACAGAGGAGACAGCTAATAGTTTAGGTAAACTGTTTATTAGTGAGAGTGTTGAAACTGGTAAAACCCAGGATACTTCTTCATCCCCGCTTAAATTAAGTGGGAATACGAAATCAAATCCTTCAAAGGATCAAAATTTGAGTTCAAAGAAGAAGACATTGAAATTAGATTGTCCTCCCGGTGGGCCAGAACTTGTTGATAATCTAGCTGAAATAGATAAAGTTTCTCACGGCTCAAATAACTCAACTGAGAACAGAAAATCGGCTGTTTTGGAAAGGAGGTCATCAATACGAATGAAGCAGAGACTGAATTTTGATTTTGATTTAGAAACTGCTGAAAGTTTGGAACAATCTTCTTCTATTCCAATCACCATTTCAAGCACAAAGAATAGTAAATCCAAGGAATCAGGAAGCTCAATACCTGGTACCGGTCAATTGTCAATGCAAGTTCAAATTGAGAAGCAGGTAATGTGAGTTATGCTATGTGTGTTTTTACCAATCAGGTAGACTAGGCTACCGTTAGTTGTTGCAGTGTTTTCGTGAGTTTAATGTTTGTGGTTATTTTATTCATTTTTCTTTTGCATTAAAATGTAAAAGCATAGTTCTTCATATTTGCTTGTCCAGGAAAAGTTGCTAGAGATGGTTGCAAATGCTCCCGACTACATGATAAACACTGATAAGGAAAATCAGATTGTTCCGCTAGGTACACTTGAATCTAATTCTTTTGAAATTGGCGAATTTTGTAATTGTCACTATAGTCTTTTCCTATTTATCTTGTTCAACTTTTTAAGTTCTCTGTGTTCCTGTTCTTGTCGATCCAAGATAAAATCTTTAGTCGGTTTGCAGTCTGCCTTTTCTGTTTAGCATTGTAGTTCCACGCTCTTCAATAGAATTTTATTTTCCAGTTGTCTGTTGTACATTGGTATCAACAGAAGTCAAAGCTGATATGACCTTTTGAAGACGTGATATTTTTATTTCCTGACTGAGAGTTTCTTACTTTTATTGTTCTACCATCTGGAGGTCATGCGTCTACTTCACCAGTAGACGAACAGACAGAGGTTTCAGCCCAAAATTTGCATAGAAGGAATGTCAAAAAGGTGCATAAGATTTTTGGAACCTATACCATTTCAATGCTTTTTATTACTGTTCTCTTTTTTTCCGTCATTTTCCTTGTACAGTTTATCTCTGTTTAACTGGAGTTTGATGATCCCAACTGAAAGACAATTGTTAAAATTTTCTTGGTTTAATTCTAATTAGCATATATGCATATTATTAGGACAAGGCTAGGATGATGAGGATATATGCAAGTTGCTAAAATACCAAATATGAGTTTTATATGCTGGTAACCTGTTTCGCCGCATATACGATTGGAAGACAATTATGCTAAGAAACATGCGCGCAAAGTCACAAATAAATTCCATTACAGTGTAACTTGCATATTTGCTACCCTTGGGAATTTCACTTGTTTCTTCAACAGTATTTCCTACACTTGTTACGATTAAACCATACATTATGAATGATGTATATATGGGTCCTAAATCCTTACCAGTTAATACTCCTATGATATCAGACGCACTTTCTACTCTTTAGGATCATGTTCTAGTTCTTCAACACTGGCAACGCCGCTGGATTCATTGATTTTTATTTTCTCTAACAAAATTTTTTGTAGTGTATGAATGTAATGACATGTACGCATGATCCATCGGATCTTTTTCGTAATAAACTCAGTATAATTATCATTTTCGTTTTGATTATTGAGACTCAGCGATTTCTTGTACATCTTGAGTAGGTAAATCCTACATCACAGGATAAACGGGCTTTCTGTCCTCAGGATAACACATTGAATCAATTTGTAAACAAGGAGCAGAAAAATGAAAAAAGAATACGGAGAAGGGCTGATTGTAAGCCTCGACAAAGTCTTGCAGGTATCATTTTATGTTGGGAGAGATCTGTAGCGCTCTGCCCTGTTTTTGGGGTTGATTCCTTCATTTGTTGATCGTGTAGTGTTGAGGGGTTAAAAATGTAACTTTTGATTTGTTGGTTTTTAAAATTTCGTCAGGTGCTGGGACATTCTGGAAGAGTGGTGTAAGAAGAAGTACTCGTATAAGATCTAGACCTCTGGAATACTGGAGAGGCGAAAGGTTTTTATATGGCCGGATACATGAAAGTGAGCCCTGGAGTTTTTAAAATCTGACTTTTTATCAATTATTTATTTTTATCATTTTTCATGTTTATATTTATGACGTGATAATTTACCCCCGTCGTTAACGAATCGATTTTATTTCTTTAAGATAAAGAAAGTAGGCGATACATATAGAATTAATATATACGAGAGAGGCCGAAGAGGTCACCGCCAGTATTAAAGGGGGCTGTCTCAGGTCATTCTTGGCTGGGAAAATTAGGAGAATAAGATCATCCTGCAGGACTATGTTGTACCGAGCTTGGTAGTGAACGACACCTCCAGGCCAAACGATGGTGCGTGGTGATGCCATGTGATCTTGATAGCGATTATTGGCACCAGGGCACCGTCCTAGTCCATAGATGTCATTCTCCACCTCAGGATTTGGTTGACTCTATGACTGCCTCCAAAGAAGGGCTGGCTGGAAACAGGGTCAGCTTCCATGTCAGGATTTCATTGGGTTTTGACCGACGGTAAACATACTGCGAATCATTTCAATAATTTCACTTGCACAATACGAATCATGCCCCCTGGCTACAATCGACAGCATAGGCGCGAGCGATTATGCTCATTCCAACTTGATTTTACCTGTGTGGCAGAGAGACCTTTTTTACAAACCTCTGATAAATCACTTTGTGCAATGCTGCTTGTAATTCACTTTTGTTTTATGAGAATAAGGAAACGGTATACTTTTATGGATTTTCATGTTTTAAGGTTCACTAGGTTCTTATTGCTGCTGATGGCTATATATTGATGGAAACTGTCATTGTTGACAGTAAAATGCCACTGGAAGCAGGCATTACAGGAGTGCGACATCTTTCTTATTGGTTTCAGCAGATGAATGTTTTTTAACTATGTTGGAATGCCGTCCATCGAGGAAAATACAATTGCATGCGTCCCGTAATAACATCAATCTATTATAAACTGGAATAAACCTTCCTATCGTTTGTTTTCCATTTTAGCTGATGAAAGTTAAAATTATGACTTCTTTGGCATTTGCATTTTTTTTTTGATTTTAAAACAATCTGACCTTAACAACCATGAATAACATGATGACTGAAAAAATAATTTTTATGTTCTGCCTTGTTAGGTCTTGCTACAGTTATTGGGATAAAATACACTTCCCCATTGCGGGATGGGATAAAAAGCAAGCAGCTTCCGAAGTTTAAAGTTGAGTCATTCGTGGATGATAGATACTCTGATCTAGTGCAATTTGCAGCAAAGCATTGAGACAAGCTTTTCTTGTGAGGTAACTAATATATTGTTTAAAAGTTTTTGATATTATCTATTCACTATTAATAACAATCAAAATTTCCTTTTTCTTGGGTACAACACATTGGTCCATATGCATTCCCTTAATTTTGTATTTGGAATTCTGCAGTTATAAGAAGCGTGTTTTGATGAACTTAATGTAAACTGTTGGGAAGGTTTAGTATCCTGTTTCATAAAAATATGCGAGGTTACGAAAGAAAAGAAATTCTATTTAAAACAAAAGCCCTTGAAACTACTACTGCGTACCTAAACCATGATGTACTTTTCCCATGTTGAAACAAATACGTAATCCTGTTAAGGAATGCCTTTTAGAATGAGACATACACTGCAAAGATTTAAATGAGCTATTGAAGATGAATGCCCTGCATGTTTCTAATTGCAAACTTTTTTACTACTGTGTGTTAAACCCATGGTTTAATAATTGAAGGTAGGAATCGGAATTGTCAAGTTGGGAAGGACAACTAAAATACAATTTACAGATAACCTGAAAAGGAAATTTTGATAGACCCAAATTTCAGTTCCAAAATACCTGAAATTTTTATTAACATTGTTTGCAATATGCCACAGCTGTTTGGTTCCCATAGCTGAAAATGGTTATGTATAAATTCATCTTATTCTAATTGAAGGATATTTGGTATTTATCTTCTATTATGTTTATAGTAGTTAATGTAGTAAATTGTATGTACCATAGTTGAAGGTACCTCTAGGAAGAACCGCATTCTATGACACCTAAACTTACAAGCAGCTGATTTTTTAACAAGGGTGTACCGATGCCTCAGTCATAAGCTCACACTCTTACATACTAGTTAACAAATTAACCTATTAGTTAAAAATCCTATTTCTCTAGCATGGGGAGGGATTTCTAAAGCTCATTGATAACCCAAGCAATGCAATTGAAAGTTGCTAAGGCCATGGGCAAAATCGAAAGTAAATGGTGATGATAATCGTTGGAGACATCAACTGATTTTTAAAATATAAAAAATACTTGAGCTTGCCACATTTACAAGGGTTGGCAACTTATTCTCTGGATGCTTGCTTAGAGAGAACCTTGAATGAGAACAAAGCCTGAATCTTGAATGGATGTGGCACTTAGACAGCTGTCAAAAGCATATGGGCAATCCTATGAAATTAAAAGATATATAAAATTCACACTAAAGGTTATAACATGTGAAAACAGGTGTGCTTAACTCTTTTACATCTAGTATCACTTTGAGGTTCTCTATGATGATCATTCCACACATTGAATGTATCTATAAGATTAGCCCTAATGCTGGCATTGAAGAGGCGAATATCATGAAATACCAATGCCAACATATTTAATGGCACTACAACTTTTTAGAACTCTTTAGAATTTGTAGAAGTTTGTAGGTGTTGTGAAGAAACCAAGACTAAGTTTGATGAATCTAGGATTAGTTTATTTGAGGTAAAAGTAACCACGTTAGACCATAATTGTGAGTTTGACTTACTCAAATCATTAATTCTATGAATTGTTGTGCAATACCGAAGGATCGGAAGATGAAACATCATGACTACTCAAAATATAAGTAGTATGATGTGAACAATGTAAAACTGATATGGAGTGATGGAACAACAAGACATGAAATAAGAGAGTGAAGAGGAACAAGGAGCAAAGGAAAAAGATCTAAACAGAAGTACGTAAGTTCAAGATGAAATTGTAACTTGAGTTGTGTGGAAGGGGCTCACCAAGGGATGAGTCCTGTTGATGAGTGAGGATAGGAGTAAAAGTGTCCAAACATTAGGGAAGTGTTGCCTAACAAAAGTTATGTTAAGTTATGTGGTGACTGATCCAACATGGGTCAAAACCAGTTAGCAGCAGTGAGCAATAGTTAGCAGTAGTTACTGGTTCCAGCAGTTAGTGGTTCTAGTCCAGTTTTCGTTCTCTTCCGTAACGGCCCAAAAATGTTCCTGTAACCATAATTGTATCTAGCAAATATTATTTAATAACAATTCTC
>MNCI01000807.1:287017-315074 GCA_015680685.1 Gnetum montanum
CCAAACCTATTTACAATATGTTGTTATATAAATTTGGTGATAGTGGATGATGTGCAATCTATAACGACTGTCGGTTTAGCCGATTTTGTGCAATAGTGAATTACTACTATAATATATGCTTTCCCATTAGACATGGGTGTGATGGGATCCATGAAGTCAACACCCCATATGTCAAAAGGTTCTAGTGGTTGAATCCACTATCGAGGACCTTCCATATGAGTGGTTATCCCCCCGTCATGTTGAAAACGTTCACAAGACTTGACAAACTGGTGGGCATCCCTAAAGATTGTGGGCCAATAGTATCTTGCCATCAAGATTTTTATGGCCATGCATCTCCCTACATAGTAGCTTTCGCAAGGTCCTTCATGAGCATTCTAGAGAATGCACTGTTGATCTTTGTCATGGACACACCAACGGATTAGGCCATCAGCACACACCTTGTAAAGGTGTCCATTAATTTCCATGAAGTATTTGACCTAGAAATTGTTACTTTTGCCTAAAATCCAAGTCTTCTGGCATTTCTTGAGTGAGAAGATATGTGAGGATGCCATTATACCATATTGCTTTTTTAAGCATTTGTTCATTTATTGCTCCAGTAAAGAGGAGTTTGTGTAGAAATTAATCAAAGAGCAGGCTCTCCTCCTCTTTGTTATCCCATCTTAAGCAAGAAAAATGGTTAGTGACCACATTCTTAGTCCCTTTTCGATCTACCATAGTAAGATTGAATTCCTGCAAGATCACAAGTCATCGTATAACACGAGGGCTCACGTTGGGTTATTCATAAGGAAGCAAATTGCACTATGGTCCATATGTATGAATACTTTGTAACCTAGCACATAATGCCTAAACTTTTCTAGTGCATACACCACTGCCATTAATTCCTTCTTTGTGGTGGTGTAATTTAATTGTGCTTCCACAATGCTTCAACTCGTGCAGTGGATAGAATATGGATGTTTCTTATCATCCATCTACATGAGCATAGCTCCTAAAGCATAGTTAGATGCATCCATCATGATATGGAATGGTTTGGACCAATCTGGTGCTTGTAAGATTGGTGTTTCTATGAGTTTCTCTTTTAATTGTTGGAATGTGTTTTCACATTCCTTGGTCCAAATCAAAGATGCATCTTTCTTTATAAGTTCTACTAATGGCTTTGCAATCTTAGAGAAATTCTCAATAAAGCACCAGTAGTAACTAGTGTGTCCAAGGAATGACCAAACATCTTTGATAGTCTTTGGTTGGTGTGTTATTTCTTGGATGACCCTTATCTTTTCTGGGTCTAGGTCAATCCCTTTCTGCAAAATTCGATACCCTAACACAATGCCTTCTTGGACCATGAGATGGCTCTTTTGCTAATTGAGTCATAGGTTTGTATCAACACATCTCTTTAGTACTTGCTCAAGTCAATCTAAGGCTTGCTCAAATGTAGCTCCGTAGGTGGAGAAGTTGTCCATAAAAATCTGGACACCATTACCAATGTGTTGTTGAAAGATACTAAGGACCAAGCATTGAAATGTTGTAGGGGCATTGCATAGGCCAAATGGCATCTTACAGTATGCAAAAGTCACCCAAGGACTCGTGAATCTTGTCGTGGCTTGGTCTTTTGGTGTAATTTGGATTTGGTTATAGCCACTATAACTGTCCAAGAAACTATAGTAACAATGCCCAGATATGGTGTCTAATACTTGATCCATAAATGGCAAAGGAAAGTGATCCTTAAATGTTGACATATTTAACAACCTAAGGTCAATGAAAATCCACCATTTATTATCCTTCTTTGGTATAATTATGAGTGGACCAACCCACTCACTATTTGTGATTGGATAGATAAACCCAATCTTGAGGAGTTACTCTATTTCCTCCTTAATGATTTGCTTCATTTTAGGGTTTAGCTACCTTTGTGACTATCTTCTAGGCTCCATAGCCAGGTCAGTGTAGATGTAGTGTTAGCATATCCTTTGATTGATTCTTGTTAGTTCTAGATATGACCAAGTGAAGGCTATTAACCATTTATTTATCACTTTCAACAACTTTTCTTTTTTTTTAGGAGCAAGTTTGGCATTAATGATGACCAGTTTACCATTCTTTAAAAATGCATACTCCATTCTGATTGGTAAACTTTTTAGTTCTAAGGGCTCTTGCTTGAAATGATTAGAGATCTCCAACTCTTCCCAATAGTTATCATCATCTTCATTAGAGAGTTGGGAATGGACTTGTTCAATTTTGTCCATGCCTTCTACATATGCACAAGTTAAGCTCTCAGTTGGCTCCATGCATATTATGCTACTATTTGAATTAGCTATCAACCATTGGGTGCCCTCATACTTTGTGGCTATTTTGTATAGACACCATTGAATATTAATTTTTTGCACACACTGATTGCATGCCTTAATATATGTGCTTTTGATTGACCAAATCTTTTGCACTCAATTACACTCGTTGTCGTTGTACGTGATGCATGGAATATGCTTCTTATCAAATTTTCTTAACTCATTATCCTTAGATATTTTAAGAGATAGTTCCCTTATATCCATTCACGCATTGATCGTGCTTAACCAAGCCCTTTCCATGATGATGGGAAAGTCATTTTTGTAGTTGCCCACCATGATTACCAGAAAATCAGCAGGATAGGACCACCCATAAACTATGGTCACAATGTCCTCTACTAATCCCAAAGGGACCATAATTGACTAATCTACTAATTCTAAATGGATGTTGCTCTTCTTAAGAGGTGGTAGGTTCTAGGCTTTGTACATATCATGGGAGATGAGGTTAACTCTAGTACCAGAGTCAAGAAGAGCCTTACATGGCTCTTGTCTAGCAATCTATAAAAAGATGAGCAGACTTCCTAGATTATATCTTTTTGTAGGAAGGTTGCCAACCTTGATCCAGTTAAAAATAGCATGAGTTAGCATTACAATGCAGATCCTAGGCAGCACTTAATTTGAAGGGTGCTCAAAGGTATTTGATGTAGAGGATGAGGGTACTGAAGATACAAGGTGATCACTTGGAGTAGGTTATGAGTGCTGGAGAGGACTCTTGGGCTGGAAGAAAGGTCATTTCCTTGATTGATTATTTGGGCCACTTGGTTGAAAAATTGGTTGTAAGTGTACAACCCTTGTAGCATTTCATTGTTATGCTTGTGAAGGAATTTCACCCTACATGGATGGAGTAGGATGTAACTGAGTTGAAGGTGGAGGTGTAGGTGCAGGGGGATGTGGAGGATGATAAGGATACAGATATTGGTTTTTTTCTTAGGTAGATGGTGAATGTGTTCCATGGTATTCTGGAGGGTAATAGTGATGTTAGAATGATGCATGACTTATCAAACTTCTAGGGGAGATAGGTTGTTGAAGATAGTACCCATATGGATCTAGTTACCTATAAGGGTATTGCTACCTTGGTGGTGGCATTCCCCACGATTGTGGTTGGTACCACTATTGGTACTATTCATAAGGTTGTGGAGGAGTTCCACTTGGGTAGTAAGCTTGCTATTGTTTGTGGAACTATCTTAGACTACCTTGAAGGTAAGGTAATCATCTTGGAGCTTGCCTACATGCTAGGCAAGGCTTTAATGCATATACTCCAAGCTCTCGTAAGTGTGACACCATAGGATAGCATCCCTTTGGATGTTCATATTGAAAGATGTCACATTTAGTTTCATCATCAGAGTCAAATTCTACAACTTCCTCTACTACAGCAGCTTTGCCCATACCTCTTTGGTAGGCACATTCAACTTCTTTTCACCATCTATGATTATGATCACTATTATGCTCTTTGGATTCTTCAGCAATCTTCAAAGTCATTTGAAACTTTTTATCCACAGAGTTTCATAACTGGTCAACCTTGGTTGAAATGTCAGAAATAGATTTTTAGATAGGTAAGATCTTTTTGTCCACCACTTTATCAAGTGGTGACTCCTCCTCGTCATAAAATCAGAATTCTCATTTTTTGATGGATGGGTTCCTATTGTACTTTTTAGCACTCTCCCTTTTTCATAGGTCACCTTCTTATTTTGCTACTTGCTCAATTAGCCTTTGGATCTGATAAGCTCTCATTTCAGATAACCTCCCCTGGGCATACAACCTAAGGGTTCTTCTTGTTTCTGCCCTGAGCCCATCTATAATGTGGCAAAGTTGTTCCCTTTAAGAGTAACCATGGCTAGGAAATCGATGTAAGAGTAAATAGTATTAATCCATGACAGCATCCAAGGGTTCATGTGCTCCTTGTTTCTAGCCTTAGATTTACCTTCTTAGATTAGGCACTCTAGAGTAGATTTGATATTTGTCATTGAATAGTTCTAACATGATACTCCATCTTCATATAGATTCCAATTCTAAGGACCAATACCAACTTTCAACTTCCTTAATGAGTGTCCTTGAGAAAAGCTTGAGTTTCTGCCACTTGTTCTCAATATTCTATAAGGCACAAGCATCGTGAAATGCTTGTAGATGTGTTTGTGGATCAGAATTGTATCCCCCCTGAAATCTTGGGATATTGTTCATATCTAGGCACTTGATCTGACTATCCTTCATATGGCTAGTTGGAATTATCACTACCTTTGAAATGTTAAGCATACTTTGAGTAACTAGTAAAGGTTCATCATCATCATTCCATTGATGACGCCGATGATGGTTTCGGCCACCTCTTCAATTTTGATGGCCTTCACGATTATTATTATTTCATTGATCACCTTCCTCATGGTTTTTTTGACGATGGCTTTCACGAGAACCATCAGATGAAGAGGAATGTTTGGAATTAGATGAAGAGGATGAAGAGAAAGGTGGACCACCACTGCCACCGTGGTATCTGCCACCACTCTTATGCTTTTTACAATCTCCATCATTGGATCCCTTGTTATTGGGATGTTCACCTAAGTCTTTACCTTGGCCATCACTCTTCCTTGAACCTAGTTTATGAATAGTTGACCGCAAGGTCAAGTTTACATCATCACCATCATTAGCAGGGGGTGGAGAATCTTCGTGTTGAGAATCGTCCGAGGGAGAATCCTCAATGTCCTCTTAATCTAGTAGGAACAAGGGGTTAGTGTAATGTTTTTCCTTTGTAGCTTTATGGAGTTTCTCCTAATGTTTATCTCACTTATGTTGTGTTTCAGTGGGAAAATAGTTCCAAGTGTCATATCCATCCATAATGTACTCTTCGTGAAGATCATCTATGGCCAACTTCTTTAGGGTTTTAATTAACATTCCAGACACAGATTTATCGGGGGGCAAAATGATGTTGCCCTCCATATCACACCATGTCATCTATTTATCTTGATGTAGGATGAAGGTGAAATTTGGCACAAACTCATCTAGATGAGTGTATACCACCTTGCATTCCTATAGGACTAGTGGTTTAGTCTTGTTAGGCTTATGAGAAGAAGAAGATATTTTGTAAAACAAAATGAAATTATCAGGGTGCTTTATAATTTTTATGTATAGTGGGAATGATATGACCTTAGGTTTGTACAAAAATATTAGTGATATTTACTTAGACCTAAATAGTGCATGTTCCACAAACAAAGTCCTCGGCAATAGTACCAATGATGAGTGGCGAGGTACCCCTACGCCCAACCATATGAATCGCATGATCTAGTCAAATTTTGTGAACTTTATTATTTCTAGTGCACTAGCCCTTTAGGAAGTGGATCTAGCCTTAAGGTTAATCTTTGTCTTCCCAAGTATACTTGTGATGTAAGTTGGTATGGTTAAGTGTAATTAAGGCATCCGATTTTTATCATTTTGTATTTTATATTTTGATGCTTGAAATGTAGATAAAAGAAGTTTAATTAACTAATCTAAATTTCTAATTAAATAATTATTTAACTAATCCTAAAATAAGCATCCATTCCCACTTTCCATACATGTCTTGAACCCACATACTCATTACTAGGCAACCAAATGCTATGCTACTGGGTGCACCAAGCAATAACGCTACTAGGATTACCAAGTAAATATATGTTATGCTCGAAGCAGTCGTACTTATGTATTTAATCTATCTAGCTTAATAATTTGATTAACTCAATTGTTTAGAAAAATACTTGTGAATTAATTGAGAACAATTAACAAATAATTGAAAACATTGAATGCATAAGTAAAATAGCTAATCTTTCAAAAGTGCTGCAAGGTTTATTAGAAAGCTTGTCTTCATTGCTGCACACACTATTGTGCTCAAGCACAATAATGCTCGAATAAAGATTTGTACACTCAATGACTCTTATTGCAGGCACTCAAGGAAAAAATTCTAACTTTCAAATGGAAAAAATGCAAGAGCTTCACTACTACTGAAATATTGACTCCCCATAAATGCGGCCAGTAGGCATGTATTTATAGGTGATGGACAGACACCACATTGATGAGGCATCATTGATGTAGGTCAAGATGCGTCGATGGGGCCTCATGGATGAGGCCTCATCGATGTGGTCAACTGTGTCAATGAGGTCTCATCAACATAGCCAACCAATGACGACTCATCAGCTATGTTTACCATTAGGAGCATTAAGAGCCTTACAACATCAACCAATCATATGCCTCACTAAGAGTTAAACCATACACTCAGACTTCACTAACTTGTAGTGGGAAAATAATGATCTCAAAGTTAACATCAATTACTAGCATAATTACATTGTTCATCCATGGATTATGATATGGTTGTGTGTAAACACTTGTGACATGTATGGTAGAGTATTTGGATACCTTCACTGCTCATCATTGGTGTTGTTGCTAGGGGTGTGTCAATGTGTGCTAAGTAATTAATCTTATAAAGTTTATTGTGTCAAGAACCATAAAGTATTTTCTTACACATTTAATCAATTTTTATAACACACACATAACTAAGTGTCAAATATATAATATGGCTTCAACACTTAAGGAGAAATTATCACTTGTGAAAGAGCTACAAAGGGGTAATGACAAAGCATATGATGATAAAGACTAGAGTGCACCTATGAAAACAAGGATCTCTTACACTTACATTGATCCTTATTATCCTAATTTTGCTTTTATCTTTCATCAAGTTAAGTAATTGAGGTGGAGAGACTTGTAGGACAATATTTTTTTACCTTTAAAGCATTCAACACCAACCATGCTTTAAGCAGCTTTGATGGGAATGAATCTAAGCCTTGCATAAGAAGGGTATCATGTGACCATACCATACCAACCCATAGAGGTACACGTATGAAGAGATATTGCTATGGAGACAAGGCATGAAAATAACAAGTGAAAGAAAACTAATCCTAATGTTATCCTCAAGGAAGTTGATGGCAATGCATTCTTAGTAGAGAAACTCCACCATAATCATGAATCCCACTTACAAACACTTATTATTCACCTTGAAGAACCTGTCAAAGTGCAACTATATTTAGCCAATGTAGAGACACAAAGAAAAGAGGTAGAGGACTCTAAACATAGGCAAAGCTCAAGGTCTAGAGCTTCTATGGTATCACAAAAGGATGAATTTTAGAGTTACAGAAGGAGAACTAGCCAACATCATTCTCCAATTGCTTCATCTTCCTCCTACAATCATTAGTGAACTCTAATAAAAGGGAGCAAAGGTTCAAAGATCATGATAGGGAGAGACATTGGGCTCATGATAGGCATGAGTATCATTGAAGGCATCTTGATGAAGAAGATGATGAGTATGAACTACAAAGAGATAGGAATAGGTGTGAAGAAAGAGAAAGTTATTAGTAAAGAAGGAAACATCACTACAATAGAGCATACAAATCAAATGACCATGAAGAGCCCTTGTTGGTCCCTCACAGCATGTTCAATATAAGAGAACTAGTATATATTATAACCAAACATATGAGGAACAACCACATTAAGTGACTAGATATGAATAATATTCCTAAATTTGAAGGTTAGTACAATGCAAATCCACAACACCACCTTCAAGAATTTCATGATTCTTGCATCCTTTAGAATATTGAAAGTGATTGGCAAAAGCTCAAGTTAGTTCCTAGGATACTCATCAAAGGGATTGAGAGCTAGTACAGATTGTTGAAACTAGAGTCAATTAGCAGATGAAGTACCATGCTCATCCTCTTCAATGAAAAATATTAAACCTACTCAAGGGTTTTCAATATTAAAAAGAAAATCTAGGGATGGAGGCAAGGGACACACGAATTCCTTGATGTGGCAATGGACATATACTACTCTCTTCTGCATAGATGCCTAGGCCATGGATTCTCACAAAGGAAACAACTTAGGCACATTATTGATGGGTTAAGGAATAAAACTAGAGAAACCCTTGGGGTCTAACCCCAAGGAAGATTATTAGAAATGACCATCCATTAAATTCAGAGGTTAATAGATTAGGTGACGAAGAAGAAAGATGAGCTGAAAAAGAGAGAATAAACTAAGGAATATAATTGAGATTCATCTCTCAAAAAATGAGATGTATGAATGTGGGACAAGAAAGAGGAAGAAACCTTGGAAGATGTGATCTAGAAGAAAACTCTACTAATTCAAAAATATGTCAATGATATAGCGACTAAGGTAGAAATGATGTGAGTATCAGTGGATGAAAAGTTCACTACAACTTTGAAAATTGTACAAGAAGGAACTAAACAAGCCTTCAATAAGGACAAGGATAAGAAAAAGAAAAGAGAATATGAACATGAAAACTACAAATAGAAATGAAGAGTTTCTTCAATGGAAGAATGTATTGACTCAAGCTCAAAAGATAAAGAAGGATGCAAGGTGTGCCAGTATGAATATCCTAAGGGTTATCGCCTTGTCATGACCCACTTGCAAGAGTCTGGGGCATATGCACTCAATTTGAGATTCATCAAAAATTATATGCCAAGACAGTTACCTTACCCTCAAGGTACTTTCAAATAGTCCTTCCAGCTAGCTTACTATCCAAGTGGAGCTTACCCTCAACCATAGGAGCAGTATTAACAACAATGACAACAACCACAAGCATGGGCAATGTAATTGCCAAGGCAATAGTATCCATATAGGCAACCACATCCTTATGGATACTATGTGTAGCATCCAATCTCTTTAGGGAATGCTTTAGTTCATACTTCTCAATATTACCCATCTAAGTATTATAAAGCTACCACTTCCATATTGGATTCTAATCTATACATACATCAACCAGTAGCTAGTCCATTAAGTCAACCTTCCAATCCTTTACTACTAGTGCCACCACTAATAATGCAAGGAGAGCTACCATTACATCCATAGCAAAAGAATGTAACAAAGGTAGTAAACATGTAGGAGGAAGTAATCATGAATGAACCTCAATCCAAGAAATGTCTATTCTTTTGAACAAGTCTAGAAAAGGTTCATAGGATAGGGACCCCATCTACCTCAACCCCATCCACACACACTCCTTCAAGAAACACTAAGGTTCCATCCTCTACTAATGTAAACCTAATAATTGTCATGCTCACTTAGACCATCACACACTAGATAAAGGTAGGAGTAGTTCCCTAGAAAAGAATAGACTTGGGAAGTTCCTTGCTGTACCTCCAAATAGCATGTCATAAATCATGCTAGGCTCTACTTGATTCTAGGTTAGGGGTAAACTTGATATTACAAGACATGTATAAGGCCTAGAATCTTCCACCATTGAAGAAAAGTAGTATTCAATTAGAGCTTGCAAACTAGTTGATCATAGTCCCACTAGGATAAGTAAATGATGTCATCACAACCATTAGTGATTGGTCTTATCCTATTGATTTCTTAGTCATCTATGGGGGGAAAAAAGGGAGAGTTCCCTATTATCATGGGAAAATCTTAGCTTAGGATGTTGGATGCTAAGCTTGGAATCATAGACTTATCCTTGGAAATTTCTAAGGTGGATGAAATTGGTATCATTTAATGACACAGAATTCCCTGTATCACATACAATGATAATGGGTGTAATTTCATGTAGAGAATATGAATCGTTAAACAAGAGAGCAACATAGCATGCAAAAGATGTATAGAAGAAATGTGTGTGCAGAAATGCTTGTATGTAATAGCCACTAAACAAGAAGGCACATAGTGGCTAGTCACTGATGAAAAAAAAATATACATAAAACCAAAAAATCAAATTATAAGTGCCTACATGAAGGAACAAACAAGTTGAAATAGTTAAAGAAAAAGCACTCCTATACACGTTCATGCTAAGAGGAAGAAATTGAATGGGAACAACTCAAGATCCTGAATAAGTTCAAATTGGAACCATTGGAGTTAAAAGCCCTACCAGCAGCATTGGAATATGCTTTTCTAAAACAAGAATATCAAAATCATTAATGCCAACCTGGATAAAGATAAAAAAAAGATATTATTGGAAGTGGTTAATAAATGGACAACAACATTTGCATGGCCTTATGATGAAATAACAAGCATTGATCCTTGAATTTGTCAACACTAGATATACACAGATCCAGCTGTTAAGCCACAACGTCAACCATAGAGAAGGCTGAATCCTAAGCTTAAATAAGTAGTAAAATAGGAATTAAAGAAATTATTAAAAGTAGGATTCATCTACCCTACTGTAAATAGTGAATTGGGCTAGTCGTTTGGCTATTATTTCAAAGAAAGATGGCAAGTGGAGAGTATGTTTTAACTTCAAATTATTGAACTTTGCAACATTTAAAGACCATTTTCCTAGACACCATAGTAGGACATCAATACTATAGCTTTCTATAATGGATATAGTATATACAACCAGATCTGCATTACACCAAAAGACTAAAAAAAGACCATGTTCACTAGTCCATGGCAAATATTTTCCTATAAGCAAATGCCTTTTGGTCTTTGCAATGCACTTGTTACCTTTTAAAGACTAGTATTAAGCATCTTCTAAAAGCAAATAGGTAATGATATAGAGGTATTTATGAATGGCCTTTCAACCTATGGGCTGGACTTCAAACAAGCATTGAACTATTTAGAGCAAGTACTAAAAATATGTATAGAGACAAATTTGAAGCTCAATTGGTAGAAAAGCCATCTAATGGTTCAAGATGGAATTGTTTTAGGACACAAAGTATCAAAAAAAAGAATTGAGGTGGATCTAGAGAAGCTCTGAGTCATTTAAAACATCATCCAACAACCATAAACTATTAAAGATGTTATATCATTTTTGGGCCACATGAGATATTATAGAAGGTTTATAGAAAATTTCTCAAAAATAGAAAAATTGTTGGTAGAACTAACAAAGAAGGATGCATCATTTTAGTGGACAGAATCATGTGAGAAGGAATTTAAAAATTTAAAACAAAAGTTAATCAAAACACCAGTCTTCTGAGCTCTAAATTGGTTTAAGCCTTTTCACCTCATGGCAGATGCTTCAAATTATGCACTAGGTGTAGTACTAACAAAACTAGATGATTAGAAAGACCATATTACATACATTGTACCAATAGAAGCATCACTAGGGTACAACTCAATTACACCACCATAGAAAAGGAGCTTATGGTAGTGGTGTATGCACTAGAAAAGTTCAAACACTATGTGCTTAGGTACCCCATTTATGTCCATACAAATCATAGTGTAATAGGATTCTTAATGAATAAAGTAGTGGTAAGTCCCAGGGTGATCAGATGGCTCATCATATTACAAGAATTTGACATGACCATGATAGACAAGAAAGGCATAGAAAATGTGGTAGCAGATCACTTATTAAGAATGAGATGGGAACCATAGGACTAAGAAGAACCATTGTCAAATCAGGTCTTTGATGAAAACTTATTCACAAAGATAACAATGGTTGTTGACTCAACAGAGAAGTTATGGACTACTAATTACATGACCTACTTAACAACACAAGAGCTTCCTATTGAGTGGAATAGGAAACAAAAATAACAATTCATCCATAAAGTTAAAAGATATATGGAGATAAATGGGAATGTTTACAATATCTATTCTCATGGATTAGTATGATGGTATGTATCGAAAGGCAATCAATAGAGGATCGTACAAGATGCACATGAAGGATCGTATGGTGGTCATTTAGCTAGTTGTAGGATAGCACTTAAACTAATGATGGTAGGCTACTTCTAGCCTACCATATTCTGGGATGTCCATAACTTCACTCAATCTTGTGAAAGATGTCAGCGAGATGGAGGAATAATAGCCAAAATTGAAGGGCCACAACAATGGATCCAACCATTAGAACCACTTGATATTTGGAGAATTAACTTCATGGAACCCATTATGCCAATGTTGAATGGAAAAGCTTATATCATAGTGATCATTGATTATTGTACATAGTGGATAGTGGAAACTAGAGTTAAATGTTATATAGCTAAAATAGTTACCAAAATTTTTCAACAAAATTTGGTAAATAGATTTGGAGTACCAAGGATGCTTATCTTAGACAATGGAACTCATTTCATATGTGCTACATTTATGAAGCTCATGTAGCAGCTTGGGGTAAACCATAAATTGACCACACCATATCATCCCCAAGCAAAAATTACAAGAATATTGATGAGTGATGAAGTACCCCTATTCCCAACTAGATGAATCACAAGCGTTCATGCATGATCTGGTTGAATTTCATGGATGAGACTAGTTGTGGCATCTAGATCACTATGCCTTGATCGTAGTTTGTTGTCTTCCCACTTAGACTAGTGGTAGCTTTTTCACATATGGTTTAGTCTAGAGCAAGGCATATGATTTTTATTATTTTATATTTCATTGTTCTATGATTAATAATAGGTTGAAACTCAATTTATAATTAATTTAACTAATCTAATTACTAATTAATAATCAACTACCCTAACATAAGTATCTGATCCCACTTCCTGTGCACATCCCAAACACATATAATGTTGCTGGGTTACTAAACATTAAGCATTGTTGAGATTCCCAAGAGTCATACGCATGCTCGAAGAAATTGTACTTATGTGCCTAATTAATTAACATGCATGAAAATGTAAACATTAACTAAGTACATGAAAAGTAAATTGATGGAAAGTAAATCTAATCTAAGTCAAAGTGCTGTAATGAATAAAAATTAATCTCAATCTTATTGTCATTCATGGAATATGTCTAGGTACATTGGCACTTGAATAAGACTCCATACAACTGACTTAGATCCACTTTGTGGGCTCTCATTGACTGTTCTGTAAGATTACGAAATAAAATTGCAAGATTTCAGCTACTCTATTGACAAAACTATGCAAAACTAACATGAAAAACTGACTCAAAACTAGAGCATAGGTACTATATTTATAGGCCACTGTATATACCCCAACGTCAAATACTCGATGTCACATCTATACCCTGATGTCATGTACTCAACATCGCATCTAGACCTCAACATCATGTACCTGACATTGGAGCAGACAAAAAATAGTAGTTCATTAGATGTTAAGGCTCTGATGTCAAGGCCAGGAAAATCATGACTCATCAAATATTAACTAGAATGATTTGTTAATTTAGAAAGAATTGGAGCACCAAGTTAAAAAATGCTCTATGGGCTCATAGAACAACATTGAAACTTCCCATTGGATACTTGTCCTATGATTTAGTTTATGGTAAATTACCTACACTTCTAATCCAGGTAGATCTCCAAACTCTAGCTACTACCAGTAAACTATACCTAGACCTAAGCTTAACCTAAAAAGAACAACTTATGAACCTTGACCTATTAGAGGAGAATAGGCTGGTAGCCCTCAGGAGTAATGAAATCCATTATAAGTACTCTAACCATAGACATGATGCATGAATACATCAAGTATCAATCTAACTAGGTGATAAGATCTTATACTATAATCCCAATGATGTACAACAAAAGGCTATGTTCGAAATACTTTGGGAAGGACCATACATTATCTAGGCAGCCTATCCATCTTGTGTCATTCAAACTTACCATCCAGCTAGCCCAAAAAAGCTCATTCTAGTGAATATCCAATAGGTCAAGTCCCATTATGAACATCCTAGTTCTATTATGGATTCTACCTAGTCCATCCAATTGTCCAGTACCTATTCAATTTGCTAGTTAACTACTTCTGATCATAGTCATGGGAGTGTTACATGTGACACGAGTACCATATTGAATCTTTCATTTTCTTATTACCTTTTCATATTTCTTGATATATTTTCCTATATTTTTATATTTTCCAATTTCTTAATAATTTTCCATTCTTTGACATTTTCAAATTCTTTGCCAATTTTTTATTCTTACTATCTTTTCAATTTTTAATATCTTTTCAATTTTTCTATACTTTGCCATTATTTTTCTTGAACATGTTTTTGTTAAATTTTCAATAAGTGCATGGAATAAAGTAAGATGTAGTCCCAATAAGGTGAAGACTACCCTATATTATCAAATCATAAAGGACTAATTACCTATACAATGAGACCACAACATCCATTCACCCATTCCAATAATAAAAGGTTCTTATCATAGACATAATGATATTCTTCTTACAATTAAACTAAGAATAAACCTGTGATCATTATGCTTGGACAGAAGAGTGAAGAACCAAGTGGGAATGAAAAGATTGTGACATCAAGGGGACTTGTGAATTCTCTAGGATTATTGCAATGAGTTCTTTCCTACTAACAAGGATGTATTATTCTCTTGAGTTCTAAGAAAAAATGGAAGTAAGAGTATAATAAGTGTTGCCTTACCATGTCACTAAAAAGACATGTTATTTAGGCCCAAAGGTAGTCCTCTGGTAACGTTGACACAATGAAAATAAAATAAAAGCATAGAATAAAATTTATGGGGATCCCTCTAGAAAGACATATTACCTATGCTTAAAGGTCAAAAGCTTTTCGAAAATCTAAAAAATAAAAAAAATGTGCTATTTATAAACTCCTTTCTTAAACAACATTGCTAAGTGGTAATTCTCCTTGCAATAGTGGCGGTCTCGTGGTTGTTAGTCTTGGGGATGAAACAATGTGATGTCATTGGAAAGTGGTTTGGACTTGGTTTGAATCTTGGATAGAAAGGCTAGTGATTACCTTAACCACACATCACACACAACGATTCATTATGCCTATGGTAAGCCATCTCACATTTCAATTTCAACAATCCCTTCTACATTTCGTTTCACCTCATTGTATATTTAATCATAACTTTATAGTTTTATAGAACATAGTGTTATTTTTCCAATCTGGCTATATTAACTTGTATGTCTTGCTGGGTGGGAATAGGACTGTGGGGAGTGGTGGTGTGGGGAGGAAGACTACTGCACACACATCTGAAAAATTGAGCCAACTTTTTCCAACACCCAAAAGACATTATAAAGAATAATAAGAACATTATAACTAAATAACAAAATTAAAGATAAAGGAACTTAACCAATTCTCTTAATTAACCATATCAACTAAATAAGGAGCCTAATAAATCAGAATTTGATAGCTGTGGAAGGTCATAATAATAAGAAATATAACACTTAGGGGTTTCTTTTTGAAATTTTTCTAACTCTACAATTATAATATGATAAGGACTTAATCAAATGAAGAGTATGAGAAGGATCATGAACTATTAAAAACTAATGGAAACACTTTAATAATCTAAATTCTTATTGATTATAGATGGCCCTAAAAAGACCACTAGCTGAAGGACCTTCTCAACAAGATGGAAAAGACCAAGAGGCCACAGGAGAGACCAAGTGGAAGAACAAACCCCATAAGCCAAACATGCAGAATAGGAGGCTTAGTCATTTAGAATTCACCAACAAACTCTTGCTACTAAGCACTTTGCACAAGTAGAGGTAGAGGCACTAATAGCACCAAAATAGGGACAACATCTCACGTTGTTCAATGAATGCCTTCAAGCCATCTAAGAAAAATCCATGATGTCCATGGTTGTCTTGGAACTCAAATTTGGTCTATTTATAGAGTTTTCCCTAGAAGCAGTGAAAACACAACTCCAGGCATCTCCCTTATGGACAACACTATTCAAAAATGTAGAACGGTACCTAGGAGAGGTTCACCAATTTTGAAAGAACAAACAAGATTATGTCACTATGAGGATAGAAGGAGTTTCTGTACCTTATTCGATAGAGGCAATAGCCAAAGCCTTAACCATTCCAAATGAAGGGGCTAATGTGGCACATATTTCAACCAAATTAGACATAGATGCAAAGAAACTATGGTTGTAGAGAGCCTATGGCAAGGAAGATAAGGATTATAGTGAGCTTTTATTTGAAGAAAATATTTATTTCAAGATTGGGACATATCACTTATTCCCAACGAAGCATCTCAATAGAATCTCAACATATGTAGCTAGAGGACTTGTGATCCTTATGGGAAAATTCAATGTCAATATTGTACACCTAATAGTTTTAGAGATTTAGAGGTGGTTCAAGAAAAAGTAGGCAAGGAAACTAACACTGTCATTTCCTTGCCTAATAAGGAAGCTATGCAAATAGGCCAAAATCTTGGGCTACACCAATGATGTCCTAAGAAAAGTCAAAAATGCTTCTTATGCTTAGATCTCTAAACCAGTGTCATGAAACAAAGATCAGTTGGAGAAGCTAATAGGCACTGAGGGAGCTATAGGTTCAACTCCTATCGATAACCTTCCAACTACAAGGGCAACAACAACAAGCAAGATCCAATAGTTAAGCACCTACTAGAGAAAAACCTTAGCAGTAAGCTCCACCACCATTGCTACAAGATTATAGATCTTCAATGAGTCATTTATGCCATATCATAGATACCATTAGTTAGGGAATAAGGGATGGTGGTAACCTTTACAAAGTTAGAGAAAGCTCTATTAGGCCCATAATTTCCACAAATCCTACAAGTGTGCATGTGTTGTTGTAGATATGAGGAAAGGATGACTAGGCATAATAGATTTTCAGAAATGCTACATCATTCCGAGTGATGCTAGAGACTAGTGAAGGCATCATAGTAGTGGTTATGCAACACTAGGATGTAGTGGGAGGCACAAAGATAATCAACAATTGCATTAAAAAGTCCTTCAACATTCTTGTTATGCCATCAACTAATATTTCTAGAGCGAAAGATGCTCAAAGGCTCACCAAAACCTCAATGGCTTCTACTAAACATGAGGATGTGCTAGACAAACCACTGTAGACTAGCCAAGTCATGCAAAACTTGTTTGATATCCCCAACAATATCATTGCAGTGTAGTTTGATTTGATTGCCATAAAAGGAAAGCTGGTAATGGAAGAAATGAGGGAAGAACATGTAGAAAATGAGGCACAAAGTCTACAAGAAGAATTAGCAACTCTAAGAGCCAAACTCCATGATTCTTAGCCCTATATAAGCTTGAAGAATTTAGAATAGATTAAGTGAGGTAACTCATTGCCCACAACATCAAGATTGAGATGGAAAGAGAAAAGGCTATGTGGAATGCTTTAATTGTAGAAGCATAAACCTATGCACACGCCAAAGCTCTCATAGCATTGGAGGAGGAAAACAAAAAGCTTGCTATAGATAAAACCTAATTAACTAATGTAAAAAAATAAAATAATTTTCTTGAAGAAAGCATCCATCAACTACAAGAACAACTCCTCAAAGCCAACTAGGACATTAACAAATTAGTGAGAGAAAATAGAATCTTACCAATGAAGTATGTGCTATCAAACAAAAGTTAGCCATTAAGATAAGCATGTGGTAGAATGAGGCCAAATGACATGAAAAGCTCAAAGAACACTTCAGAGATCAGGTGGGCATGTACAAACAAATCAATGAAAAAGAAATCCAGATGGCCAAAACCAAAATTAGTTCAATATTTACTTAGAAACTAGCCTCGCAACTCATCTTAGATAGCATTGATCATGTTTACCAAGCTGAAGTAAAGAATAAAGAACTAAAGATAGAAGATCTAATAGAGTACATGGGATTAGCAAACCTTCAATATGTTAATCTAGCCATGTTAAAAATAGGTAGGTCACAAAATGAGCTAGAATAGTAGGTAGCAGCTATGTATGCATTGTATGAAAAGGATTTTGCTGATCAAAAAGATGCCTTGCAAAATCTACATGTCACAAACTTCAAGCTTGAGATTGTAAAGGCTAGCTACCAAGGGCAAAAAGATGTAGTAGTGAACCTAGCACACCAAATGTTAGACTATTAAGAACTACGAAAGGTAGCCAGGACTTTTAAGAAGGAGAGGTGGCAGTTTACAACATGGTATGTAAAAGCTAACAAGATGTTCCCACATTTGCCATGCCTATGGAATGTACCAACTTCATCAAACATTGGTCAATTAGCATGAACAGTACATGATCCTAGGATAGAGGAAGAAAATCTTCAGGCACTCCTGAATTGTTACCAATTTTAGAAGCCTAATGACAAAGGGAAGAAGCTGGTGGAAAAGCCTTGACTACTGGGAACATAAGGCTACATTAAGCTACTTTAGTTTTGCATTATTTTGTTTTGTCATGTTTATTGTGTTATTTTGTAAACACACCAATGCAATATTTGCAAAGTCATGTAGATAGTCAATCGTGTCAAGTCAAGTCTACCTTCCAATTTTGTAAGGAACTCTATCCTCATTTTGTTTGAACTCAAGGACAAGTTTCAAGTCAGTCGTGGGGGTATGATAAAATCATTTTTTGTGAAGATGCAATATTGTATCTCTGAGATCGTATCAATGATATCATAGCCTATCCTACATCATCATTGATGTGATGTCTATAGATCTGTGAAACTCTATAAATACCAACACTTGGGCACACAATTGACAACTTTCCATTCCAACACTTAGCCAAACTCATGTAGTTTTGTTTCATAGTTTAGTGATAGAGTGAATGCCTATAGTGTGGTGTTGAGAAATTGTACAATGTCTTTATTTGAGTGAATTGTACTTGGATATAGTTCAGAACCAATAATAAAGATTGAGATTGCTTTTCATCATTGCAACATCCACTTATTTTTCTCTATGTTTACCTAGAATAATTTTATTGCTTTCTTAGTTAATCATTTACCTTTCAAGAATTTTACTTTACATGTTATTAGTAAGTGGAATGGATATGATTGGTTTTGAGTGTTAAGTGTAGTTATCTGGTAATCCAGTAGTGGTGTTACTTGATTTGCTTAGTAGTATTACCACTTGGTAATCCCAATGATAACTACATGAGTCCAAGGCATGTACGGTAGACTAGGACCAGATATCCATCACATTAGGCTAAGATAGATCAATATTTTCTTTCTTAATTAGCCTTAAAATTTTATCTTTTGCTATGTTTACCATTATGAGCATTAAAAGCCTTACAACATCAACCAATCATATGCCTCACTAAGAGTTAAAACATACTCACTAACTTGAAGTGGAAAGACAATGATCTCAAACTTAACATCAATTACTAACATAATTACATTGTCCATCTATAGATTATGATTTGGTCGTATGCAAACACTCATGACTTTTATGGTAGAGTGTTGGGATACCTCCATCACTCATCAAAATATTATAGGAGAAATTGGTCATACTAAGAGCAAAATGATAAGATCTTGCATAATACATTATGCATGAGTAGCTAGATCAATTTAAGAATGAATAAATTGGCCAACTGATGACTAAGTATGCACAAATGGAGATGGAAGAAGATGGTGTGGAATGCTTTAGTGAAAGATGCCTAGACATACACCCATCCTAAAGCTTTAATTGCATTGGAGGAAGAAAAAAAGAAAATTGTTGCTAAGAATATAAGGTTGAAAAATATAAAGAAACAAAAGAATGTGTTGGAAGAGAGCATTCATTGGCTAATAGAACAAATTTCTCAAGTGAACCTTAACATTAGATAATTGACCAAAGAAAGTAGAACTTTATCAATGAAAGAAGTCTACATTCTACACCCAAAAATTAGCCATTGAAATTAGCTTGTGGAAAAATGAGTCTAAGAAGCATGAATGGATGAAAGAGCATTTCAGAGATCAAGTGGGCATGTACAAATAAATTAATAAGAAGAAGATCTAGATGACTAAAGCTAGAATTAATCCCATTGCATCATAGACACTTGATTGATAGTACATCTTAGATAGCCTTACCCACATACATCAGGTTAAAGTAAAAAAAAAAAAAAATATATCTTCATATTCAAGATTAGATAGAATACATGGAGTTAGCAAATCTCCAATATGCTAACTTGGCCATGTTGATTGTAAGCAAGCCTAGAACAGTACTAAAGTAGTAAGTGATTGTAGTTTATGCAATGTATGAAAGGAGTTTGTAGATAGAAAGGATGCAGAGAAGAAGCTTCTCATAGAAAAATCTGAACTACAAGTGGTCAAAGCTAGCTACTGGGATTAGAAGGATGTAGTAGCAAACCTAGCTAGGAAAATGAAAGATTAGAAAAAACTAAAGAAAATGGCTAAGGCATTTGAAGAAGAATGAATGCAGTTTGCAACATGGTATGTGAAAGTAAATAAAATGTTTACCCAACTACCATATCTTTGGGAAGTATTAACTCCAACTAACATTTTTGAATGTACCTGTAGATGACATGAGATTCAAAGAAGAGAAACTTTGGATGCTTCTAAATAGATATCAATTTCAAAATCTTGATGATAAGAAAAAAAGCTGATGGAGGAGTCACTACTACTTTGTTTTATTTTGATTTTTTTTCTTCTTATAATATGTATCAATCATATGTTGCATGATAATTTTCTAGACACCACTCAAACCACAATGCAACATTCATAGTAGAGTCAATCATGTACATATGAGTCATAATTTCAAAGTCTATATATAATCCTAAAAATTTGTAAAGAAATATATCCTCCTTTTGTTTTAACTTAAGCTTGAGTTTTAAGTTAGTGAGGGTATGATAAAACCTTTGTTCTGCAAACTACAATATCGTATCTATAATATTATAGTTACAATATTGTAGATTTTCATACATCATTATAGATATGATGTAGTGGGCTATGGTCATGCCAATAATCCCAACCCATCATTGCATCAAAACAACTTTTTTCCAATCCTTAGTGAATCTCTTCCAATTTGTTTTTGTAAGTTAAAGTTAGAGTGAATGCTCATAATGTGGTGAATTACTATTGTATGGAATCTTTATTCGAGTAGATTATTTCTAGACACAATTCATGAACAAAAATAATGATCGAGATTGTTCTTCATCATTGCAACATTTCACTTATCATAATTTTACATTTCTATGATGTTTACTTTTATTTAGTCATTTCCATTTCCTAAGTAGTGAAATAAAAGTAAAGTTGCTTGGTAATCCTAGTAACAATTGGATTAGCCTAGACATGTACAAAAAACTAAGAACAAATAGATTTACATTTCATTTATAGTTAGACTTAGAGCTTATAGTCATTTTTGTCATGCTCACACTTAGCCTTATTAAAAGCTAGTCAACATCAGTCATCATATACCTCACTAAGAGTATGATTTGTACCTTGTTAACTCTAAGTGGGAAGATAATGATCATGAACTTAACATTAACTTGCTAGTGTACTTACATTGTCCATGTGCAGATTATGATCTGGTTATGCACGAATACTTGTGACTTATATGGTTAAGTGTTGGAATACCCAACCACTCATCAGTGTCATTCTTATTAGGGATGTGTCAATGTTTTCTAGTTAGTTGATTTTACAAAGTCCATTGTATCAAGCATCACAAAGTATATATTTTGTACTTAGAATAATTTCTTAAAACGTACATACTTAAGTGTCAAAACAAATAACATGGCTTGTACAACTAAAGAAAAGTCTCCACCAATTGTTGATTTTAATGAAAGTCATGACAAAGATTATGATGAAGAAGATTAAAGTGCACCTATGAAAACTAGAATTTCCTATGCTCATACTAGTCCTTATTATTCCAATTTTATATTTATTTTTTACTAGGATGAACAACTCAAATGGAGAAACTTATAGGGAAATATTGTCTTGCCACCTAAGTGTTCAACACCATCAATGTTGTAAGCAGCCCTCATGAGGCCAAATCTTGGCCATGTACAAGAAGGATATCAAGTCACCAAAAATATGACTATGCCATACCAACCAACAGAGTTTTAGGCAAGAAGGGATGCCATCATGGATGCAAGATGTGAATAAGACAAAGGTAAGAAGGCATCACAAAATAGTTGTCTTGGAAGAAAAGGATGATGTTATATTCCAAGATGAGAAGTTTTATCAAACTCATGGATCTCATTTCCTTACAGTAATCATCTACATCCATGATCCTATTAAAATAAAACTACATTTAGCTCTTGTAGAAACCCCTAGAAGAAATAAGGAGGACTCCTACCTTAGGAGGAATTTAAAACTTAGGATCTCTAATGAATCCAAGAGAGATGAGTAAAGAAGTCACAAAAGGAGAACCAACTAACATAATTCTCTAACTACTCCATCTTTTTCTTCCTCACATTCATCCATAGATTCTAACAAGAGAGAACGAAGACTAAGGGATCATGGTGTGGAAGGAAGGAAAGACCATGAGAGATATGCATACAGAAGAAGGCATCTGGATGAAGAGAAACATAACTATGATGAAAGGTAGAAAGAATCAAACATGCGATGAGAGAGGATCATGATCATTGGAGGGGTCATCACTACAATAGAGCTCACAAACCCCAAGATTATGAAGAACCCCTATTGGCCACTTGTAACATGCTCAACATTAGGGAGCTATGTACATCCTTACTAGACATTTAAGGGATAATCACATCAAGTGAATTGACATGAATAATATTCCAAAATTAAAAGGTGGATACAATGCAGATCCACAACATCATCTTTTGACTTTCACAATGGCTATGTCCTACAGAACATAAAAAATGATGGGTAGAAATTGAAGTTTTTTCGTAGAACACTTAAAAAGGAAGTATAGAGCTAGTATAGATTCTTAGAATCAAAATTAATTCAAAGATGGAGTAGCATGCTAGAACTCTTCAATGAAAAATATCAAACCTATTTCAAAGTATTAAATTTAAGAAAATAAATCCAAGGGTGGAATTAAGGGGCAGATGAATCCCTTGATGTAGTAATGGACAAGTACTACTCCTTATTGCATTGGTATCCAAACCACAAATTTTTTCAATGAGAATAGCTATGACATATCATTGATGAGCTAAGGGACAAGACGAAACCCTTAGGGTGTATGCCTAAGAAAGATTACCAAGATGATAACTCATTGGATTTGGAGACTTATATACCAAGTGGCAAAAGAGGAAGTAGAACTAAGGAAAAGGAAATCAATGAAAAGTATAACAGAGATCTAGCAATAAGAAAAAGGGATGTAAGAATATGTGAATTGCAAGAGGAAGAAACATTAGAGGATATGATCTAGTAGAAGACTCTACCTATGTAGGAATTAGTTAATGACATTGCAAAAAATATAGAGAAAATGTAGGATTCTATAGATGAGAAGTTTTCCATAGCACTAAAGATAGTAGAGGAAAGGACCAAACAAACCTTAAATAGAAGTAAGGAAAAGAAGAAGAAAATAGACAATGGATGTAAAAACTACAAAGAAAAAAGGAAAAGTTGATACGCTAGAGGAAGTAATGGACTTAAGTTTAGGAGATGATGAAGAGTGTAAGGTATGCCAATATCAACATCCTAAGGGTTGTTGTGCTATTATGGCCCACTTATAAGAGTTCGAGGCATATGTACTCAATCCAAAGTTTGTCAACAAATAGATGCCTAGATGATTATCTTATCCACAAGGCAATTTCAAATAGCCCTACTAGCAATCATACTATCCAAGCAAAGCTTATCGTTAATCATAGGAATAATACTAGCAATAGTGGAAACAATTACAAGCATAGGGAATACCAAGGCAACAATATTCATACAAGCAACTTGATTCCTATGGATATGATGTACAACATCCAATCTCTCTTGAAAATACTCATGTCCATACTTCTTCTCCTTAGTATCCACTAGAGTACCATAGACCCACTACCTCATGCATGGATCACAGCTCTTACGTATCATAACAAGCATTTGATTTTGTATATCAAGCTCCTAATCCATTGCCACTAGTACTACCACTAGTCATGCAAGAAGAACTACTAACATAACCATAGAAAAAGAGTGCTACCAGGGTAGTTACCACATAAGAGGACATCATGAAAAGTGAACCACAATCCAAGAAATGTTCCTTCGTTAGGGCAAACCCAAAAAAGATTTCAAGGATAGCAACTTCATCTAACTTTGTTCCATCTACACAAAGTCCTCAAAGGAATATGAAATTTTCAATAATAATAATAGAAAAGAATCTAACTACTATCATGCACAAGTAAATTATTACACACTAGATCAAAGTAGGAGCACTTTCTAAGAAAGGAATAGATCTAGAAAGTCCTTTAGTCTACCCTCAAATAGCAAGCCATAAACCATGTAAAGCTTTATTAGATTTTGGATTAGGGGTTAACCTCATTTCTCAAGACATGTATAAGGCTTGTAATCTTCCTTTGCTAAAGAAAAGTAACATTTGATTAGAGCTAGAGGATTAGTCGATTACTATTCCACTTGAATAAGTGGAAGATGTAATCACTAAAATAAGTTAGTCCTATCTTATTGATTTTTTGTTCATACACATGGGAAATAATAAAGGAGAATTTCTTATAATCATGAAAAGGACATAGCTTAGCACTATGGATGTTAAATGATGAGTGGCGAGGTACCCCTACACTCAACCATACGAAATGAGCATAGCACGCACAATCCGGTCGAACTCCGCAGACTAAATGCCTACATGCCTCATAGAACACTTAAGGTTAACCATTTGTTGTCTTCCCAGACTTACTTGTAGTTGTCATGGTGTAGGGTTAAGTAAGTCCAAGGTATATGATTTTTATATCTTTTTATGTTTTATGTCTCCTATGCTATTGAGGTGAAGGGTTGAGAAACTAACTAACTCTAACTAATGAACTAAGTCTAAATTAACTAGCATCAGCATCCTTTCCCACTTACCGTACACAACCTGAACCGATGCAACCAGTGCTACCAAACGCTAATCGTCACTGGGATCACCACGCGTAATGCACGTGCTCGAAGTGGTCGTACTGAGGCACTTAACTAGGAGGAAAGGGTTGAGAAAGCTAATCTAGCCTAAGTGCGATGAGTAGCCAATTCCTTGACTAACCGTACACATCTTGGTGCACAACTACCACTAGGATTACCGAGCACAGATCCTGGATATGCCACTGGGTTACCAAGTAGTCACACTAGATGCTCATAATCAAGTCGTACTCATACCGCATTGCGATGAGCAGTCGATTCCCTGACTAACCGTACACATTCTTAGATGCTCATAATCAAGTCGTACTCATTCCGCATTACTAAGAGAAAGCAATAAATAACATTAAAATAAAATCCTATTCCATGCACTGCAAGGTTTATCCAAGAAGTTTGTCTTTATTGCCATACAAAACTTGTGTTCAGGTACAATGTTTCTTGAATAAAGATCCGTTCACTTTAGGACTCCTACTGCGGGCACATGGAAAATATTCTATCTTTGGAGTGATCAATCTGCTAGAGTTTCCCTACTTCTAGCCTAGGATGATGAAACAAGGGAGAGTCGTCTCTTATTTATAGATATGATGGCGGACCGCGATATTGTGTATGCGACATCGCAGGGGACAACACGATATCGTGGCGACCGCGATATCGCGTATGGGATATTGCGGCTCATGCGAATCACATCTCATCATACCCCCATGACTGAATGAAAACTCATCCTCAAGTTCCTTACAAAATATTAAGAAGGTATGGGATTATTGAGGGGAATGGAACTAATGGGATGACATGTGAACGGATCATCATTACAAGACTTGACAAAACTTGTGTTCATGACAACAAGGGTGAACACCTTATTACAATGAAATTAGGCCTTAGTTGGTAGCTTGAGAGAAAGAGAGAGAGAAAGAAGTGTTGCTGCTTCCAATGCCAAGATTGCATCTTCCGTTGTCCATTGGTAAGCGCACCATCGATCTTGCTCCTTGCATAGCTGCTTCTAGTGCCGCTCCATTCTGTGTGTTCCTTCTAGATCCAATTTCGTTGTTGTATGATTGCCATCTGCACATACAACACAATCTTATATTAGCAAGGGTAAATGAATCATCATGTAATTGATACCTTGCTTCGGTGTAAGTCCATTGGCTGAGTTGTGGTATGGCTGATACGGATTTGAAGATATATTAATGATGACTACCGAAGGTGTAGGGGTTAGGAAGAAAATAAAAAAATCTGGGGTAGGAGAAAATCGAAAAATCGGGCCCTGTACCCCCATGACTAATCGCGAACCTCCGATAGCGCTAAAATGGAGAAAGAAAAGGAGTAAGAAGGATAGATAAAAAGGGACAACTATAGCATCGAGGAAATGGATGTCAGGATGGTAATGAACAAAATAAAATTAATTGCAAAAATGTTAGGGAAAAGAAGTTAACTGATGCACCAAATAAGAGTGTCAGTGGGTCCTCCCCAAAGCAGGCTCATGCCCTTAATGCCCTAACAAACCCACATTCAAAGAGTCCGTAGGCTTTGGGAATGTCATTTAGAACAAGAGTTAAAGTCTTAACCACAAGCATTTACCAAGAAGAAAATAATGCATCAACCAAAATGTATACACTAATGATACAACCGGAAGTGAGGTGAATAATGGAGAGAAGGATGGAGAGAAGAAAATGGAATGGAATCCCAAGAACAAGGTGGTGTACAGCCCCTTGTGTGTTTCATGATTAATGTAACTCAACAAATCTCATTCCAACTCCAGCCTCAAACCAACCACGTCCAGTTTCGCATCAATGCATTCAGCTAAACCATCCACTTGGAGTAATAAGAATGCCTTCTCAAAAAGTCACCACCATTCCAAAGAAACAAGGGAGAGAATGGGAAGCGAGAAGGGCCTTAGTTAGAGGGAACACTTTTGGTTCCATAACTAGTGCTTATAGCCCAAGTTTATTTTATCTAAGGGGTGTGCTTTGAATTCTCACTTTTTCTTTTTTCTCTTTTTTCTTTTTCTTCTCTTTTTTTTTTGTTTTGTATTTTTATGCGTGAGAACCACACCATGCAAAGACTTGATTATTTTTATTATCTCAGCTTCTGATAATTGGGTAGCATCGGAATGGTAAAAAAACTCAAGAAGAAAACATCCAAGCACCCAAGAGAATGGCCAACGCAAAAGCATCAAGTTCCCTTGAAGTCACACCCTTTGCAATCCTTGAGTCCTTCCTTAGTTTGAGAAATGCCCAGTCACCGATTCATTAAAGTTCTTATTAGAAAGGGGACTGTACATTTCCAAGTCGATAGAGACCATAGAAACAGGTGGATGAATGGATGAAGTGAACTCATTGCTTGTCATATCAAAAGAAACATACCTTAATATCAACATTGTGATTTAAAGGTAAAAACCAAACATTAGTAATCAATATGAAAGTAGTTCATACCATCATTCTGAACACTTATTGGGTGACAAACTTACAAGGTGGATCACACGCACACACACACAAAAAAAATGGAAAAGTATAACGATGTTGTAAAACAAAAATAAGAAAAGTTAAAGAAATTTGTGAAACAAAAATGTGTAAGACAAAAACATGTAAAACAAAAAAGTGTAAAACAAAAATGTGTAAAACAAAAATGTTGTAAAATAAAAACTTAAAATAACTGAGGGCCCCATATGATTAGCATAGGTGGCCATCTCCCCCATGACTGAGTGAAAAGGAAGAGAATCAAAATAATGAACGTCTATTTGAATTTCGTAAAAGTGTCCAACTTCTCCTAATTGATGATCTTAGATTAAGGGGCAGAAGTTGGCGACGCTCATATTTTAATGTGTCTATGCCTTCGTTGTTGGCATGGTTTTCCTCCTCAGTTTGTTCCATGCATATTTGGTTGCTCTTTTGAGTAGCTGTCAACCATGGGGTGTCTTCTACTGGTTGTGTGGTTGCTACATACAGGCATCTTTGTTGTAAAGTTTCAAGGGCACACCTACTGCATGGAGGCATTTCCTCCATGTCATCACCTGATGAATCATTGTATGTGATGATGGAACTTTCCTCTTCTCGATCTTTCCATAAATGTTTATCTTAGAGATTTCTAAGGAAAGATCACAGATCCTAAGGCATGCGTCTACTGTGCTTAGCCATGCCCTTCCCATTATAATTGGGAAGTCCCCTTCATTGTTGTTAACTTCAATCATC